>OY997264.1:90983872-91528872 GCA_963921465.1 Triticum timopheevii | reverse complement strand
TTTTCATTCTTCAAAGAATGTGCGGAAGATGGTAGACAGAACGTACTACACTGAAGGCTCCGAATTAACTTATCAGGAGAAAAATAATCTGGTCGGATTTTGTACTGATCTTGAGAATTACAATATCCACAATCAAACTCCTCAACATTATGGTCAATACGTGCAACTAGTGCACGTGTTGAACTACGGTAACTACCATGGAGATACCCTGGTAAGATTATTTTTTACTATTACAACATCCATGCATCTTTTTGCACACTTCTAAAACTAGTACATCATTGCTAACTACAAAGTTATTATTATGTTTTTCAACAGATAATCCCGAATGATTGTGTGCCTCATCTGATGTATACGCATGGTAGCCTTCATGTTTTGAACATACGACCAGGTCGTCCTACGAATCTCAACTGTCCATGCCGGGTTTCTAAAAGAAGTGGAGACATAACAATCAAAGAATGGAAAAAATGTATGGACAGAAGTAAGGAGCTTCTTGGAAGCGATAAGCAGCGAAAGGCAAGACTTGGAGACAGGATGATCGCCATTCTTCATAATGGAGAGTCAGGGTCTATATTGTTTTATGCTATTTTACCTTAAGGGTGTTTAGGTCCTACCTGATACTGATGATCATGTGCTAAGAACAATTATGTAGGGTTGGGTTCGATGACTATATATGAGGATGATGATCGTATGACTTATTATTAATAACGAGTAGAAGTTGTATGATGATGCATGATTAGTAGGACTTGTTATTATATATATATATATGATGATGTAATGATGCAAAGCATGCATGAGCATGTTATATCTGCGGGTGCAATGAACATAGCAGCAGCGTTGATAAACAAAGCATGCATGATGTATGATGCATAACGTGTACAATGTGTAGTATCGTAAAATACCAGCAAACGAAAAAGAATTAAAATGGAAACACAAAATTAAATGAAAAAGAAATCATAAAACTAAAAACCCACCAAACCTTATAGTACCGGTTGGTGTTACCAACCGGTACTAAAGGGCTCCAGGCCCCCGGAGCTGGCTCGTGCCACGTGGTTGCCCTTTAGCACCGGTTCGTGCTGAACCGGTACTAAAGGGGGGGCCTTAGTGACCACAAATTAGTGCCGGTTATGTAACTGGCACTATAGGGCCTTACGAACCGGTGCTAATGCCCGGTTCTGCACTAGTGACCCCATCCAGATTAGGGGCGGCGACGGCCTAACGAGCCCGCCCTGCTCCGGGAGCGGCGCAGGCTCGGGGGCTCGTAGCTGTCGTCGCTCGTCTCCGGAGTCGCGAAGAGCTCGGCGGAGTCGCTTGATCCACCGGCGCCTCCACCCCTTGAGGAGCTGCCAAGGGAGCGATTGGCCGGCCTCTGTCTCGCCGCGGCAGGGTCCCGACCGCCTCTTCCGGGGCAGCACTCCAGCCAGCGACCCTCCGCATCGAAGACCTTGAGGGACATCACCGAAGCACCGTCGTACTCCAGGTGGATCGCGAGGGCGCCCCTTGTCCTGCAAACCCGGGCGACCTCGCCCCAGCCTCGAGTCATGAAGACCTCGCCCGGGGCAACGACCGTGACCTCTGCCCCGGTCGCAAGGGTGCTGCAGCCGGTGTGCTGCAGCCAAAGCCCCAGGGGTTCTCCCTGCGGGATGGCGTAGGCGAAAAAAGGGGGAAGGTGAATCCAAGACTTAGGAGGCGTGGCGGCGCGAAGCACGAACTCTCGGCAGGAGCCTTCGGCGTGGACTCCAGGGGGGACGACGCACACCTTCGTGAACCGCCGGCACCAACGGCGGCGCCGCCCGTGGCGTTCGGCGTCGGCTCCTTCAGAGCCCTCGATATGGGCGTACAAGGGAAGTGGGAACGCTGGTGGTGGCCGCTCACACCAGGGTCTCGGCGCTTCCTGGCGGGCGCCCTCACCCCAATGGCAGAGGGCAAGCCGCTTCTTCGGTGGAAGTGGGTCAGGGTCCTCTTGGGGAGCTTTTCCCTTCTCTTCCGCGGAAAACCGGTAGATCAGAGCCATTACAGCAAGACGGAGCAAGGACCAGGAAGGAGGAGAAGCAAGGAGAAATAGACTGGAAGGGCGCGCGCTGTTCCGTACTTATAGCCGACGAAGGCCAACCGTCGACCTCCACGATCACAGGTAATCATGACCCGCTTTGCATGCAGGGACTTGTCGAATCCGTGCAGTTGCCGAGTCGTCGTGGGGAAGTGGAGGCGCCCACGTCAAATCAACCGCCACGCGGCGCCCAAGGCCGCAGGCTGTTAGGGCCCACGACAATTCGCACTTGCCCTTCCGCCTATTTGCTCGGCCAAGTCTGGGCGCGCCGTGGGCCCGGGGGCTACTGTCGGCGTTCTGGGAACGGGGGTCCCCAGACTTGCCTGCCTGCGGCCTGCGGCGTGGCTCAAAGGGGGTCCAGCATAGCCCATCTTCATCAACACAAGCTCAAGACCCTCACGAGGGGCCAAGCCTCGCGGGGCGAACGACAAGGAGCTTCTCTAGACACAGCCTCATCAGGCGGGCTCGCGAGGAGGCGGAGATTTCAAGGCAGGGTACCTCGCGAGGTGCCCATGACGCAAGCCATGACGACCAAGGGCGCCAGTCGGGCGCCAGCCCGCGCAGTGTCCTCCTTTCCTCTTTGGTGCAAAGGGAGCAAGCGCAGGCAAGAGCATCAAGCAAAGGCATCCGTTTCGGTGCAACAAGACCAAGACCAGCCCAACGGCAGGAAGGAAGTCATTGTGAAGCCCAAGCAGGCGTCACCACCAGAGCCTTTGGCAGGCGAGGACCAACTTTAGTCAGGATAGGTGTACCTGCTGTTCCCCTTCAAAATGGCCAATTGTTGGCGTCCTTCCCGCTCAATATTTGGGGAGAGGCCCAGGGCCTTTGCCTATAAATAGGACTAGACACCCCCAGGGTAGAGGCATCTGGATCCACACCAAGAAACCAGTAGATAGAGCGACTGAACTTCTCCTAGCAGTTCATCGCACCAGCCAAGAACAGACCCTCGCGAGGCTGTTCTTCCTTGTATTGTTCATCATCAGCCCAAGAGGCAATCCACCACACCACACACTAGAGTAGGGTATTACACCACAATGGTGGCCTGAACCAGTATAAACCCCGTGTCTCTTGTGTTGTTTCTTCCGTAGATTAGATCCTAGCGATTCGGCAAGGAGCAGGTAGATAGAGGGCGAAATCTCCGCGCGCACCCCAGTGTTCGAACCTCAAGGGTCTGCCGGAACCCGAAATCCGACAACACCCCCAGCCTACCCATGTCTCGTCGCCTCGCAAGGATCTAAACTATACCAAGAACAGCACAGAGGGCACGAGATTTATACTGGTTCAGGCCACCATTGTGGTGTAATACTCTACTCCAGTGTGTGGTGTGGCGGATTGCCTCTGGGGTTGATGATGAACAGTACAAGGACGAACAGCCTCGCGAGGGTCTGTTCTTGGCTGGAGCGATGAACCGCTAGGGGAGTTCAGTCGCCTCTCTCTCTCTCTATCTCTGGATGCCGATCCCTCCAGATGCGGATCCCCCTACCCTGTGGGTGGCTAGTCCTCTTTATAGGTGGAGGCCCTGGGCCTCTTCCCAAATATTGAGCGGGAAGGGCGCCAAAAATTGGCCATTTTGAAGGGGAACATCTAGTACACTTATCCTGACTAAAGTTGGTCCTCGCCTGCCAAAGACCCTGACGATGACGCCGGCTTGGGCTCCACGATGACCTCCATCCTGCCGTCCTGCTGGTCTTGGTCTTGTTGCACCGAAATTGTTGCCTTTGCTTGATACTCTCGCCTGTGCTTGCCCCCTTTGCACCAAAGAGGAAACAAGGACTCTGCGAAGGCCGGCGCCCGCCTGGCCTTGGTTGTCATGGCTTGCGTCATGAACACCTCACGAGGTACCCCGCCTTGATCTCTCCGCCTCCTCGCGAGCCAACCTGACGAGGCCGTGCCCGAGGAAGCCTCCTGTCGTCCGCCCAGCGAGGCTTGGCCCCTCGCGAGGGTGTTGAGCATGTGTTGATGAAGATGGGCCATACTGGGCCACTCTTGGAGCCACGCCGCAGGCCGCAGGCAGGCAAGTCTGGGTACCCCCATTCCCAGAACGCCAACATGTTCGTCCCAACGCACGAGCAGGCAATGTAAAAAATGAAGAAAAATGTTTCAGTTTGGATGGGCCAATAACATAAGTGCAAGGAAGGCCCTATGGCAGGCTCGTGGCCCAAACAAGCGCCTCCCATAGCGATCGACAGCAGGAAAAATCCCAATTCATTCGCTCCAACCTCCAGTCTGGTTCGCTCCTAACCTAGACGCCGCTGGACAGACCGACACAGCACTTCCTCGCGCCCTCGTTGGAGGGCGGTCGCCGGGCTTCAAGTGAACGAAAGGACAAGAAGATGAAGACCCAACCCTGGGTGTAGCCTGCGTGGGAGGCAGCGGCGGTAGCACAGGCATGGCATCGAGCTTGCGCAAACGGACAGTCGCAGCTTGCAAGAGTAGCATGCGCAATGAGCAGGTACATCACATCCCTGATTATATCTAATTCAACTCTTCAATTTCTGGCCAATAGTTAAACCTGACAGTGTTGTAAAACTGCTTGTATGTATGGAATCTATGAGAAAATGAAACCAATTTCTACTTATTTTATAACTCCCCCAATCAGTACTGAACTGACTGAATCTGATGTATCTAATCGTGTTTCCGATGCAAACATACAAGCTCATGTTGTTCTTGAGCCTGAAGTGTCTAATGAACAGACTGCTAATGAAGGATTTGATGCAAACATTTTACATGCTCCTGGTGATGAACATATAATGTCCAATGAGGGATCTAATGCAAGAATTTTGCAAGCTCATTGAAGGATTTAGTATCTAATGATGATCTACTATGTTGAGAGAGACAGAGATTTGCAGGCATTGATGACAAGCAAATTATAGGGCATTTTCATGCTTGAGGAAACATCGAGGCCATCTACCAGAAAGTCTCCATATCATGACAACATAGCATAAATACTTTTCTAATCTGTTCTTTGAAACTATTGGCATACATGTGCAGGATAGTAAATTGATATGCAGTTTGCGCACTGGTTATACGTGCAATTACACTTCAATATTTTCAGCCAGAGAACGAATAATTCAAGAAGGTATAGACCATGTTTGTAGTCCTTGTACACCATGTTGCATTTTGTGTTTTTTGGTGCTTGCATCATTTAGTGTTTATAATCTGAACTACTTTGGATCATTAGCTGATTTTCAAAGTGCATGTAGCTTCACATTTCTCAAGTTATGTTGATTTCCGAAGTGCAAGTGCCTTTGTATTTTTTAAGTTAAATGTTCGCCCCTGGTAACTTGAATACGTGGATCAGCCACTACAAACAAATCATACACGAATGCCAGTGTGAATTAAATGAAATGCAGGGACTTACGCTAGCTCGTTGTACAGGCTCACTGCAGCTCTGCTTGCACTTGGGATGTTCCATGTACAAGTCCATGTTACAACTTGCTTAGATGTGCAGGCCTTGTGCTCCTTGCATCCCCCTCTGCATTTTTGACACGGCGAATGGTTGATCAAATAAGAGGAATCGACCTTGATGTTGTACCGGAGGACAGATACTTACAAGGTTATACGGGTGTGCAGGATGTGTACCAGATCCCATAGCACCGTCATGCTTTGCTAAAAAATGGATTTGCTTCTTTCAGATGAAATCTCCAGAAGAAATGAGAGTTAAAGTCAGAGTTGCATAGGCGTGTAAGCTAAGAGAGCAATGAAAGGATATCCAAACATCATCGGAATAGTGCACAAGGGAGTGATGTGTGGATACCTAGTTCGGGCCGGTGTTTGGGCATGCTCGCCTAGCTAGAGTGTGGGTCACTTCAGAGTCGTTGAGGGTGATGCGCTGGTGTTGGCTGGCCGCGCACGGATGCAGATCTTGAGTGGCAGCAGAGCGCTACAACGCGGAGGACGAGACCGTTGGTGAAGCCCCAACGGCCTCGGGGGACGGAGGTACGACGATGTGCTCGGTGAAGTAGCCCCGATGAGCTGGGAGACTGCGTTGGTGAAGCACACCTGATGCGGTGGAACTCGGTGTCTGTGAGGCACGTCGGTTGCGGCGACCGACGTTGTCGGAGGACCACCTGGTGCGGTGGACGAGGGCGTAGATGAGGTAGCTCTGGTGCGGTGGTGAAGCACGACTGTCGGTGTCAAAACCGGCAGATCTCGGGTAGGGGGTCCCGAACTGTGCGTCTAGGCGGATGGTAACAGGAGACAAGGGACACGATGTTTTTACCCAGGTTCGGACCCTCTCGATGGAGGTAAAACCCTACTCCTGCTTGATTGATATTGATGATATGGGTAGTACAAGAGTGGATCTACCACGAGATCAAGGAGGCTAAACCCTAGAAGCTAGACTATGGTATGGTTGTTGTAATGGTTGTTTTCCTACGGACTAAAACCCTCCAGTTTATATAGACAACGGGGAGGGCTAGGGTTACACAGAGTCGGTTACAATGGTAGGAGATCTACATATCTGTATCGCCAAGCTTGCCTTCCACGCCAAGGAAAGTCCCATCCGGACACAGGACGAAGTCCTCAATCTTGTATCTTCATAGTCTTGGAGTCCGGCTGACGATGATAATCCGGCTGTCCGGACACCCCCTAGTCCAGGACTCCCTCAGTAGCCCCCGAACCAGGCTTCAATGACGATAAGTCCAGCACGTATGTAGTCTTCGGCGTTGCAAGGCGGGTTCTCCTTTAAGTTCCATGTACCTGCCGAACAGTGTCCGGCTTCCTTATCAATGTCGCACTTCTTGGCTTCCACGCCCAATAATGGCCTTCTTCCATGCGTCGCACGAATGCGAAAAGCCAGGGTATCTTTTATGTTTTACCCCCTAGCTGCACAAATAACCTGCCTATAAGAGAGGCAAGAATCCAGATCAAAATCACACCATCTTCCTTCTGCGAGTACTCATCGGAGTGCTTCTGACCAAAAATCCATTTCATCATGGACCGTCGACGCGGATCCTCTTCTCGCGCTCCCAGCCCTCTGCCAGGAGATTGGAGGAGATGTTCTGTCCCGCACAACGAGCCGGTGACGCTCCAAGCGGAGGGATATCTCCCTCCGGCCTTCATGGTTCCGGTTCGAGCCGGGCTGGCCACCTACAAAGGTGGGAAGCAAGCGGAGGCTACCCCAAGTACCAACAAAGGGGAGCGGGTATGCTTCGTCCCCTATCTAATAAGGGGGCTCGGATTTCCTATACATCCGTTACTCCGCGGGCTCCTGGTGTTCTACGGACTCCAGGTCCATCACCTCACGCCCGCCTCTATCCTGCATATCGTGGGTTACGTAGCTCTTTGCAAGCTATTTCTGGGCGTCGAGCCCTATTTTGCACTGTGGAAGAGGTTGTTCTGCCTTGTACCCCGCTCTAACGAGGGGTCCATATATCAAGTGGGCGGTGCCGAAATATGGCGCATCGCAGGGACCGGATATCCATCCGGAACCCCTAAGAAGGCATCCGAAGACTGGCCTTCAGAATGGTTTTACGTAGAAGACGCTCCGCTTCTGGACCCTGTTCGAATCGGCCTCCCGGAGTTCAGTAATGCTCCTCTGAAGAAACGCCTTAGCTGGCGCCCACGGAGCCCCCAGCTGGAGGAAGACAAGAGCGTCCATTATTTGATGGGCCGGATAAGGTTACTGGCCCATTCCGGGTTGACCATGATTGGAGTCATGGCAATGTGTATTATGCGGTGGGTGCAGCTGCTGCAATACAGGGGCCACCCTATGGGGGATTTCAACGGGGAGGACGATGCCACCCGTCATGGCCACAAAGGGCCGGGATCGGCCGAAGACGTGGCGAAGATCCTGTCCGGCCTGTACAAGGGGGAGAAGGAGGATTTCCTCCAGACGAGCCTGTTGAATGGGTTCTCCATGAATAACCCTCGGCGTTGGGTAAGAGAACACTTTGTGTGCCCGACCCATGCTTTCAAAGTTTAAGTTTCTTATATTATGGTTTCGACGCAGGAGCTGCGTCGGGTTGTGGAGGGCATGCTTAGTCCAGCTCCACAACCCGAGGATCCAGAGAGATCCCAGGATCCGACCTCCGAAGAGGACCCGGACATAAAGGTGGAGCTAATCGACGGGGTGTTCCACCAACTCAGCATGGACAATGCTTTAGTCGCCATTACGGCTGACTACCCCGGCCTATATCCGGCTTCCCAGGTGATTGTGACCGAAGTCCTGACACCATTATTTCTTCCTTGCTCATTTCTGACCATCGTATATGATGGTGTTTTGCAGGAGGCGCCTTGAAGACGGGAAGCCGAGCCCGCGGCGGCTGACCAACAAGGGTCAGTCCGGCCCCGTAGGCGGAAGAGGAGCGCGGCGCGGATTGAAACGTCGCCGCAAAGGTATAGCTCACGGTTCGTTATTTAGAGCAACGTTCCTAGGAAGCGTTTGAATGCTCATGACTTCTGTAGGAGAAAAAGCGCCTGCCGGACTGCGGGCGTAGAGGTTGCCAACCCAGCCTCTACCAGCCAAGCTCCAGCACCTGGTCTGGAGGGGGAGGCGAGCGCAAGGCGCAAGCCGGATACTCCTCCAACGGAGGATGCTGACAGACTGTCCGCCAGCAAGTCTGAGGTGGAGAGCGCCATGAACCACAGGCGCTGCCGGACAGTTTTTCGTGACGCGTGCTTCTCCCCTGAGGCGTTGAATGCCTTTAACGCGGGGGACGCGCACCTCCGTGCTGCTCAAGATGGTTTGACCAGAGCCACGGAGCAGTATGTAAAAGACATACGGGTAAGAGAGTTTAATAGTTGTATATGCCAGTAGCCCCCAAGACTTAAAGTAGTTATATTAACTGATTTAAGGATCATTTGAAATGCAGGATCTTACAAAGAAGAATACCCAACTGTCTCAGGAGCTGCAAGAGTGTAAGGCCCAACTTGAGGCCGCACTGGCTGCCGTAGGAGGAAACACAGGGATCCCTCCTGGTAACACATTATTTTTAAAAAGATAAGTGGTGCGCGGCGTGCGCGCAAGTCTAATAATGACATTGCAGGTGCTGCCGGACAGGATCCGGACAGGCAAGAACTACTGCGCCAGCTGAAGGCCGGCGAGAGGGTGCTGACGAGGGTGTAGCAGGAAAGGAACAAGCTCCAGGATGCCCACGCCCAGCTTGGAGAAGAGCTGAAAGGTGTTCGGGCCGAGCTGTCTGGCTCCGTTAAGGAGAATCAGCGGCTTCGTCGCGGCATCTATAGTAAGTGCTTGAGCAAACTCCTTTGAAAAGAAGAGTTCGGCGAGGAAGTCAATTGACAAAATATGTCTGTAGGTGTACTCACTGGTCGCCCTGCGGAGGAGATGCCCGTATCAACGGGTGATCAACTTCCCGAGCTAGTGCAACTGCTCGAACGAGTTCGGCAGGCAATGAGCGGCGTCGTCCAGGCTTTATGGCCATCCCTCTCCCTACCCGAGGGCCTTGGGGAGCTTGCGGAGAAGCTTCAGGGAGTGCGGCAGCGCTTCGTTTATGGAAGATTTCGGCCTGCCGCCAAGGTGCCAGGGAGGCCTGGGCCATGGTGAAGACATGGTACAAGAAGGCGGATCCCAACCACATGGCCGAGGTCGGACCTGTGGGGCCCGATGGGAAGGAGATCCCTGTGAGTTTAGTATACGGCCAAGTAGAGTTGGCCGCTAAATTTTCCCAACGGGACTGTAGATTAGACAGCCTGTTAGACGGGATTGAGGAGGAATACAGTCAGTCAATTTGACAATGTTTTTTAAAATGACATGTAAAATGCCTTCTAGCCGGATTGTAGATCGTTTGTCTTTGCCGACCTTTTCTCTTCAACCTCGGGATCCTAGAGTCCGGCGTGTGTCCGAATACCTTCTCGGTTAAGAAACAACCGGGGCATGCATGGATACCAGGCGTAGGGGTCATTAGTGCTTTATCAGACAAGTGCCCAACTAGTTATGTTATATTACATGGTTAGTAAGAAACATCTTCCAGGGAGAATAGTTCCGTTAAGGGTTCCTTTCCCTGGGAGGCATGCCCTAAAGTGCATGTCCGGACTGCGAAAAGAGCAGGATAACATCTGGGGGCAGATAAATAAATTGGTAAAAAATCATCTTTCAAGTCACCGACCGAATATTCCCTTAAGAACGCTAGCTTTCGGCTTCACCCAGTCTGAGGTACACATCTGGCTGAGCCGGCAGTAACAATCGCAGAGGTGCTCCCTTTACCTCCTAGCCGAACAATCGGGAACATAGGGGTAAGCACAGGAGCCAGGCAACCCAGCTTGGCCAAAACTTAAGTCATATCGATGCATATAATGGTGAATAAAAGGTACACGTGGAAGTTTGACACGCGTGCTGGGCATGAAGCCCTTATAATTAAGCTTCTGGTAAGGAAGCCCCCAGGTATAATGAGTGCGGATAGCACATCAATTGTGTGCGAACGATGCGCAAGTAAGCCTTATAAGGCTCTGATGAATAGGGGTGAGAGAAAAAAGAGAAACAAAAGACAGCTGAAGTGTAAAAATTTGGACGGGGGAAGGGGACGAACTCTTAGTCCGGCACTAGGCATAGAATCTTCGGAGGTGGGCTGCGTTCCATGGGTTCGGCTCGAGTCAGTTGTCCGACGCATTTCGTAGACGGTACGCTCCGCCGGTCAAGACTTGATCGATAATGAAGGGGCCTTCCCATTTGGGCTTGACCTTGTCCTTTTTCTTGTCCGGCAGGCGTAGAACTAGTTCGCCAACGTTGTAAGTCTTGGCCCGTACTTCTCTGCTTTGATATCTTCGAGCCTGCTGCTGATAGAATGCGGAACGAGCCTTGGCGACGTCGCGTTCTTCCTCCAATACGTCCAAGCTGTCCTACCGATCCAGCTCGGCTTCTCTTTCTTCGTACATGCGCACTCGAGGTGAGTCATGAATGATGTCGCAGGGCAAAACTGCTTCTGCGCCGTATACCATAAAAAATGGTGTGAATCCGGTAGTACGGTTCGGCGTTGTCCGCAGCCCCCAGAGTACAGAGTCGAGCTCCTCTACCTAGTGCGTGTCAGACTTTGTAAGGGACCGCACTAGTCTGGGTTTGATGCCGCTCATTATTAGACCATTTGCTCGTTCCACTTGACCGTTGGGTTGAGGATGATAGACTGAAGCGTAATCGAGCTTAATGCCCATATTTTTGCACCATGATTTAACCTCGTCGGCCGTGAAGTTCGTGTCGTTATCAGTGATGATGCTATGGGGGACACCATAACGGTGTACTACCCCGGATATGAAGTCTATCACTGGTCTGGACTCTGCTGTTTTAACTGGCTTGGCCTCTATCCATTTGGTGAATTTATCCACCATGACCAATAGGTACCTTTGCTTGTGGTTTCCCCCTTTAAGGGTTCCAACCATGTCAAGCCCCCAGACCGCGAACGGCCAGGTAATGTGTATAGTTTTGAGGGCGGTGGGTGGCATATGGCTCTGATTAGCAAAGAGCTGACAACCAATGCATCTTTGGACTAAGTCCTGAGCATCTGCCCGGGCCGTCGGCCAATAAAATCCTGTACGGAATGCCTTCCCTACAAGGGCCCGAGCTGCGGCGTGGTGTCCGCCTAGTCCGGCATGAATTTCAGCCAGAAGGTTTCGCCCTTCCTCTTCGGAGATACACCTTTGAAGGACTCCGGTTGTGCTTTTCTTATATAGTTCTCCCTCATGGACCTTGTAGGCTTTAGATCGCCGAACTATGCAGCGGGCCTCATTTTGGTCTTCGGGAAGTTCCTACCTAAGCAAGTAGGCTAGGAATGGCTCTGTCCACGGGGCGATTACTGCCATTATGTCATGGGCTGACGGTGTTATTTCATTGGCTGAATCGCCGATTATGTCAGATTGTTCTGCGTCGGTTGGTGCGGCTGCTTCCGGTTTGTTATTTCCGGACTCCTCTTCCCATAGTACGGATGGCTTAAAGAGCCATTCCAGGAAGATGTTTGGAGGGACAGCATCACGTTTTGCGCCGATGCGTGCCAAAATGTTGGCTGCTTGGTTATTATCCCGGGCTACATGGTGAAATTCAAGTCCTTCGAACCGAGCTGACATTCTGAGGACAGCGTTACGATAGGCTGCCATTTTCGGATCCTTGGCGTCAAAGTCTCCATTTACTTGGGATATTGCGAGGTTTGGGTCCCCACGCACCTCTAGGCGTTGAATGCCCATGGAGATTGCCATCCGGAGGCCATGTAAAAGGGCCTCGTATTCGGCTGCGTTGTTGGAGTCCCTGTACATTATCTGAAGTACGTATTGGACTGTGTCCCCGGTTGGGGACGTCAATACGACGCCAGCCCCCAATCCGGCCAACATTTTGGAGCCGTCGAAGTGCATAATCCAATTGGAGTATGCGTCGTACTCTTTAGGGAGTTCGGCTTCCGTCCACTCAGCGACAAAGTCAGCCAAAACTTGCGACTTTATAGCTCACAGAGGTTTGTAAGTTATATCGAATGGTAAGAGCTCAATGGCCCATTTTGCAATCCTGCCCGTCGCGTCGCGGTTGTTTATAATGTCGTTGAGGGGTACTTCGGAAGCCACTGTTATCGAACACTCTTGAAAGTAGTGTCGGAGCTTCCGGGATGCCATGAACACCGCATACGCTATCTTTTGATAGTGCGGGTAACGGGACTTGCAGGGAGTTAAAACAGTGGATACGTAGTACACTGGTTTTTGAAGAGGGAATATATGCCCTTCTATCTCTCGTTCTACGACGAGTACCGCGCTTACAACTTGATGTGTTGCCGCGATGTATAACAACATTGGTTCGCCCAGGTTAGGTGCAGCCAGGACCGGATTTGTTGCCAATATGGCTTTTATTTCTTCGAGTCCGGCGGTGGCAGCATCCGTCCACTCGAAGTGTTCGGTGCGCCTGAGGAGGCGATAGAGGGGCAATGCCTTTTCTCCCAGACGGGAGATAAAGCGGCTTAGAGCCGCCACGCATCCAGTCAATTTTTGTATTTGTTTGAGGTCTTTTGGAATATCTAGCTGTGACAGAGCTCGGATCTTGGCTGGGTTTGCTTCAATTCCTCTACCGGATACAATGAAGCCCAGGAGCTTTCTGGCTGGTACGCCGAAAACGCATTTTTTCGGATTCAGCTTGATGTCATATGCTCGGAGGTTGTCAAATGTTTGCCTCAAATCGTCTACTAGGGTTTCGACGTGTTTGGTTTTGACGACTACGTCGTCTACGTATGCCTCTACTGTTTTGCTGATCTGGGTAGCCAGACATGTCTGAATCATGCGCTGATATGTTGCGCCGGCGTTTTTAAGTCCGAAGGGCATCGTGTTGAAGCAGAATGGTCCATATGGAGTAATGAATGTCATTGAGGCTTGGTCCGCGTCCACCATCTTGATTTGATGGTAGTCGGAGTATCCGTCCAGGAAGCACAATGAATCGTGCCCTGCGGTAGCATCGATTATTTGGTCGATGCGGGGGAGGGGAAAGGGATCCTTTGGGCAGGCCTTGTTGAGGTCTTTAAAATCGACACATAGGCGCCAGGATTTTTCCTTCTTTGGTACCATTACCACATTTGCTAGCCAATCTGGATGTTTGATGTCTCTGATGAATCCGGCTTCCAATAGTTTGGCTAGTTCTTCTCCCATTGCCTGTCTTTTGGGTTCGGAAAATCGTCGAAGAGCCTGTTTGACTGGCTTAAACCCTTTTAGGATATTTAGGCTATGTTCTGCCAATCTGCGTGGGATTCCCGGCATATCTGAAGGGTGCCAGGCGAAAATGTCCCAATTTTCCCGAAGGAATTCTCGCAGTGCGGCGTCTACATCAGGGTTCAACTGTGCCCCGATGGAGGCCGTCTTTGTCGGGTCCGTTGAATGGACCTGGAATTTTACTATTTTGTCCGCTGGTTTAAAGGAGGTGGACTTGGATCTCTTATCGAGTATCACATCGTCCCTATTCACCGTAGAGCGCAGCGCGGTGAGTTCTTCTGCCGCTAGGGCTTCGGATAGTGCCTCCTGGGCTAATGCGGCTGTCTTGTTTTAGGGGCGGAGTGCTATGTCCGGATCACTAACGAGAGTGATTATTCCGCCGGGCCCAGGCATTTTGAGCTTCATGTACCCGTAATGGGGTACGGCTTGAAAAATTGTGAATGCCTCTCGTCCTAATATAGCGTGATATCCGCTGCTGAACAGGGCCACTTGGAACGTGACCTCTTCGGACCTGTAATTGTCCGGCGAGCCGAACACCACATCGAGTGTGATTTTTCTGGTGCAGCGCGCTTCCCGGCTAGGGATTATTCCTCTGAAGGTTGTGCTGCTTTGCTCAATGCGGCTCCAGTCTATCTCAATTTTTTGAAGAGTTTCCTCGTAGATGAGGTTTAATCCGCTGCCTCCATCCATGAGTACCTTGGTAAGTCGAAAGCCGTCCACTATTGAACTGAGGACCAATGCGGCTGGTGCTCGGGCTGTTCGGAATTTAGGTTCATCGCTGGCGTTGAAGGTGATGGCTGTGTCGCTCCATGGATTTGTTGTTGCTACTTGGTAGAATTCGGCGAGGCTGCGGATTGTTTGTTTCCGCATATTATTTGATGCGAAAGTCTCGAAGACTGTTGATACCGTACCGGTATTGTTGAGTGGTTTTCCGAGGCTAGAAGCTCCTCGCCACTTTTGGCCACCTACCGTAATATCCAACATGCTCGAAGGCTATGTGTTGGGGTGGCACCCTCTGTACTGTGAATTTTACAGGGTCCGCTAAGCCATCCCTCCAGTACGGTTCCGTGCCCTTTATGGGGTTTTTGCTTTTTGGTTTTTGTACCTGGTGCCTGAGTGTAATGCACCCTTTTGTTGCGGACCAGGGTTGCATCCGGGGCCGGATTGTCCCAAAACTTATTTTCGGTTTTCCGGAAACTCTCCATCGCACAGTACTTTCGTACTATGGACGCCAGGTCGGCGAAGCGTGTAATTTCACGACGGCTGACGGCATTCAAGATTCCCTCGTCCGTGCAATTATTGCAAAAATTGAGATTGCGTTTTCCTCTCGGCAGTCCTTTATCCTGTGCATAACCAGGAGGAATCTGGCCAAGTAATGATGTACTGTTTCAGCGGGCTCTTGCTGGATTAGAGATAGATCACATACATCTAGGCGGGTGGGTGGAATTAAGCCCGGAACCCTACCCATCTCGAGGCTCAAGGGCCGAGAAGTTTCCAAATTTGGAAGCTTGGATTGCTGGATGTTGTCCAACGAGTCCGGTCCGATGCCTGACTTTAGGTTCAGCGCTTGATCGAAGTCCGTCCCTCCGCGGGAATCCGGCATGGAGGGTTCGGGAGCCCGGACATGACTAGTTTTCAATATAGGAGAAGAGTCGCCGCGTTGTTCCTCTACCACTACAACGTGGTGGGTGACCTGGGGAGAGTTAATCTCTCTCAGATCAGTTTTAAGCCCAATCTGATTGTAGTCTGTAGCGACTCCCAGGGCGGCGATGCGATCCAAGAGCTCGTTTACGGACGAGAGCTCCGTTGGATCCAGCCGCTCGGCGAATTCCGAGCTGACGTGAAGATTGCTTTTGACAACCTGAGAGGTCATTGTCGAAGCGGTGGCCGAACAGGCGGTCATGAGAAAACCACCTAGCCGGATAGTTTGGCCGGCGGCCAAGGCTCCTTTGGCGAAGATACCGTCCTCGAAGACGGGAAGAGGCATCCTTCCTATCGGTGACGGCACAGAGGAACTCTCAATGAAAGGACCAATGTCGGTGTCAAAACTGGCGGATCTCGGGTAGGGGGTCCCGAACTATGCGTCTAGGCGGATGGTAACAGGAGACAAGGGACACGATGTTTTTACCCAGGTTCGGGCCCTCTCGATGAAGGTAAAACCCTACTCCTGCTTGATTGATATTGATGATATGGGTAGTACAAGAGTGGATCTACCACGAGATCAAGGAGGCTAAACCCTAGAAGCTAGCCTATGGTATGATTGTTGTAATGGTTGTTGTCCTACGGACTAAAACCCTCCGGTTTATATAGACACCGGGGAGGGCTAGGGTTTCACAGAGTCGGTTACAATGGTAGGAGATCTACATATCCGTATCGCCAAGCTTGCCTTCCACGCCAAGGAAAGTCTCATCCGGACATGGGACGAAGTCTTCAATCTTGTATCTTCATAGTCTTGGAGTCCGGCTGACGATAATAGTCCGGCTGTCCGGACACCCCCTAGTCCAGGACTCCCTCAACGACCATCGTCTTCATTGTCGTCGTCCAGCACAGAGGTGGGGAATGGTGGGGAAAGAGACGAGATGAGGGGCGATTCGAGGGTTGGCGGCGAATTAGGGATTTGAGCAATCTGGGCGCGGAAGGGGACGGTGGAGAAGAGAGATTTTGCAGGGCTGGAATTGGGGCCGCCAGATATATCAATCCAAAACATCGAAGCGCGAACTTATATTGTCGTCATCCTTTTTTTGGGGGGAGGGGGGTGGGTGGCTGGGTGCTACGCGTCTGTCCGACACACGCGACCACCCCGACAGAACTATGCTTCGGTGCCTTAAGGCACCTGCCTTTGTTTCCATGACATGTGGGCCCAACAGGTGGCTGGCCCACATGTCAGTCACCCAAGGGCAGTTGCCTTTAAGGCACCGAAGCAGCGTCCACCCCGACACGACCCTGGTCTGCCTGGTGCGCCTACATTTGAGAATGCAAATGAATCTTCTTTCATTTGCAAACGAATCTGTATGTATTACCATGCCCGTGTTTTCCTTGCAATAATTAGTCATTCTAAACGAGATACTCCATCCGTTCACTTTTGTAAGTCGTTTCAGACAACTTAAAATGAACTGTTTTGCACATTGTCTGAAATGTCTTCAAGGTCTTATAAAAGTGAACAGAGGGAGAACTATAAATTAATTAATGAGGAGTTATTTGAAAAAAAATTGAAACGGTACCCACGCTAACGTGGATTAGAGTGTGTGTCACATAATTAGTTATTTGAATTAGAGTGTGTGTCACGTAGTTAGTTATTTGAATTAGAGTGTGTGTCACATAGCGATCTCCAATTCTAATGTGGATTTCGCATTTCACTGTATCCACGCTACTTTTTTAATACAGATTCATATGTATATGATGAACACCATGGTAGTGAGAAAACTTTTGGATGGATTCAAACATATGACCTACAAAATAGCACAACAAATTGAGTCAATGTCAACTTTTCGAAACTTAGTATGGCACGAATTCAAAATAATTACCCGTATGCTTGGTCCTCGGTTCAAATCTTACAATGTACACCAAATTGAAACATCGATATTAAGTCTCGTACTATGTACATTCAAATGTTGTTTTTAGCCCCCCCCCCCCCCCCCCCGCAAAAACGCTACATACTTCCTGTGTCGGTCAATCTTCCTCTCCTAACCACCTTAGGAAGCTATCGGTTTCCAACACGTTCATTCTTTCTCTCCATGTTTCGATCTCTAAGTCTCTAAACTACACAACCCCTTTTTCCACTCTGTTACCAAATGTATTTACCTCACACACCCGCCATTGCACCCCATGCCGAGCTCTCTCTCTCCCCCCCCCCTCTCCCTCTCACCCTCTCATGCTAAATACATGCATTGCCTATCTAGCCCCCCCAACCTCTCGAGCGCACGCACGCACGTTGTATATCTAGGTCACTCCCT
The DNA here is from genome assembly GCA_963921465.1 of Triticum timopheevii. Taxonomy (NCBI): domain Eukaryota; kingdom Viridiplantae; phylum Streptophyta; class Magnoliopsida; order Poales; family Poaceae; genus Triticum; species Triticum timopheevii. The sequence continues at coordinate 91,511,247 of OY997264.1, read as the reverse complement.
CGAGACTGTCTCACTATTTCTTCCACACGGCGGGCAACACTCTCTCAATCTTGCTCTCTTTATCTAAGTCTCGTTTAACCTCGTTTTCTTTCACACACAAATGATATATCTCCCTGTTCGGGCCTCGATCGACACACTCTATACTCTCTCACGCAGGTTGTCTATCTAGGTCAGTCCATCCAAGCCTCCGCCACTCTTTCGACCTCATGGTGGGCCACACTCACTCAATCTCTCTCTCTCTATCTATCTATCTATCTATCTATCTATCTATCTATCTATCTATCTATCTATCTCTTTCCATATGTCTTGATTGACCTCACTCTTTCTCGGACAAAAACGATATATCACCATGTTTGAGCCCAATTCGACCTATTCACATTGTATACTCTCTCACGCACATCGTCTATCTAGGTCACTCTCTCCAACCCGTCTCACTCTTTCGATCGCACGGCAACCCTATGTGATCGGTTGACCTTGCTTCCTCCCACGCACAAAATATATCTACACGTCTGTGACTGGATCATCTCTCAAGATCTATCTTACATCCCTCACCCTTGCCAAAAGCTCAATCGGACAATATCTCTCTAGAGCATATATATTTGTTCAATGAATGTCGGACCACACTCACTTTGTCTCTATATCTATATGTCTCTCGATTGACCTCGCTTTCTCACACCGTATCTTCCATGCGTTGAAGCTACTACCTCTCCATCCCTCGCAAAGCCGGAGCTATTTACATTGAGAGGGGCACTCTAACCTTGGATTAATTTGTGTAGGCATTTATTCCGGTCGGTTTAGATTATATTTTCGTAGCATTCGGCCCACAACTACTCCAAACACCGTTGCAACCCACGCAACTCCCCTAGTTGATTTCCCTCTGGCTCGGTCATCGCTCTCTCGCACGTCCTTTCTCGCCTTCAATGTCGCACCATGGTATTATTGAAAAAACTATGTTTTTCTCTTTAATTATTATAAATAAGCTACAAAACTACACATCGATAGTCCACTTGGAATGGAACAAATTTCGACCCACAAATTAAAGTGCTACAAACTACACACCGAGGGGCCCACATGTCATGAAACAAATTTGGACCCATATACAAATTAAAAAATAAAGGACGAGGATCGAACATGCGACCGGGCCTTCAAGCCGCACGTCAATAGGCAACATACACAGAATAGCAATGTTTGTTGTACCCCCTTTGTTCACATAATGTTTTTATATTACCACAACCTAATTAATGGATAGCATGTAATATTATTTTTAGTACTATTCGCCTTCACTTACTGGTGGGTTCCATGTGTGCTCTCTCTCTCTCTCCTCCCCTTCTGCGTTTAGACCCATGGGCAAACAGGAAGAACTCACGGGCGATGTTGTCGTTGACCATATTTGGACGCGTTCACAAGTCACGACACCAGTTTCATGTACTAGCAGCACTAGTCAGTGTGTACGTGCAATGCACGTTAATTTGGAAATATGTTAAGTGCATGCGGATATTAACTACTAGGATATTATTTGCGTGTTGTCATGTGATTAGCACTATTTTTGGCATGAAATTAACTGCACGCTAAACGGGTTGAGCGCTCGACATTGAAGCGGTCTAGGTCGTTGGATGACAAGGAATACATGTGGCTTGATGACGCTTTATATTTAATTTGATACGGCTATAGCAGAACATTCAATCAATCAAACCATACATTTCGTTCAATCTGACTCCGACTTTAAATTATACGACGATCGATATAAAATAAACGGAAATGATAAACATTTGGATTTTAAGCATGGCAATCCGAACATTTTTCATGGCAAATTTAGATTACGCGGTGGCAGCGGGGGCATCTCGCGGTGGGAAGCGGCTCCTCTGTCGTGCTCTGTGTGCCGTCGGGCCACTGGCCGACGGCGACAGCGGCGTCTTGCGCCGTTGTTGGCGTACTCCTGGACGTTGGCCTAGCTTCAAGAAAGGCCAAAATGTTCTGGACTTCGGAGCGAGTCAACTAGCTGGAGGAGGCGACTGGCGTTGGTGCAAGGAAGCGGTCGACGGCGGCCATCCATGCAGCTGAGGGGGGCACTGGCACCCATGCGGGGACAGGCGCTGTCAACGGCGCGGCGGAGACATTCGTGTGCACGGGCACCGATACAGGCGGGCACGTCTGTGCACGTGCAGGCGCATGCGCTGGCAGGTGCACGGACACCGGCATGGGCGTGCGCGTTAGTGCACGCGCAGGCACATGCGCTGGCAGGTGCACGGGCGCGTGAAAGTCGGTGGGGACCTCGTGGAACCCCGTGGCATCAAGCTCGGCGACAATGTGCGGCTCCCAACCCATCAATGCCACGGGGATGGGCGTTGGCGCAGTCGGGGCGACGGGAGCCGGAACGGGAGCGGGGATAGGTGCGGCATCTTCCCGCAAGGCCAGTTCAAGCTCGTCCCAAAGCGCCGTATTTTCTTGAGACTCCGGCTGGGTGTGTTCCTCATGAAACTGGAACACTAAGGGCAACCATCGTGATGCGGCATGGCGTACGTTTAGGTCAGGCTAGTTGGAGGTACACGACAAGAGAATCAGAGAGGAAGAGAGAGGATTGTAATGATACCGGATAGTGCGGGGTTGATTTTAAACTGCGGCGCCAGCGACATTAAAAGTGGGAGCAGTTGGGACGACGGCGGGCGGCGGAGCCTGGTCAAAGGGCTCGCCTCCCGGTGAGTCTGCACAGCGGTCCGCTCGCATGCCTCCCTGACAGCCGGCGCAGCGGTCTGCTCGCATGCCTCCCATTGACTCACACGCTTGCTGGGATGGCACCTGCCGATGAGAAGCTGGGACTCATGGCGGCACGTGAACGCCCACGGTTTCAATAGTGAAAGCGTTCGCCTTAACGTGACAGGTCTTTGTTCCAAAATACCTTGGCTCTTCATTTGTGCAACTTGTCATAAGCAGCTTGTCTCGAATTGAAGAAAAAACTTACGAAGTAATATTTGTGCCATATCACGTGACCATGCTCAGTTTCAAGAATTTATGCTCACTTTTGGATTTTCTGAAATTTAAGATCCAGGATTCTAAACAATATGATAACCTGCATCATGCAATAAATTTTCAAGCCGTACATCTGTCCTGTTGTATTTCTTAAGAAAGGATTTGGTCAAACATTTTGCTTAGTTAGACTTCAGACAAGTTATATATGCAGAGTAAACGGATAACCCTTCCATACCAGTGCATTGCCTGATATATTAACTCAAGTACTAGGCACGAACAAATGGGATCAATTTTGTGCTCATCCTGGTGTAGTAGTAGTAGTACTAGGCAATGCAGTTAACGGGTGACCTTGACGAGCGGCAACCGAGGGAATTGAACCGTGCTCGGCATGGTAGGTAACGTTGTCTAGTTACTAAAGCATCCCTCCGTTGTTCATCGGTAGTCATTATGGACTGGGGACATGAGGGGAATTTCCTAGGGCTGGAATTCTGGCCGCCAGATATTTCGACTTGAAATGCTGAGGCTCGACTGGTTAGGGTTGCCTAATGTGCGTACCACACACACCACCGAAGGACACGAGCCCGGTTTTTTTAGGACCAACACGAGCCAAGGTCTGGCTGCCGTTTGGTCCTACCATTCGAGAATACGAAAGGAACCTTTTAAATTGCCGAACGAATCTATGTGTATTACAATACTCGTATTTTCCTTGCAAATACTAATCTCAACGTGGTAATTCATTTATGACGAGTTGTTGAATTAGAGTGAGTTTGTGATATAGTGATCTCAACGTGGATTTCACATTTCATGGTATCCCTAGTAAGTTTTCCAATGCAAATTCAAATTTAAAAGGTGAACAATATGGAGGTGAGAAAACTTTGTATGTATCAAGCATATGACCACACACACACACACACACAGAGAGAGAGAGAGAGAGAGAGAGAGGCACGCACGAACACAACAACAATCCAATAAGTATAGTGCATCTATTTTTCCAAACCATGCATGTATGACACGAATTCAAAAATACTCCTTCTATTCCTAAATAATAGTCTTTTAGAGAGTTCAACAAGTGACTACATACGGAGCAAAATGAGTGAATCTAGACTCTAAAATATGTCTATATACATTCGTATGTGCCAGTCCATTTGAAGCCTCTAAAAAGACTAATGTTTAGGAATGAAGGGAGTAAAATGTAAGACATCCATGGTCCTTAGTTCAATATTTAAGATGAACATGAAACTGAAACATGAATATTAAGTCTAGTACTACAGTATATGCAAATGTTGTGCTTAGGCGGAGCTATGATTGTCGGGGGTCAACCCCTCGACCTTAGATAAAATTGTGGAGCTCTGTTTAGGGTTGTTTGGATTATATTTGTCCCCACCCTCCCAACCACCGATTGGTTGTGCACCCCCCACCCCTCCTCCCCGGGAGAATATCATGTGCCCCCATACCTTAGATGCTATATGCCGATACGAGTTGCTTGGAGCTTGTAGATCTGAGATATAGCAGCTCACATGATGTGTCTTAATTTTTTTGCAGAAAACCTTGATGAGTTTGAGAATTGCACACAATTTGTACAAAAACTATTTAGATGCCCTTTGATCCCATACACAACAACCTCGAAGCTTGTATCACCATAGCATCTAAGATGAAGGAGGACATCATATTCTCCTGTATGTAAGAATATAATGTTCTACCACACCTTAGATGCCTTGGTGATACAAGCTCTTCGGAGGCGTTGGATTTGTGACCCAACACCTCCTCCGTGGTTCGAATGGTTTTTTGCAGAAAAGCCCCAAAAGAGTTCGGCCACTACTTACAAGCACAAAGACTGCTCAGATGCCATTGGATCTCATATCAAACGACCTCCAAGCTCGTATCATGGTAGCATCCAAGCTGCGATAGCACCTTATGTTTTCTCGCACGAGAGAGTATGAGGTGCTCCCGCACCGTAGATTCTATGGTGATACGAGTTCACTGAGATCTAACGGCCCACAGTAGGAGGTTTGAATGTTTTTGCAATATACGGCTGATAGAGTTTGGGAAATGCGCAGAAAGTACAAGTACTACGCATGTGCCATCTGATCACTGATCATATGACCTAGATGCTCATATCACCGTAGCGGGTAATTAAGCTACGGGGAGCACCTAATATGAGCACCGGGGAGCCGTTGGATCGAAGATGCAGCGGCACACACGAGGCTTGAATGTTTTATTTGCAAAAAAAACCTTTGGAGAGTTTGGAAATTGCGCATAATTACAAAGACTACTACCAAGCCATTGGATCTCACTTCCAACGGTGTAAAAACTCGTATCACCACAGTATCTAAGCTGCGGGGTGGATGTGATATTCCATGTTGCTATCATTTTTGTTTGTAAACTTGCAAAATACGTGTAACTCGTGTCGTTACTTGTCTAACCGCGCAAAGTGTTTGTTCAAAAAAACCATCCTACACTGAAATATCGGAACAACACACGGGGGTCCCACTTGTCATTAATCAAATTTGGACCTAAAACTAACAAATCTGAAAGACGAGATTCGAACTGGTAACCTGGACTACAAAGCGTAAGTCGATAGCCTAAAAAAACAAACGGTTGTTGGTTTTGTCCCATAACTTGATTTTATACAGTACTTGCGTTGAGTAGAGTAGAGGGAGTGCCTCGTCAACACGTGCATGACCGTTGTCTCACTTACTGGTGGGTCCCAGGTCTGTGATCTCAATCTCTCTTCTCTCCATCGTCTAACCTTTGCACGGGCACACACGAAGAGCGGCGCTAGCTTGCCGTGGTGTTATTACAACTAAAAAAAGCTTGGAAAATAGAAGAATCGCCTAGAACAAGAGACATTGTGGCTGGTCGAGACGGAGCTAACCACATCTATCCTCCGTGCCACGTTTGCATGATGAAGCTGTGTGGCTAGTGGGGTGTTTTCGACCGATTGGATGGGTCCCGAGGTCGAACTATAGGTACTACGTCTGATACAGTATATTTTTGCACGCACATTTTTCCTCAGCGACTAGGCGTGGCACACCCTACCGCACGGTTTCGGGGTCCTCCCTGGTGTTGCACGCATATATTCTTCCTGACGTAAGACGCCCTACCGCACGTTTTCTGGGTCCTCCTCGGTCGTAGCGCCGAAGCAAGTAAATGAGTCATCAAATCACAAAAGACCACCTTTCCCGCCGAGTACATCAACGGTGGCTAGCTAGTTGGGCTAGTTCAACCGATTAGCTAGGCCGCCGCCACATTTGTTTTTTCACCCCTTTTCTATCTACTTGACGGCATGTAAATTTAAATATCCACCGCGGCGTTGCTCTGCTGTTTGGATGCGGTAGGATTTTTAATTTTTTGACCGACGGGAGCAGGCGCGGCAGGATTTTTAATTTTTTGATTGACGGGAGCAGGCGCGGTAGCAATTAGTCACGATGACTCCGCCTGTAAAAACCCACTGCTCCCTGATGTGAGAAGTCGTCGACTGGTGTTTTACCGTGGTGAAAACCAAAAGATTCCCCGCTCCCTCCGCCTTCTCGTAGATTGCATTGCCTTTTAGCCGTTTCGCCCCCTTTGCTTCCTCTCCCCATTGCTTCTACCTGGTGCCATGGCGGCGCAGCAGATCACGGAGTCCGAGGTGAGGCGCCTGACACAGGAGCTCCATGCCAAGGATGCGGAGCTCAGGGCCAAGGACGTGGAGCTCCGTGAGCTCAAGGAGGAGAGGAGGGCCATGCTCCTCCGTCATGTGCGGGAGTTCACGGAGATTCAAAAGCGGCAGGCGTCCACCACAAAGATGCTCGAGGCATCGGCGGCGTTGCTGCAGAAAGCGGGAGATACAATAGGCCGTCAGGGGAGCCGGCTTGAGCGCGAGCGGGCCGATTGTGACGAGGTACAGTATCGCCTCAGCCACTTAGTGAACCAAGTTGCCACTTTCCATGCACGTGTTGCGGCTGCGCGATGCCTACCATCGTGCCAGCACGACGATGTCGTCCGTTGGGCTAAACCCGTTCGACCACCCGGTCGACTTCAACGAGTTGCGGCTTCCTGACCTGGTCTCCTTCTTCACCTATATCTCCGAGGAGCTGAGCCGTCTCCGTGCGATGGTGGGGGCTGAGCTGGACAAGGAGGGGTTGCGGGTTGCTGTCGCCGTGGCCGGGCAAATCATTTCAGGGCTCCGTCACCGGAATCCATTCGTGCCATTGGACGCCGTCTTTGACGAGATGGCTCCCGTCGACCGGGAGCGAGCTCTGCGGGCGGTTGCACCCTGCATCACCAACATCATGCACCTCGAGAAGCAGAGGGACTTCGGTGGTGTTTAGGCGCCCTCTGCATGCGCATGTCCATGTCTTGGTGCAACATGACCGTTGGATCAAACTCAGATGGTGCAGATCAGTCACTGTAGCACAAAGTGTGTGGGTGTGTTTGGTTGCATTCTCATCTCAATATAGTTGTTTCCTCTTCATGTATTTTTATCAACCTACTAGTGTGGACTCATGCACCCTTCATGCACTCTGCCAAACACCCAAAAGTGGGTCGAGAAGGGAACTTTTGCTCCCATCTCATGCACCCTTCATACACCATGTCTAACACTATTCATGCTTCATATGGTTCATGTTTCGTGGAGCACTGTAGCACCATACTCACCGTGCGCTGTGGACCTAGTTCTGTTAACACTGATCTCACCGTTCATTCTCGATCGGACAGTCGAAAAAGCGGTACTATGTTACATATAGGAGTAGTTGACATGCGCACAACATCATTTGTTATCGTCATATCTTACTACACTAGCAACAAGATTGTGTAGTACTGACGTACGAACCACTGCACATGCCTAGTAGTAGGGGCACTATGTATGTTCAAGTGGTTGCCGTGTTTCGCACTCCTCCATCGTAAGAGTGGAAACGCTTGCTGTAATCAGTTTTTTCTTCAGAATGAAAAACAGTGGACACTCTCTACCGTGCGGATCCTCCTCCAGCCATGCACTAAATTACTCACTTTCGCCGACGTGTGGGACAGCCAGCACCTGGGTCCACCAGCCATGCACTAAATTACTCCATAGTAGAGTGACGGTAGACTACCCCGATTGAACTGCTGCAGTAATGCCCAATGAGCCGTCAAATCACAAAACCCCCTCCTTTCCACCAGTAAGTTGGACGGACGAAGCAACCATCATTTCACTCTTCTCTCTCAGCTTCCTCTCTTGAAGAAAACCCCCACTCGCTTCGCTTCTCCCTCATCTCGTTCCTCCTTTCACACTTCTCTCTCAGCTTCCTCTCTTGGATGGACGCCAGAGCACCGGCCGACGTGATGTCTATGGCTCTGGCCAAAACTGTCGAGGCTCATGGTACGAAGAAGCGCAAGCACCCCGCCGACACTACCGCAGACAAGCTCAAAGCCATCGCCTTGTCCAAGCCCCCCTCTCCGGGATCCCTCATTAAGCAAGTCCAGGTAATGTCTCTTGTTGACGATCTTTTTCTCGATCTTGATCGTGTTATTTCATCTAACACGTAGTACTAGTACTGGTAGTACAGCTTTCTGGGTGATCTTGCATGTGATTCTAGTGTGCCAAATGACGGTTCTAAATTCTTCTTTTGACCAAAACATGCGAGAGGTTGACACTGATTTCTTATAGATTACTTTCAACTACTCCCTCTGTCCCAAATTTCTTGTCTTAGATTTGTCTAGATACGGATGTATCTAATACTAAAATGTGACTTGATACATCCGTATTTAGACAAATCTAAGACAAGAATTTTGGGATGGAGGGAGTACTTTATGAACATCAATGCTACCTTTTAAGAGGGTATATGTGCCTCAGTACCTTGTGTTATGGATATTGCATGTAATCCCTCTACTCTCATGCCTTTGAAGACATGTTCTAGTGTCTTTGTTCACTCATTTCTGCGTGTATATGTAGTCATATATGGAGTATAATATCGAAAATCATCTTATATTTATGAATGGAGGTAGTAATAAAATATGGTTTCTGTTTGAATTAGAACCAGGTCCGCGGTGGAGATGAAGTTCTCAAAGTCATGCCGTGTGAACTGGAAGACCTGATGATGAGTTCTACTGCTAAACTATCCAGCTGTTGTGTCCTTGTCGCCACGTGTCCTGAACTAGTGTTTTTCTCTAGCATTGTATTCAGGCGTGTTCTCGAGGCTGTACTTGACCACAACAATTTCCTGGTTGTGCCTTCGATTACGAAGGGTGTGATTCTTGTAAAGCTTCCCAACAAATCTGATGCGGCCTGTCTTCATCATCATGTTTATGAGTGGAAAGACCACTCTGTTAGGTTCTCCAAGGTTACAAGATGGTGATGGTGCATGTAGACATCTCACACGAAGGCCATGGCCTAGTCAGTTATGCGGGGTTCATCCCGTAGGTCGGTGGCAAGAAATAGTCTACAGAGTTTAGTTAGTGCAACTTTGCTTGTCTGTAGTAAGTACTATTGTTCAGTACTTGATTTGTGTTTGTGAACCCTGTATTGTTTATTTGTACTGCCGCTTTCGGTGTGTGGTCAGTCCTGAGAACGTTCTACGTTAATGTCTCTCCACTCAATTCAGTCTGTACATTTTGAAGTATCCAGATCATATTTTTTGTGAGGACGGTTTATCATTTATGGTTACACTCTGTTGGATTTTGGGTTCCGGCAGACCCTTGAGGTTCGAACACTGGGGTGCGCACTGAGATCTCTCCCTTACCAGCTCACGTCTCGAAGTCTTGCAAAGATCTAAGTAAGAAAGATGAACACACAAGGGACACGAGATTTATACTGGTTCAGGCCACCATTGTGGTGTAATACCCTACTCTAGTGTGTGGTGTGGTGGATTGCCTCAGGGGCTGATGATGAACAGTATAAAAGGAGAACAGCCTCGCGAGGGGCTGTTCTTGAGCTGGTGCGATGAACTGCTTGGGTGAGTTCAGTCGCTTCTCTCTCTCTCTCTCTCTCTCTCTCTCTGGTCGATCTCTCGATGATCTAGATGCCTCTACCCCGTGGGTGGCTAGTTCTAGTTATAGGAGGAGGCCCTGGGCCTCTTCCCAAATAATGAGCGAGAAGGGCGCCAACAATTGGTCATTTTGAAGGGGAACATCTGGTACACTTATCCTGACTAAAGTTGGTCTTCAACTGCCAAAGGTCCTGACGGTGACACCGCCGTGGGCTCCACGATGACCTCCATCCTGCCGTTTTGCTGGTCTTGGACTTGTTGCACCGAAATAGTAACCTTTGCCTGATTCCTTGGCCTGTGCTTGCCCCCTTTGCACCGAAAGGGAAACAAGGACACTGCACAGGCCGGCGCCCGCCTGGTCCTCGATCGTCATGGCTTGCGTCACGGGCCCCTCGGGAGGTGCCCTGCCTTGATCTCTCCGCCTCCTCACGGCCCTTCATGAGGAGGCTGCTCCTGAGTAAGCTTCCTGTCGTCCGCCCCGCGAGGCTTGGCCCCTCGCGAGGGTCTTGAGCTTGAGCTGATGAAGCTGGGCTGCATTGGGCCCCCACTTGAGCCACGCCGCAGGCCGCAGGCAGGCAAGTCTGGGGACCCCGTTCCCAAAACACCGACAGTAGCCCCCGGGCCTAAGGCGCGCCCAGACTTGGCTTAGCAAAGAAGCGAAGGGGCAAGTTCGAAGCGCCATGGCCCCCAACAGCCTGCGGCCTTGGGCGCCGCATGGCGGTTGATTGGACGTGGGCGTCTCCGCTTCCCCACGAGCCTCGGCAACCGCACAACTTGAAAATGGGGGTGCTCGGGCCAGACTGACCTGCTTTGTTCTCGCCTAACTTGCTCCAGATCCCCTTTCTCGCCCTTCTCCTTCCTGCTTCCGAAATCCTCCAGATCTGCCTCGATCCTTCCCGGTCGGCGAGCTATGGCGCCCCGCAAGACTCCGACTGAGGCCTGGTACTCCCGGGCTCTGGATCCCCCAAATGTGTCGGAGAGGAATCTTGCCCTCGTGCACCAGAGGACGGTGGTGCAGGGCAACGCGGGAGCGACCGCGTTCAAGGCTGGCTACAGCCAGCCTGAAGGCAAGGGGAGCACCTTTTACCCGCTCTTCATGAGCACCATCGTCACCGGTCTGGTGCCTCCTTTTTCTGAGTTCTTCCTTGCTGTCCTTCGCCTGTACAACTTGCAAGCTCTGCACCTCCACCCCAACTCTCTTCTTCTCCTGGCGATCTTCGCCTATTATTGTGAGGCTCACGTTGGGATAAAGCCCTCGGTGGCCTTGCTACGCCATTACTTTTATCTCCGTGTTTCTCGTGGCCCCATCTCTGCATGCGTGAGTTTTGTCTCATACTCTGGCTCCAACTCCATCTCGAAGCCCGGGAAGAGGATTGAAGGCTTCCGGAGTATGTGGGTCATGGTGGACGCCGGGCGCATCCACCCCCGACTCGTGCTGCCCACGGGGCAGCCCAAGGCCGTTGATGCGTGGTCTCGCGCGGAGCTCGTCGATCCCCACGCGAGGGCGGTGCTGGAGAGGATGGACACGGACCTGAGGCCAGGCAACCTGGGGGCGACGAAGCTGATATGGGCCACACTCCTGAGGGAGTTTCTGGAGCACCGGGTGGCTCCACTCCGGGAGCACTCGCTCCTGTTGTGGAGGCTCGGGGAAGCAGATGCTGCCATTCGCCTGAGCTCTGCAGCCCTGGCCGATGAAGATCTGATCGCGGCCCTCCACTCCTTGGCCGGGGGGGGGGGGGATGTGGCAACGCAGGACGGTGCTCCTGTCCCCCTGTTTCTTCGTGACGACTGAGAGCAGGCGGTGGACTCCATGCCCACCTTCAATGGTGAGGGGCTAGTGCCCGCAGTGGCTCCCGGGGATCTGACGGTGTTGCTGACGGTGAATGTGTCCTCCAGCGACTCCAACGGGAGTGAGGAGGGAGAAGAGGAGGAGGAGGAGGAAGAGGAGTTCGACTCCGAGGCGACTGGCAAGGAGTCGGAGGAGTCCTTCCCCCGGCGCAGGTCTCGCACCCTCCGCTCCATGTCGGATGATGACGAGGCCAGCAGCGGGCGACGAGGAGTGGATTCTCCCCTGGTCCTGAGGAAAGACAGGTCAGGGCTAGTGCCCCTAGGATCCGCTCTGGCTTCGGGGCGGTCTGAGGCCAGCTCCGGCCTTCCCGACGCGTCCTCTGCTTCCATGCCTCCCAAGGCTGACCCCATCTGCAGGCTCTCGGGCTTCAAGTTTGGCCGGAGGCTGCTTGAACCCGCGAGCGATGACCTGTAAGTACTCGATCCGTGCTCTGCTTTGTTTCTGCCGCTGAGACTTGACATCTGCACCCCTTGACCAGGCCGGCACCTGAGGCGAAGAGGTTGAGTGGGGCTTCTGCGGCCTTGCTTGAGGCGAGCTCACCTGCCATGGTAGCACCTTCTTCTGCGGGGAAAGGAGGCACCGAGGCCCACGCTTCCCCTACCTGATCGCCCTCGCGAGCCTAGCAGGGGCACTCTGGCAAGGAGTCAGCCCCCGTGGCCCCGCTGACCTTGGAGGGACCTAGGCTTGGTGCTGCTGCTGAGATGCCCAAGGCCCGGGAGGCTCCTTCCTCCCAAGCCGTTATCACGCTGCCGTCCTCTCCGCCTGCTCCACCAGCTCCCGTCTCTTCTGATCCCTCTGCTGTCTTGGATCAGGCCACCAACGAACTAAGCCGGCTTCGGGAGATCTCCAAAGCAAGGATCCCCGCTTGGTGGTCGGGCGCCTGGAGTTAGCCTCTGGCTGGGCCCGCTCTGCTGCCTCTATCCGAGTGGCGCTGAGGTAGGCTGCATCTGCCTCCGATGAGGAGAAGCAAGCCGCCTGTCAGGCTAAGACTGCTCGCGATGTTACCCAAGGCGAAGCTGCGGATGCCCAGGGCCGCTGCAAGGCGTTGGAGGTCGAGCTGCAAGACCTGCGCGAGGAGCTCGTGAAGGAGGTCCGCATCCTCCAGGAGAAGGAGGAGGGGATGAACGCTCGAGAAGCTGCCGTCAAAGACCGGGATGCCGAGCTTGTTGACCATCATGGCCGGTTGGAGACACTGGAGCAGGCGCTGAAGGTGGAGAGGGCCGAGCTAGACCGCAAGGCGAAGGTCCTGGCCGAGGACCGGGTGGCCTTCGCCGAGCTGGAGGAGAAGGCAGGCGCCACGCTGAAGACGCTCTATGAGAGCGGCTTAGAGAACTCGTTGGCTAGTGAAGAGGACGGCCCTGCCGAGCTGCTTCCCTTCCTGGTCCGTGCGCTTGAAGATGCCCCGGACGGCCTTGGTCCCACGGTCGAGGAAGAGGCACGCACCCTGTCGTCTGCAGCGCTGACGCGCGTCCTCAGCCACATCTACCTTCATGACCCCAACGTCGACCTCGACAGCCTGATGGAACCCGTGAGCGGCGAGCTTGCCGCCGCCACTGCTGAGGCTGTGAAGGTCCGAGCCGAGGTTTTGCTAGGGAAGTTCCGTGCCTTCAGCATCTTGCCTAGACGCGACGCAATCGGTTCCGCGACTTCAGGAGGCGGAGCCGCCCAGCGTGGCTCCATCGCAGGCGGCAGCGCCACTGGAAAGTGATCCCCTTGCGTCCTTTGTCTTGTTTTCATTCCTGCAACATGCACCATGCCTCGAGGAGGCGTTTTAAACTTGTGTTTGGTGTTGTGAAAACACTCTATGGCTTGTAATATTTGCTTTTGAATTCCTTAGGATTTGCATTTTCCCTCCTATTTGCCTGTGTTCTATGTCGGCAGGGCCCGGCCCTGCGCATACCTCAGCCGCCGTTAGCCCCGACCGGAAACCAGGACGGGACTAAGGAGTGAGGGGCTACGTGGCAAGTTAGGCTCCTGAGTCACGATGCTCAGGAGTCCCCCTTGACGCGCAAACAGCAAGTAGGGAAGGGGCGTAGGAGTGGATTTGTCGTTCTACGTTGGTAGGGCCCAGCCCCGCGCATACCTCAGCCGCCGTTAGCCCCGACCGGAAACCAGGACAGGACAAAGGAGTGAGGGGCTACGTGACCAGTTAGGCTCCTGAGTCGCGATGCTCAGGAGTCCCCCTTGACGCGCAAACAAGTCTTCGTACCTTGGCTCTGCTCGGGGGGAGGCGCGCGACGACCAGGTCCGAAGGACCTAGCTGGGTGCATGCGTTTGGGCGTAGCCCAGGTGCAGCCCCCGTGTCCAGCCCCCTTGCGTGGCACTCCCGAGGGGAGGCGTTGCGATCGTACCAGACACTGAGCTCTGGGCTCCCTGAGGTTGATACGGCCGTGGGCCGCCCCCAGTTGTTTATCACCAGCGCGGAGCATAGCGCTTCCGTATGTGTACGGGCATAGCCGCTCCTCGGCAGTGTCATCAGCCAGCGCGGAGCATGGTGCTTCCACTAGTTCGTGGGAGGGGGCTCCCCTCCGGGAGGAGCCCAAGGGGCGTGTACAGCCCCGCCCTGACACGTGGCCGACACGGTAGGGCTAGGAGAGGTGTATCTGGGCACCCGTGAGCCAGCACGGGACTCACGAGGCCCTACCCCGAGGCGGGTTGCGCCTGGCTCTAGGCCTTTATCAATGGTGTGTTCCTGCAGGGTGGTTAGAATGCAAATGCTCTACGTCCTCAGGTCCCGGCCCTCGAGCAAGCTCAGCCGCCGCTGGTATGACAGGTCGCGATGCCGTGGGTCAAGGCCAGGGGGTGAGGGCTGGAGAGCCAGTAAGAGCCCGTGAGTCGCGATGCTCAGGTGCCCCCTTTTAACGCGCAAGCGCTTTGCATGCGAGCGGAGAGGTCCGCGACAAGCGACAGATGATAATCATGAAGACCAGGCTGGGCTCGGAGGAGCGAATTCATATAGGTAGATGCGGAGAAGTAAACGCCACTGGGTTTGGCCCGAGAAGCATGGGGATAATGCAGCCCAAGGGGCGCCCCCAACAAAGCAGATGAAAAACATAAGCAAAACGGATACATGCCGCAGGGACAGACCCACGTGACCTAGGAATGATGCGGCCCTGCGGGCACTCCCAGCTGAAGAGAAAACTTGAAAAGATGTCACCTGATGCCATTGCAGAGCGAGTGTCGGAGTAGCTGTCGACACGCGGTGAAGCAGCCAACCCTCACGAGCCCTTGGAGCCCTGAGCCTCGGGAGGCACTAGGGGTCCGGGCGGCTCCTCGAGGTCCATCTCCATCTCCTCCAGGAACGCGTGGTGCCTGGCCACCTGAGCTTCCAGGATGCTCCTCATCAGGCGCTGGTGGGCAGCAGCCACGTTCGGCAGGCCGAAGGGCATGCGAACGTAGCTGTGAGGCGGACCCTCACAGCACCCCACGCGTGAAGGCCAAAGGCGCTCCTGAGACGCGGCTCGGTTGAGCCCCGGTATGTCGATGCAGACACGTAGCCCACCATCCTCGCCGGGATGTGGGGCTACAACAGGTAGGCGGAGACTGCCACGCATGACTCTGGACTCCTGTAGCTCCTGAATGTTCCTCGCGATGAACTCCTGGGGGTTTTGCCTTCCTTGCCTTATACCTTCCTGAGGGAAACGTGCCTTCAAGCACGCCTCCAAGTGGTGCCCGAGCGCCTCCCTCGTGACCTTGGCAAGGTCAGTGGCCCTCCAGGAGAGAGCCCCCGAGCCCTACCCGAGGAGGGCGCCGGGCGCGCCTTCCTATGCGACAGAGGGTGGCGCCCCTTGGATGGGCGCGGGTCCTGACGCAACGCCTCCGAAGGGGCCTGCCTCGTGAGTTTTTGGGCCAGGTGAAGCCTTCTTCTTCTTAGGAACTGACTCGGCGAGCCTCACGCTCCTGTGATTTGGGTCTTCAATTGCCGTGGCCTGGAAGGCACGCTCAAGAGAACACACTACATCCCTTTCCTCGCAAGGCACTGTGAAGATTCCACCGCTTCCTGGCATCTTGAGGACATTATAGCCATGGTGAGTCACTGCCATGAACTTGGCCAGAGCTGGGTACCTGAGGATGGCATTGTATGGCAAGCGGATGTGAGCGACGTCGAAGTCAATGAGCTCGGTGCGGTAATTGTTGCGCTGCCCAAAGGTGACGGGAAGACGAACTTGCCCTATCGGAACAGTTGAACCATCAGTGACTCCTGAGAAAGGCTTGGTTGGCTGAAGCTGATCGTATGGCACTTGGAGATTGTTGAACGTTTCGACAGACAGGACGTTGAGCCCAGCTCCGTTGTCGATGAGGGTCGTGGTGACTTGCACATTGCTGATGACTGGGGAACAAAGCATCGGGAGGACTCCGACCGTTGCCGCACACTTGAGCTGATCTGCTGAGCTGAACGTGGTAGCACACGCGGACCACCTGAGTGGGCGCGTGGCCTCAAGCTTGGGGAGGACTGCATTCACCTCGCGAGCAAATTGCTTGAAGATGCGCTGAGAGGCTGGGGCCTGAGCGCCGCCCAGGATGCAAGCGATTGCACGCGACTCCTGGAAGCCCCCAGCCCCCTCGTCCTGGTGATGGTCTTCATTCCTCCTTGGCGGTGGTGGTAGAGGAGGGAGGCATGCGTTGCCTTGAGGGTGGTCCTCACGAGGCTGATCCCTCCAACCTCCCTCACGAGGCTGGTCCTGCCAGTGGTCCTCGCGAGGCCGGTCACACCACCCTTGGCGAGGGCCACGGTCTTCCCATCATCCTCCACATCTTCCTCCTCCTCGTCCATAGCCCCGGTCATTGTAGTCGGGGCGTCGGCCGATACGTCCATCTGGCACGGCCTTGAGCTCCTGACATTCATTAGTATTGTGTGTGTGAAGGTTGTGGTACACGCAGTAACGGCTGCCCGTAGATGACTTAGGTTGATCCCTGCCTCGCTTGGTGTCTGGCTCTGCTGCGAGCACTGCAGCCCCCTTGCGCTTCACGTCCTTGACCTTGGGCTTCTTCTCTTCTAGGCTGGCAGCCGGGAGCTCGAGGAGGGAGAGGCGCCCTTCCTCAGCCCTGGCGCACTTGGTCGCCAGGTTGAACAGCTCCAGCGATGTGCACAGGTCTTCATGGATTGCTAGCTCCTCTTTCATCTTGATGTCACGCACGCTGTCGGAGAAGGCTGAAATGATGGCCTCCTCAGTCACCTTGGGAATCTTGAGGCGGGCGTTGTTGAAGTGCTGGATGTTCTTCTGCAGGGTCTCTCCCGGCTGTTGCTTGATGCAGCGCAGGTCGCTCATGGCCAGGGGCCGGTCGCGAGTACCTTGGAAGTTGGCGATGAAGCGGGTGCGCATCTCGTCCCAGGAGGAGATCGTGCCTAGGGCCAGGTTCAGGAGCCAGGTGCGGGCACCATCCTTGAGTGCCATGGGAAACCAATTCGCCATGACCTTCTCGTCCCTGTTGGCGGCCTCAATGCCCAACTCGTAGAGCTAGAGGAACTCCGCAGGGTGCACAGTGCCATCGTAGCGCGGAGGCAGGTCTGGCCTGAACTTGTTGGGCCACGCGACGCTACGCAAATCGGAGGTGAAAGCGCGGCAGACTGCAGTGGCCACCGGATCTCTCTGCTGAAGTGGAGCCTGCTCCTAGGGATTCCCGCGTGCCGCTGCCTGGAGCAACGCTGGGTCTTGACGTGGCGGTGCAGGGATGCGGTCATGGTGCACCGGTGCTGGGAGCACGTGAGCACCTTCTTGGGGGCAACGGATCTCTTCGCAGCTCCTTTCTTGTCACGCAAGCGCCGGACGCGGAGGGTCTTGACCTGGGGCCACGCGCCTTGGAGCCAGGGCGCCTTCTTGGGGAGGAGGTGGAGGAGGCACCTCCTGCTCCTCGCCTCCTGCTTAGGATGGAGGGCGAGGCAGCAAGAGGGATGGCATGGGAGAGCCCCCTGCAGCGCTGACGAGCTCGGTGATGCGGGCGAGCCAGTCCTCGTAGAGGTCGTCGACGAGGCGGTAGTGCAGGAGCTCACGCGCCAGGAGCAGCGCGGCGTGCACGTCTATGGGGGCGCGACGGGCATGGGACGACAAACCGGATGGGGTCAGCGACTGGGTGGCGGTTGCGGCCATCGCGCCGCACTGAAGGATGCAGGGACGAGGCCTGCTGCTCGTTCCCCGCCGGGCCTGTGGCGGCGTTGGCAGCAGGCGATGGAGAACGACGGGGGCGTTCGCCGACGGGCGCCGTCTGGGTGACGCGAGTGGCGAGAGCAGCCCGACTCTCGGCGCGGGCTCAGTGAGCGTCAGCCATGGTCACGACGGAAGATCAGACACGACTAGCGGGAGAAAGATTCCGGCGTACCACTACATGGCGTGCAAAATGTCGGATTTCGGGTTCCGGCAGACCCTTGAGGTTCGAACACTGGGGTGCATGCGGAGATCTCTCCCCTACCAGCTCACATCTCGAAGTCTCGCAAAGATCTAAGCAACAAAGATGAACACACAAGGGACACGAGATTTATACTAGTTCAGGCCACCATTGTGGTGTAATACCCTACTCCAGTGTGTGGTGTGGTGAATTGCCTCAGGGGCTGATGATGAACAGTACAAAGGGAGAACAGCCTCGCGAGTGGCTGTTCTTGAGCTGGTGCGATGAACTGCTTGGGTGAGTTCAGTCGCTTCTCTCTCTCTCTGGTCGATCTCTCGATGATCTAGATGCCTCTACCCTGTGGGTGGCTAGTTCTATTTATAGGCGGAGGCCCTGGGCCTCTCCCCAAATAATGAGCGAGAAGGGTGACAACAATTGGCCATTTTGAAGGGGAACATCTGGTATACTTATCCTGACTAAAGTTGGTCTTCGACTGCCAAAGGTCCTGACGGTGACGCAGCCCTGGGCTCCACGATGACCTCCATCCTGCCGTTCTGCTGGTCTTGGTCTTGTTGCACCGAAACAGTAACCTTTGCCTGATGCCTTGGCATGTGCTTGCCCCCTTTGCACCGAAAGGGAAACAAGGACACTGCGCAGGCCGGCGCCCGCCTGGCGCCCGCCTGGTCCTCGATCGTCATGGCTTGCATCACGGGCCCCTCGGGAGGTGCCCTGCCTTGATCTCTCTGCCTCCTCGCGAGCCTGCCTGAGGAGGCTGCTCCTGAGGAAGCTTCCTGTCGTCCGCCCCGCGAGGCTTGGCCGCTCGCGAGGGTCTTGAGCTTGAGCTGATGAAGCTGGGCTGCATTGGGCCCCCACTTCAGCCACGCCGCAGGCCGCAGGCAAGCAAGTCTGGGGACCCCCGTTCCCAGAACGCCGACACACTCCAATATCTATATGCATTGCAGGGTTTATCATGCCCACCAGGATTTCCAGTCCCATGGATGTTCGGTCCATATGATTTGTCACGACCTTTGGACTGTCCTGCTTGTGTGAGTAGGCGGGGCCCCTGCATGCCATGTGTAGTTGGACGATCAATCTTCTGTTTAGTACTTCAACATAGTGATTTCCTGATAAGGATTCACTCGTGTCACATCAAGTAAATCTTATTGATTTACTGTCTAAATCTTATTGATTTAATGTCATGTTTTCTTTCTTCTCCTGCAATTTTACGATGCAGGTTTTGCCATGTGACATTCATCATAGAATAAACCGTTTGGTCTTCTCTACGATGGCTATTTTTGCAAGTTTCACTTATTATGTCGTGTTAGTAACGAAGGCACTGTCCATCACTTATATTACTGGAAAAAATTGGATCAGTCTGTTGTCTGAGTACAAGCTGAATCCCTATGATGAAATGCAGTTTGGTTTAACAAAAACGCCACAATTAGTCCTTGTCGCGTTTAAAAGAAATGAAGAAAAAAACTGGATCACGGTCACGGATCCTAGTCAAGTTAGAAAGCTGATCATAGCAGACCAGACACGATCGCCGCTGTCTTGCACAGATCGAGCACCGGCAGTTGCTCTTGCACTGACTGTGGCAGCAGCTCAGTCTGATCCAGCTGAGGATTGGGCACCGACCGCGTCAGCGGATCTGTCTGATCTATTGGAGGATCGGGCATCGACACCGGCACCTGCTCCGACACCGGCACCAGCTCTACAAGGAGCACCATCTCCGGCAGCAGCGACGGCTTCAGCACCTGCACCAACACTTGCACTTGCATCTGCTCCGGCCCGTGCAGTTGCACCGGCAACAGACTGGGCTGCAATTCGCACTTCATATACCAAAGTCCTTACAAAAACCGACATGTCCACCTTCTTGGTAAGCATTGGCCGCCCAAGTGCTTCATTCTTTTTTCTTTCCATGTTGTTTCACATGATTCACTGTGTTGATCTAACTGTTTGGGTATGTCTTCTTGTTTGCAAACAGAGAATTCCTAGAGCAACAAGGGAGTCGTTCAACAATCCAGGAGACCGCGGCCAAGTTTCTCTTACCATGCGCAGCCTTGGTGTGAATGAACCTGCTCAATATACCGTAAGTACAAAGGATGGTCGCATGATGATTGATGCTAAAGGATGGTCAAGGTTCAAATCTAAATTATATCTTGTTGTAGGGGATGATGTCAAAATCGAACTTTCTCGGTAAGGAGAGCTGGTCCAAATCAACTTTGAAATTCTTCAGTAGCAGCACGCAACTGCCAAACTAATCTATCCTCCGAGAGATTTTGATGTATTAATCTGGCATGGTGAAACAAGTGTCCTGTGTGTATAAGTAGTACGATAGTATTATTTATCACATGGTATATCGTTGATAGAATTGCAACTCTGATTGCTGGTTAGGAACTATCGTTCGATTTCATTCCAACAGCTGCCGTGCTCTATTCAATTTTGTGTATTTGCCTTGCGACAGCATCTAAAACCAGCGCCGTACCGATCGCTTGCAGTATGAAAAGTGCTGAGGTAGAACACACGGGCCCCCAAACATGCAGGGTCGGCCTGCGGCCCACAGTCCAGAACCGTGAGCCTATCTGAGTATTATATTCTCAGCTAAACCCCCATAAAAAAAGCTGAACCCCCATAATGCCCGTGCGTTGCAGAGGGAGTATATTTCTTGTCAAGGTGAGCCTGTGATATAAAATATTTGTATATTTCTTTATAGAGGGAGTATCTCTCTGTCAAAAAATATATTTATGTGTAACTAGTTACTCCTGTCTTTCTCCTTCCTTTCGCTGATATGTGGGGCAATCGGCAACGGGGTCCACGTGCCATATGCACAAATTAGAGTGCACAACTTCACGGTAGACACACCCCGGTCGTAGCGCCGCAGTAATGCCCAATGAGTCATCAAATCACAACCCCCCCATTCCAGCTTTAGCAGTAAGCTGGACGGACGAAGCGGCAATATTTCACTAGGCCTGAATCCCCTTCTCCCTCGTCTGCTTGTTCCGAGAAAACCCCCGCTCGACGATTGCATAGGGTTTTCTCATGGAGAACCAGGTACGAATTCTTCATCCATCCCCGATAAATCCAAGTCCCTTGGTCGCAGGTAATCCTAGGATGGCATCCGCCGCCGTTGATGCATTTTTCTTCGTACTGAATCTAGTGTGTTTCAGTTGCAGTGCCCAAAGTGCGAGTACCCTACAGATTTCTGCGCCCTCGGCGAGATGCCACACTTGTTCCTTCTCATCCTAACACAACATTTTGAAACGCGCACAGTATGTTCCTAGAATCCTCTTTTCAATCTGGGAGGGTGGGGGTTTTTTGAACATGCTGTGTTCTCATATTATTTTTCCTGCAGTGTATTATTTGCTCTGCCAGAACACACGTACTCAAGATGCTCGGCCGTGCCATAACTGAATACACTAGTTTAATGGTCACACTGAAGACAAGCCATGGATATTACTTCCGAGTTGGGTTCATGAACCAAGAAGATCGCTGCTTTTTATGGCCGAACTTGGATAAAATTTCTCAAGTGTTACGGACTGAAAGTTGGCGCACGAATTTTGATGGAAATAGCAGAACCTGGTCTCATCTTTACTATGATCTTCCACCCCGACGTCGTTCCAATTGTTCATCCATGTTAGTTTTGTATCTGGTTCTTGCTTGTTGCCTCGATTACTTCTTAATCCACCTATTCTGTCTAACTAATCACAATTTATCTTTAGAAGTTGCAACGAATCTCTCACGAAGATGCTACTTCTAACTAATATTTTCTTATAATTGGTGGCACATGTAGGTCTTTTTAGAGTTAAGCAGTCTGCTCGTTTGTTACTCTGTAATAACTCGGCTGTTACTAATGGCACTAAAGTTGACTGGATCGACATCCACAAGTTCCTACACTTTATTGATCGTCTTGAGGTCCTTGTGGGGCGTTTCAATGGTGGAAGGCCACGTGCGATATGTGTGCCACTGCTGCACTCGTTGAACAGGTCCAACTGTGTCGAGAAACTTATGGTACGAGCTATTTTGTGTTATATATGTTGTTCATAAACTATTTCTTATACACAGTTTTACAGCTGTGATCTTCTTGAAACAGGAACTGCTGAGTTCTATTGTTCCTATATAGATGCCTGACCATGGTCGGGTCAGACTTGCGCTTGGTCACAACATGATGTTTATGTCAACCTACTCAATTCCCCTTGGAGGTGAAAATATACTTATTCATGGATGGTCTCAAATAATGAAGGCCCGTCCATCTTGGAGAATAGGACAGAAGATTATGTTCATGCTTTTCCATGGCTCTAAAGCGAATATCCTGTTTATTGACCACGTTGCGAGATGAAGCCGCTTTCAGAAGGTTGTGGATGTGCGGGGTGGTGCCTAGGCCTTGTCCTGGGGCTTGGCGGCCTCACCCTTGGTTAATTGTAGGCAAAGTAGCACTGTTCAAGGCGTGCTTTGTACGGTTGAACCTGTATAAGTACTCATACTGCCTTCAGCTTTGGTTGTTAAGTGCCCCTGCTGGTTTCAGTTAAGGTTGTTAAGTACTCCTGCTACTTTTATAGTTTGTCATGTTTCTTCAGTCCTGTCTTCCTCCAGCAGCCAAAACCAAACCAGCGCCGGCGGGGCCGCCTGCTTCCTCCTCCCATGGATGGCTGCGCCTCAGCGCACGCATCGCCGCCCCACCGTCTCCTAAATCGTTAACGCCGGCGTCCTCCGCGTGCTTTGGTGCACTCGCCGCGGCGCCGCCCTCTCACGTTATCAACATGGTCAACAAACAACAGGAATCGGCAGAAGTACGTGGAGAGGATGACAGTAAGGGCCCACCACGTCAGGGTATGGAAAAATAAAATGCTTCCTCCTAGTGTTTTCCTGACATCTGGGACCCACGACATTATGAGAGTATATAGTCAATAGACAAGAGAACAGCACAAGATCGGCTGACGCCTGGGACGTAGCTACTCGAGCAGTATTTTTTTTGTTTGGTATTGTTGAGACGGAGCAGGGTTTGAACTGGGTTGTGGCCCGTCTAGCCCAGGCTTATATTTTATGTTGACCATGTGACCAGCCCAGCTATTTTTTCTTTGTGAAAATGAGCCCAGTTAATTTTTTCTGAAGAATACCCAATCCAGGCCTACTTATTTTTCTACGCCCTGATGGGCTGCAACTCTTTCAAGACGCCTGCAAATCTTGAAAGTAATATGAAATGGGTTGTAAATATAAAAATAGATGACAGATTGGCAATTACTTTATAATTTCTGATTTTTTTCACATTTTCAGATTCCTATTTCACTGGGCATTAACCTAATTTAAATATATCTTCAAAGTACTTTAAATATGGCTTGACATTTCGGTATTAAAAATAGTTTGGAACCCACAGAAATATGCGAAATTGGCCCTGGCCAACCAAAAAAATGACTGCAATAAATTGCATAAGAAGTTGCCATGAGCTATATATAAATTCTTCAAAAAAAGAGGGAGTGGTCTGACTTGTGGTCCTGTTTAGTTGACGGGTATGGAAGATTTTTTTTAGTTATTATATACGTGAACAAATGATTCTAGCAGACGTAACCGTTGGATGTCAATCCAGCGGCCGTCATGTTTTTTCAATCTTTGATCTTCTTGCTCCAGCCGCCAAAGCAGCACCGGCGGGACCGCCTGCTCCCGCCTCCCGTGGTCGGCTGTGCTGCCGCACAGGCCTCGGCACCCCCTACTACTCCCACCGCTGGCCAGGGCATCCCTCTACTCACCCACACCCCCTGTTATTCTACGGCGACGGCAGCCTCACACCGCAGCCGAACCGGTGAACCCTCGTACTCTTCTCCGCGCGGGCTTCCACTGCCGCGTCTTCCCCGGCTCCTTGTCGTCCCCTTCCTAGGCCTCGCCGTCGTCCACCCCCGTGGTGCTCTCAGCGCGGCATGGTCAATGTGGTCAACGACCGACTTCCATTGGAAGAGTACTGTACGTGGAGAGGCTGACAGCTGGGTCCACGGCAGCCGCAAGGAAGTGCCTCCTTATTACGCGGAAAATAATTATTCCTCCACCTGACAGTAGGGACCCACCGGACGGGCCACCAGTATTTCACGAAAAAAACGTTTCCCCCTGACTGCTGGGGCCCACAGGACGGGCCACCGTATTTCGCGAAAAAAACGTTCCCCCCGCTGTCAGCTCAGACCCACCGGAAGTGCCTCCTTATTACTCACAAAAAATGAATACCCCCTGCTAGATGGGACCCACCTTGGTGGGAGGCTGACTTGTGGGCCTACTAAGTTGACTGGGACAGAGGCCTTTGTCAACTTTAGTCAATATATGAACGATTCTAGCTCCAGTGACCGTACGATGTCCATCCAACGGCCGTAGTGCTTCTTCAACCTCTGTTCTTCTTGCTCCAGCCGCCCAAAGCAGCGCCGGTCGTGCCGCCTGCTCTTCCGCCCGTGGCCAGCTGTGAT
The DNA here is from genome assembly GCA_963921465.1 of Triticum timopheevii. Classification (NCBI taxonomy): domain Eukaryota; kingdom Viridiplantae; phylum Streptophyta; class Magnoliopsida; order Poales; family Poaceae; genus Triticum; species Triticum timopheevii. The sequence continues at coordinate 91,486,723 of OY997264.1, read as the reverse complement.
GCCGCAGAGGCCTCATCGCCTCCTACTACTCCCACCGCTGGCCAGGCCATCCCTCTATGCACCCACACCCCCTATTATTCTGCAGCGACAGCAGCCTCAAACCGCAGCCGAACGAGTGAACCCTCATACTCCTCTACCGTGGGCATCCACTTCCGCGTCTTCCCCGGCTTCACATCGTCCCCTTCCGAGGCCTCGCCATCATCCACCGCCCTGGTGCTCTCGGCGCGGCGTGGTCAACGTGGTCAAGGAATGTCTTCCATCGAACATGGACTGTACGTGGAGAGGCTGACAGCTGGGTCCATGGCCGCAGCAAGGAAGTGCCTCCTTATTATGCGAAAATAATTATTCCTCCACCTGACAGCGGGGACCCACCGGACGGGCCACCGTATTTCGCGAAAAAAAACGTTTCCCCCTGTCTGCTGGGACCCATCAGCTACATCTTCGCACGAAAGGAAGTGCGTCTGAAAAAAAACGATTTGCCCCCTGACTGCTGGGACCCACCAGCTACATCTTCGCACGCAAGGAAGTGCATCCAGGCAAAAAAATGATTCGCCCCCCTGACTGCTGGGACCCACCAGCTAAATCTTCGCACGCAAGGAAGTGCTTGACAGTCGGGACCCACCTGGTCGAAGCGTACGTAACGTTGTCATTCTGGTCACGAACGTGTACGTACATATATACTGGTGGATGTAGAGGCATGCACGTGTCGTAGTAGAGGCACGCACGTAGCATGTACACGTACGTACAGCAGCCAGGGTGCAAGAAAGAAAATACGGTCACGTACGTACATATGGGCAGGGTCTCGAATGCCTACTCGCCCATACGTACATGGCTGGGTCGGAACGGAGAAACAGCGTCATCGTCATGTTCATGGGGAGCCAACCGGCTGGGTCGGAACGGAATGCGTGGTCGTGTTCATTGGGAGGGCTTGGATGGAACAGGCGATGGAAACAAGGCCTGGCGTACCGCAGAATGGAGGAAACGGACCTCCTATGTTCGGAACAGGGTCCTGTTGATCGGGAGGGGTGTGGCATACCGCAAAACGGAGCAAACGGACCTCCTACGGTCGAAACGGGGGTCCTGTTGATTGGGAGGGGTGTGGCGTACCGCAAAACAGAGGAAACGGACCTCCTACGGTCGAAACGGAGGTCCTGTTGATCGGGAGGGGTGTGGCTTACCGCAAAACGGACGAAACGGACTTGTGTTGGAGCGCTACGGTCGAAACGGGGGTCCTGTTCATCGGGAGGGGTGTGGCGTACAGCAAAACGGGACTCCACGGGATACTGTTCATCTCCACCGTCGACCTCCTCCAGCCTCCACGGGCTCCTATTCATCCAGCCTCCACCGCGCGCTACTCCACCGGCTACTGTTCAACCACCCCTCCACCGTCTACTGTTCATCCAGCCCTCCACACCACGGGGTCCTGTTCAACCACCCCTCCACGGGCACCCCTCCACTGTCTACTGTTCATCCAGCCCTCCACACCAAGGGGTCCTGTTCAACCACCCCTCCACGGGCACCCCTCCACCGTCTACTGTTCATCCATCCCTCCGCACCTCGGGGTCCTGTTCATCCAGAGGCAACACCACCGCTCACTGTTCATCCAACCCCCCCCCTCCCGCAACACTCACTGTTCATCCAATCGATCGGCTTCAGTTAGCAACAGTAGCGAAGGAATCGCTCGATCGGGTTCAGTTAACAGCCATTGATCGATCGCTCGGGTTTAGTAACGCATAGTCTGCAGTGCAATCGCTCGGGTTCAGTTAGAGCCCAACGCCTCGCTCGGGTTCAGTTAGAGCCAACGTGTCGCACACACGCACATACGTGTACAAGAGAAACGCGCATCGCTCAGCCCCCAACCTCCCACCGTAACCGGCAACTCCCTGAAATTTTCCTCCCCCTCGCTTCTACCACGGTTTTTTCCATCATGGACGGCCCAAAGAATGTCATGCAGCTGCGTCTCCGGCCCGCCCAGGACGAAAAGCCCATTTTCTGTCATGATTTTTTGTCATAGAAGTAGGAGCCCACCACATCTATGATGATACTGGGTTTTGTCACAATTATCGTCATAGAAGTGTCATATGTATGACAGAAAAAAAATCGTTCGGCCCAAAATGTCACGGATGTGTCTTTTTTTGTAGTGATATAGGCCTAACCCCCAGGGGTACAACGGTAATCTGGCCGGGTGCTGGACTCGGATGTTAGTGTCTCTGGTCTCCGGCTTCTCCGCCGACTACTGGGGCCCGCCACCTGATGGGCCCTGCCGACCGGTCCGGTACAGAGCTGACGGGCCGCTCCCGCCGCTGGCGGGTGTGGTTGGAGGCTGTTCACTATAGCCGTGCTGCTAATGACGCGGGCTTGGTCAGCTGAGTGTGCCTACAGTCCCGCCGCCTGGTGGGAGATCACTGTAGCCACACCGCGTCTTATCTGGTTGATGGCGCACGGGCCCCGAGGGAGGGGCTGGCCGCCTAACGGATGCCGGCCTCCCTCAGGTCCGGCTGGTTTGGCTTCAGCCGCCTTCCGGGCTCTCACTGCCTGGTAGAGCCCGCCGCCTGCGGGCTATACCGACAGGTCGTCGTGCGGAATAGGACTCCGCCTGTCAAGAGTGACATCAAGGGGGGAGTGGCAACAGTGTCGCGTCGTGCAGAGATCTCCGCCTGTACGGGGCACTGTGGCCAAGCCAAGTCCAGGATTCGGGGGTGAGGGACTATGCTGTAGCCTCACCCTGTCTTGTCCTCTTAATGAGGGTGCATACTCTGAGGGCGCCAGGTGGCCTCCTGCTAGTCGTCGGCCTCTCTGGAGGCCGTCTGCTAGGAGTCGGCTGATCTTGGTGTAGTCTGCTGGTGCTTGGCCGTCTTCGGGCAGCCGGTCGTTTAGCCAGCCGGCCACAGGAAGGCGGCGCGTCAGTAAGAGGTCTCGTGGGGCAAAGCCGGCCCAAAGTCTTGAAAGCCTCAGGGGCTCGGGTGAGGCTACCCGTGGCCCATTACTCTGATAGTAGTCCCCGAAGCTGGTGAGGCGCTGCGGCCGAGGGGTCGGGAAGTCACAGCAGCTTCCCCTCTCTCCGTGTCATGAGCAAGAAGCTTTATCCTCCTTGCGGCGTGCCGACTGCCGGAGTCGGTTTCGTCCAGGCGGGATCATTCGCTGATTTTGAATCGTCAAGGCGGGAAACAGGTGGCGTGCCTGCTAAGCTTCCCAGGCCTGCCGCCCATCACGAGCAGCCACGCGGCGCACGCTAGCCCGGCCAGCCTGCCATCCCACGCTCCTGATGGGATGTGACAGTGAGCCGGGCCCGCCACTAGTGAGCCTCGGCACGCGGGCGGCTCCGCTGCGGCCGGGGCGAGTGGTTGCGATTCCCGTGGGCGTTAAGGCGCAGTAACCCCGCGCGGTAAACGGGGGGGGGGGGGGGTCGTGGGGTCGTGGGCGCAGTTAATCCCATGATCCCATGCCCCGCCACCTCGGCTTCGGCCCGAGGGCTATAAAGAGGGGGAGGCAAGGGAGCGGTGGAGCTCGCACGCCCTCCTCCCTACACTCTCTTCCTCCTCTGCCGCTGCTGCTGCTGCTTAGTGCTAAACGTAGCGCCGCCGCAGTTCGCCGCCGCCACGCCTCTTCCCGCCATGCAGCTCCGCTCGAGGCCATGGCGCGCGATAAAGGCGGCTACTGGGACGGCTCGACAGTGATAGAGGATCACCTCACTTCCTCCAGAACACGTGCCGGATGCCCAACGCGGCATTCATCAAGGTGCGGGTGCCGGCATCTGAGGAGATCTCGCCGGCGCCAAAGGGGGACGAGCGGGTCGTCTTCCGCTCGCACTTCCTCCATGCCTTTGGCCTGCCAGCGAGTGGCTTCCTCCGTTCATTCATGGACTTCAACCACCTCCAACCGCATCACATGACGCCCAACACCGTGACGCTAATCCTCGCCTTCATTACGGCGTGCGAGGGCTACCTCAGCATCCTCCCCACCATCGAGCTGTGGGGAGATTTTTTTCTATGGCAAGCTGGGCACTTCCGCCAAGGAGACGGCGACCGAGTGCGGCGGCTTTGTCGCCGTGCGCCGACCGGCAAAGAAGAATGCTTTCCCGGTCATCAAGCTGTCACAGTCGGTGAAACTGTGGCAGCAATCTTACTTCTACGTCGAGAACATCGACCCGACAGTTGACTTCATCAACCTGCCGGCCTACGAGGCCGGCCCCCCTGTCGGACCTCGGCCCAACTGGGGCTACAAGCCGAAGCCGGTGTCAACGGACGCGGCTGCCGCCATTAGCCGGATCCAGGTGCTCCAGGAGTCGGAGGGCCTCGTGCCGTCCAACCTACTCATCGCCTTTGTCGCGCGTCGGGTTCTCCCGCTTCAAGGTCGCCCTCATCTGATCTGTCGGATAAGCGGGCATCACGACCCGAGCAGGATGTGCACAAAGGAGATGCCGACTGCTGAGGTGGCAAGGATGGTGAACGAGATCTCCGACCTCAAGGTGTCGGAGGGAGCCTGGCAATTCGGGAAGCCGCCGTATTCTCGCGACAACCTGCCGCCTACCGTAAGTCCCTCGATTTCTTCTTTAGTTTTGTCTTTTAGTCTTGTTCCTGGTGTGATGCAACTCCTTCTCTGGAGCGCAGATTTATATGTCTGCGGTGACGGCCGCCATCATGGGGCCGGGTGGTGACTACCTGCCGGACCGGGCGGTGAGCGACGTGGACGACCCCGACTTGGGGGCGGCCGCCTTGGAGGACAACACATCAGGCAGTGGCGACGGAGAAGGCGGCTCCGAGGAGGGCGGCAGAGTGGAAACTTGGCCCGATGATGACGACGACGACGACGAGCCACGCCCCTCCCGGAGCACTGCCAACACCGGCACAGACCCCTCTATCGGGCCGTCTGCCCGAGGCGGCAAGCGTAAGCGGAAGCAAGGCGCCACCCTATTTGGCAGCGCGCCGAATAATCCCAAGAACCCGGCCGCAGCGACCAGGCGGAAAGAGGCCGCGGCCAAGGTGGCCAAGGTCCAGAGGCAGCCGAAGGTCCCGCCCATGGTGTCAGCGTAAGTGCTCCTCTTACGCTTCTTCTTCTTTGCTGATCTAGCCTAGGAAACTTCTTTATCTTGCCTTCTTATCTCAGGGCCCCGCTCACCCTCAAGAAGTCGGCCGTCGTGTCGGTCATCAGTTCGGCGGAGACCTCCACCACCACCCGGTGAATTGACCCGGCCGCCGACCTTCGGGAGGCGCAGGAGCAAAACGCGCGGGAGGTGCGCGAGGAACAGGAAGCCGACCGCCTGGTGAAGGCGGAGGCTGACAAGGCCGCAGTGTCCGCAGCGAGGAAGCTGGCGCAGGCGGAGGCTGACGCCGCGGTGTAGGACCTTGAAGTATGTCTAGAGGGGGGGTGATTAGACTACTTGACCAATTAAAAACTTAACCTTTTCCCAATTTTAGAGTTTGGCAGATTTTAGCTATCTTAGGACAAGTCAAGCAATCATCACACAATTCAAGCAAGCATGCAAAGAGTATATAGGCAGCGGAAATTAAAGCATGCAACTTGCAAGAAAGTAAAGGGAAGGGTTTGGAGGATTGAAACGCAATTGGAGACACAGATGTTTTTGGCGTGGTTCCGATAGGTGGTGCTATCGTACATCCACGTTGATGGAGACTTCAACCCACGAAGGGTAACTGTTGCGCGAGTCCATGGAGGGCTCCACCCACGAAGGGTCCACGAAGAAGCAACCTTGTCTAACCCACCATGGCCGTCGCCCACGAAGGACTTGCCTCACTAGCGGTAGATCTTCACGAAGTAGGCGATCTCCTTGCCCTTACAAATTCCTTGGTTCAACTCCACAATCTTGTTAGAGGCTCCCAAGTGACACCTAGCCAATCTAGGAGACACCACTCTCCAAGAAGTAATAAATGGTGCGTTGATGATGAACTCCTTGCTCTTGTGCTTCAAATGATAGTCTCCCCAACACTCAACTCTCTCTCATAGGTTTTGGATCTGGTGAAAAGAGGATTTGAGTGGAAAGCAACTTGGGGAAGGCTAGAGATCAAGATTCATATGGTAGGAATGGAATATCTTGGCCTCAACACATGAGTAGCTGGTTCTCTCTCAGAAATGGTAAGTTGGAAGTGTAGGTTTGTTCTGATGGCTCTCTCCACGAATGAAGAGGAGGTGGAGGGGTATATATAGCCTCCACACAAAATCCAACCATTACACACAATTTACCAAACTCGATGGGACCGATTCAACAGACTCGGTCGGACCGATTTGGTAAACCTAGTGACCGTTAGGATTTTCGGTGGGACTGACATGCAACTCGGTGAGACCGATTCGGTTAGGGTTAGGGCATAATGTAATCTCGGTAAGACCGATTACACAAACTCGGTGAGACCGATTTTGGTAATAATCTTTCCAGAGAGTTGGTCCGGTAAACTCGGTGGGACCGATTTGCTCTTTTCGGTGAGACCGAAATGTTACAAAAGGGAAACAGAGAGTTTACATTGCAATCTCGGTGGGACCGATCGCTCACTTCGGTTGACTGAAACGTTATGAAGGGAAACAGAGAGATTACAATCCCATCTCGGTGAGACCGAGATCCCTATCGGTAAGACCGATTTGCTTAGGGTTTGTGGCAGTGGCTATGACTTTTGAAATCGGTGGCGCCGGATAGGAAGAATCAGAGTGACTAATTTTTGCTTTGGGTTTAGGTCATTTGTGGACGTGAGAAAGTAGCTGAGGGTTTTGGAGCATATCACTAAGCACATGAAGCAAGAGGCTCATTAAGCAACACCTCATCCCTCCTTGATAGTATTGGCTTTTCCTATAGACTCAATGTGATCTTGGATCACTAAAATATAAAATGAAGAGTCTTGAGCTTTTGAGCTTGAGCCAATCCTTTGTCCTTAGTATTTTGAGGGATCCACTTTCATCATCCATGCCATGCCATTCATTGAGCTTTCCTGAAATAATAGTCTTGGAATAGCATTAGCTAAATGAGCTATATGTTGTTATGAATTACCAAAACCACCTAGGGATAGTTGCACTTTCAATCTCCCCCTTTTTGGTAATTGATGACAACATATAGATCAAAGCTTCTACAAAAGATAATAAGATTTAACAACATCGTCGCTTTGAGAAGTATGTGATAAGCAAGAGCTCCCCCTAAATTTGTGCATGGTTTAAGATTTGCTTTGGACTGTAAATGCACAATGAATTAGGCTCATGGGTTACTCTTCCATGTCACATACATCTTGGTGGAGCGCTCAGAATGATAAACATTGAATACATGTACTCATCACCAAGAACAGTGAATGATCACATAGGATAGATAGGATAATATCATCAAGCATGCATAAGTGTAGCTTGTGATCAAACACATGATCAACAATGTCTCACAAGAATAGCATAGTATCTCAAGCAATCAAAAGCAAACAAGTTTTAACCACCAAATCAAAACAAGAGAGAACAAAAGCAACACTCTCGCTCTCGAAGCCTATGATCTATACATTTTTCTCCCCCTTTGGCAACAAGTTACCAAAAAGTTCATAGAAAATGCATAGTGCTAGATCGAATCTCAGGCTTGATCTTCAGGTGGTGGTGTCCGGATAACTCCAAGAACGAAAGCTTCAGTTGAAGTAGAGGGTGCTGGAGTTGATGCTGGAGCTGGTTGCACTAGAGCTGTAGGGGCTGTAGCTGGTGCAGAAGATGTTGCTCTGGTGTCTGTCATAGGCACTGCAACTGACCTCTGGGCTCTAGGCACTCTAGCAAACACATTAGTGGTAGTCTTGCCCTGCCTCTCCTGCATGTTATCCTACAGCTGCTCTACAACTGACTGAATCTCAGTTACTTTGACATCAAGGTCATGGAATTTGAGTTCCATGATTCTTTCCAAGCTCTCCTAATTCTGAGTGAGGGTGGCCAATCCTTTCTCAATCCTCAGTGTTGATGCTATTAAGTAACCAAGCTGCTCCTGCTTCTTCTTCAAGAAATACTCAGATGCCTCCTCTTGAGTTGGCATCTTGGCAGCCTTCTCCTTCCTTGCCTTCTCCTTCTTCTCTTGAGCATGTACAGATGATGGATCATTCTCATTCATGACAACCTCATTGTTCTCAAAGTCTGGATAAAGTGGAAAATGTTCCTTATCCAATTGATATTTCCCTGTGCCCATCTTTGAGTTAATCAACTCCTGAATTTGAGGGGCATATCCACAGCTCCTCTTCTGATCTGCTACAGTCCTCTTAATGGTTTCAATCATAAGGCTCATGAATTTAAACTTCTGTGGCACATCAAACAAATGCAACATGTTGATGGCATGTCCTCTAATCATGTTGTGGTCACCAGACTTAGGCAACAGAGTGTGCCTTAGGATCCAATTTATAGTTGGCAGCCCTGACAGAAGGAAGTGGACTGATCCAAACTTATGTGTCTCAACAGCTTTGTCTGGGATCTCCTTGTACATGTGTGCCATGGAATTGTGGTCCATCTTCTTCTTGGCATAAATATCTAGGTCATCTTCATCTTCCTTTGGGGCATTGATCAGACTTGCCCATTCCTCAACAGTTGACTGGTACCTGGTGCCTTCTGACATCCAAACTATCCTCCCATCTAGATAGAAGTGTGCTGTGGAGTAGAATTGCATGATAAGTTCATCATTCTAGTTGGTGAGCTTTTTCCCAACAAAATCAGCAACTCCACAAGCAACAAAACTTTCTTGCACTCCAGGATAGTGCTCTTCATTGTCCTTTATGTAGGTCCAGTCGACCAACCTCATATCACATACTATGGGCTTCTTATCCAACAAGATTGTCTCATAGAAGTCTTGATGTTCCTTTGTATGGAACCTGTAATCAACAGCAGTTCTTCTCCTTGAGGCATATGGATCTTCCATCCTCCATATCCTCAACCCTGAGTCCTTCCTGATCCTCATGTCCTCAGCCACAGGATGGGCATCATTGTGGTCTGGTATCTTGGGCTTCAGCTTCCTTAGGACCTGTCCTTCTTCATCTTCCTCATCAGCAACATTAGGCATTGGGGCCTTATTCTTCTCAGCAGCTGGAATACTCCTGGTATTCCTCTTTGGTGCAAGCTTGGACTTGGGGGCAGCTTTGGGTGCTTCCTTGGGCTTAGATGTTGCAGCCCCTGATCTAATAGCATCACCCATAAGCTTGGGTGCCTTGGGTGCTGGTGCAGCAACCTCTTCTTCCTCTTCAGAGTCTCTTCTCATTGAGGGCTTTCCAAGAACTTGGGCAGTTGTGGTTCTTGCTCTCTTCTTCTTCTTGTCCTGACCAGCTTCATCCTCTGATTCAATGGTAAACTTCATTGTTTCTCCAGTGGGAACTTTCTTGGATTTGGAAGTTGTGACTTTCTTTGCAGGTGCCTCTTTGGATTCAGTCTGTTCTGGCACTTGAGTTGACCTTCTGACCTTGGGCATAGGTGTCCTCTTGGAAGGAACTTTCTTATTGAGACCAGGCTTTGTATTATGTGCTGAGCCATACTCCTTTTTGAGCACTACTTTCTTGGAAGTAGCCTCATCCTCTTCAGCTTTATAGTCCTCATCTTCAGAGTCTGAGGTTTTATTCCTCCTTTGCCTGGTAGCAGCCTTAGGCAGGTTGCTAGGACTGCTTCTGCTTCCTTCATCTGAAGTACTTGAGGGACTAGTGCCCTCACTCATGTGCATCTGCTCTTCTGACTTGTTCTGGCTGTCACTCTGGTCTGACATGCTGCAAACACTGACTGCTGACCCTATGAAGAGTTATAGATGAGGTAGAATGGATAAGCATCACAAAATGCAGAGACTTTTGCAAAAGAATGATTCAAAAATTCAGTTTTAGTTTTCCACAGAAAGCATTTCGGATCAACCGATTTTCAAACTCGCTGATACCGAAGCAGTTTTGGAACCTAAACTGATGAACTCGGTTGGACCGAGTCACAGTTCGGTGGCACCGAGACTGCTAGGGTTTCACAAAGTCCTAAAATCGGTCTCACCGATTAGCAATTCTCGGTCAGACCGAGAGTTACTAGTGCAATGGCATAAGAAAAATCGGTGGGACCGAGTTTTTCAACTCGGTGGGTCCGAGATGGTTTCTGCGGAAACCTAACCCTAAAATTTCGGATCTAATCTAATCTACGGATTGCATTGACTGGATAGGAGTGTTTCAATCGTGGCAAGAATCAATAAGAACACAATGTGCTAGGAATCGGACGAGGATAGCACAGTGATCGAGTCCATACCCTAACTTGGCGATGAACTCGCTACGGCGGCAACGGCGGGGTTGAAATCCGTTGACGGCAGCGGAGACCAGTGACAGGAGGCGGCTGGCGACGAGGAGACGATCCGGAGACCTGGGATGGCAGAGCAAGCTATTGCGCGGGCGAAGGGGTTCGGAGGAATTTCCAAATTTTTGCCCGTGACTATATATAGCCCGACCCTGTCGGTGTGACCGAGTGGAACAACTCGGTGGCACCGAGATGCATAACTGCGTACAGTTACAGCAACTCGGTGTGACCAAAAAGTTCAAATCGGTTGCACCGAGATTGAAAACTTAGATCAACTTAATGATCTCGGTAGGACCAAAATGGAGGAATCGGTCAGACCGAGAATCACAAAGAAGTTTTGGAAGTTTAAGTCTATGACGAATCGGGGACTCCGAGTGCTCCTCACACAGAGTGGTTCGAATCTGACTTGATCAAATTTTGTGATGTAGCATGAATAGAGTTTGAGAAGAGAAAAGCATAGATAGCTAGAGAAGGTTCTTAGGCATTCTTGTCCATCCACTTGGCAAAAAGAAAAGAAACCAAACAATCAAAACTACAAGTGGATGTCCTTGAATGAGTAAAATATGCACCAACATGCTCACACAATAAGATGGCAAATGAAATATGTGGCAAAGCATGCACAACCAATTCTAGCATCTATCAAACAATTGGCGATGACTAGGTCATCTATATATGAGTATATTGACTTAGGAGTCAAATGAAAGACATTTGATCATAGGTCATACTCATCGTTTAAGCTCAAGTGGGGTTACCACTTCTACATAATGCATTGATGTGTTCACACCATTAGAGTTGCTTTGACTCAATTCCTAGAGTTAAGCTCCCCCTAGATGTGAGATCCCCCCTTAGAGGGATGAACTAACCTTGGGTTTTGTCGATGATGACTTCATGTAGGTGTTGAAGATGTGGATGCTCAATGTTGATGTAGATCATTTGGAGCAATCCTTTGGAGTGAGTTGCACTTTCAACTTACCTACATGGGTTAGTCCCACAAGGAACAAACAAGAATATCCAAAGACATAGAGTGATGCACACACAAGATGATGTCCATGAAATCATTAGGTTACCTTGTCCCTTGCCTTACCAACATGAGGGTTTGTGACTCCTTGAACTAGTGCAAGATGTGGAAGTTGATTGCACTTGTTCTTGCCATAATGATATGAGTGAAGAATGTTGGCGGAGTCACCCTCAAGAACTCTCTAGTTCTTCTTCTTCGGGATCCACATCATCTTGATGGGAATCCTTGGAGTTGTAGTTGTACTTGATGAAGTAGAACTTGATGTAGTCTTGGGAACCCACTTGAACAAGGCCTTAGGTGCTTCTTCAAATGCATCAATCTCTTCTTGAAGCTTGTCCTTGCCTTTGTTCGTGTGGTCTTGTGGTGGAAGATCATCTTGGGCTTGTGTTCCCTTGAAGGAAGTAGGATCATACTTCTCTTGTTGAGGAACAAACTTTGTCTTGGGGTATTGATCTTCTTCCCACTCAACTTCATTGGCATTGAACTTTCGTTGAAAACCAACACCTTGATTCTTCCGGTGCCTTCCTTGCTTGCGTACAATTTCCTCGAATTGCTTACTCCCGGCAAGGCTCTTGTAAACACCTTTCTCTATAATTCCCTTCAATAAGCTATTTTCTTGCTCAAGTGTAACTTGGCTAAGAGAATCATTAGTGGAATCAAGAGAACTACTAGAAGCAACAATATTGGATTTAACATTATTATTGTTACTACTAGAGGAAGTATCTTTCTTGTACTTGTTACTAGACTTGACTTGAGGCATGTAAGTAGATAAGAGTAAATACTTGGCAATGTAAGAAGAACTTTTCTTACGGAGATCATCATTGATTGCTTTTATGAACTCATGCTCTTGCTCAAGATTGAGCTTTTCAAAGCGTAACTTCTCATGAGCCCTTAAAGTTCTCGATGATCTTCGAAGATAGTTTCATGAGCCAACTTAAGAGTGTTTAGTTCTTTAGTTAGAAACTCAATCTTCTCCTTATCATTGTCATTCGTTTTATCTTGATTAGCATGATTAATTGACGTTTCATCATAGTATTCATCACTAGAGTTGTCAACAAGTAAATCATCATCCACAAGCAAGTCATCTTCATCACTATTGAAATCAACATACTCGGGATGTGTTACCTTTGGACCTTTGGCCATGAAGCATCTTCCAATTCCTTCATTTGGTGAATCAAATATGTCGTAGGAGTGCAGCCCTGTGCGGCAAGGAGGCGGAGTGCAGCAAGCTGGCCGAGGAGCGTCACCGACTGGTCACTCAGCTCGCGGAGTAGGCAGAGGCCCTCAAGACGGCTCAGAGGGAGGCGAAGACGAAGGAGACCGACCTCCTCGCTGAGTTTGAGATCGAGCGCTCCGCCTGGGCCGACAAGGAGGCGCAGATGACTGCCTGCTTTAGCAGCATCAAAGACTTGGTCGATGGTGAGCTTCGTTTTCTTTTCTTTCTGGCTTTGAGTCGCCGGCCCTTATCTAGGCCAACTGCTAGCTTCTAACCATTGGCTTTTCTTGCCGTCTGTCCAAACAGACTTCTTCCCAGGGCACTCCGTCACCGCGAACCAGATCATCGAGGCCCAACGCCAGGAGCGGAGGGTGGAAGGCATGCAGATTGCCGCTGACGCCCCCCGGACCCTTAACGAGCAGCTCCTCAGCATCCAGGCCCGCCTTCGGCCTACCTATCAGATGTTGTGCTGCCTTCAGCGCGTCGGGGCGCAGGCGATCTCCGCCCTCTGGCCAGGTGTGCAGGCTCCGCGCACCCCCAGTCGGACTGCCGACTGGCTGGAGGTGGCGGTCGGCCGCCTGGAGGCCTGGAAGGGCTCTGCAGCCCGGGCAGGGACGCGCCATGCCCTGGAGTTCGTCAAGGCATGGTATCCTGGGCTCGATCTAGCCCAGTTGACCATGTTTCTTCTAGAGGCGTAGGAGGAGCTGGTGGCGGTGGAAGCCGAACTTATCAGCAGGGCGGCGGCAATCGCCGACTACACCGACACCAGCGTCTTCATCCCGGAGGTGGTTGAAGAAGGCGTCGAAGTGCCGCTGGAGTGGCTCGGGCTGAACCCGGAGGACAGCGAGGATTCTGCTGAAATCAACTCCAGCGATGAAGGGGAGGAGGAGGAGGAGGAGGAGGAGGAGGAAAGCGAGGACGACATGCCGTAGGTCGGAGCGGATGGTCAGCCTCAACCTGACCAGGCCTCAAGCAACGATCCGCGCTCCAAAGCACCGACCGCTGCTGGAGGCGGCCAGGCAGAGACTGACCAGTCGCCCGTTCCACCAACGGGCGCTGCCGACTCTGCCGTCCAGCCGTTCGCTGCCCCAACTAGTGCCGCCAACCCTGCCGTCCAGCCGGATCCTTCTGCTGCACCAACCGGCACCGCCGACTCCACCATCCAGCCAGAGCCTTCTGTTGCACCAACCGGCACCGCCGACTTCATCGTCCAGCCGGAGCCTTGTGCTGCCCCTTAGGATGTTATCTTTTTCTTTTTCTGCTCACTAGTCTGTACAACTTTGGTTAAATTTGCACAATTCCACCTGCGGGGTGTACAACAAATTCTGTTGAATGCTGGCCGGTGGGCCTTTATCTATGTAAATATTTTATCGCAATGCATGCTTTGCTTTGCCGGCTTCTACTTTTCTTGCCTTATGCTCCTTGCTTTTTTCCTTTGCCGCCCTCCCTTGGCTACCTCTTGCCAACCAATTAGCCACTCTACGGACTGCGGCTGGGTCGAGTACTTAGCTTTTTGCATGAGGGTAAGTACTTAGCCGTTTGGAGTGTTGGCAAGACAAGCAGAAGTCGGCCGGCCGGCTGCTTGGCTGCCGGCCGAACAGGCGGGATGCCGACCTCGACTATATACATTCTTTCCTTAGCCATTTTTCATGTGGGCATTGTTTTGCAACCCCTTCCAGCCATTCAGTCGCTCTGCGAGCTGCGGCTTCTGACAGGGGAAGTTTTTTGTGCTAACACACTACTTGTCCGGCCGCAGGAGGCGGCATATAGCAGAAGGCGGCGATCCTCCGGGCCGACTGGTCAAACCCGGTGCGAGGCGGAATAATAAAACAATACACACTCGTAGGCATAGCACTTATCATATAGATAAAAAGAGGGTAGTCCCCGAGCTCTTCTCGGGGAACCCGGAGTCTTCGTACTTAATACAAAAGGTAGCGTGATACATACTGCTTTCAACTATAAAATCTTCAGAGGAGGTTTGCGTTCCATGGCCTCTACGTGTCCTTGCCTGAGTCGTCTCTTTTGCGTGCTCTGGGCTTCTAAGCGTTGATCAGATAGTAGGAATCGTTGCCCAGCACCTTGCTGATGATAAAAGGGCCTTCCCAAGGTGCCAAGAGCTTGCATTGGCCGCGCTGTTCGCTGGATCAGCCGGAGCACAAGGTCTCCCTCTTGGAAGGATCTTGGCTTCACCTTGCAATTGTAGTACCAGCGCAGACTCTGCTGGTAGATGGCGGACCGGCTGAGTGCCAACAGCCGGCCCTCTTCCAGCAAGTCAACGCCGTCTTCTCGCGCCTCCTTGGCGTCCGCCTCGGTGTACATGGTGACTCGTGGGCAGTCAAACTCTATGTCCATCGGGATGACGGCTTTAGCACCGTAGATGAGGAAGAAGGGCCTGAAGCCGGTCGACTTGTTTGGAGTTGTGCGCAGGCTCCAGAGGACGGCCGACAGCTCATCGAGCCAGCAGCCGGCCGAACGCTCTAGAGGCTCGACCAGCCGGGGCTTGATGCCAGACAGGATGAGGCCGTTTGCTCGCTCCACTTGGCCGTTTGACTGCGGATGGAAAACGGATGCTATGTCTAGTCGGATGCCCTGCATCGCGTAGAAACGAGCCAAGGCTCCTTTCACTAGGAGAAAAGGGGGCAATGGTCCAGGCCGGTCTAGCCCATTTCTCCCGGTTCAATCCAGAACTGGGACCAATGGGGGCATTGGACCCGGTTCGTGAGCCCCGGGGGCCGGTCGGGCCACGTGGGCCATTGGTCCCGGTTCGTCTGGACCTTTTGGTCCCGGTTTGTGGGGCGAACCGGGACCAATGGGCCTCGCTCCTGGCCCACCACCATTGGTCCCGGTTCATGCGACCAACCGGGACCAATGGTGGTGCCTATATATACCCCCTCGCGCAAGTGCAGAGCACACTGCTCTGTTTTTTCTGGCCGAGGGGGAGAGGGCTTGGTGGTGCTCTAGCTCACCTCCTATGCACACAAGGTGTTCGATGGAATGCCCGAGCCACACTACTTAAGGTTTCTCCTCTCCAAGCTAGACCGCCAAGCTCCATTTTCCTCAATATTTGTCTAGGTTTAGCGGTCCGTCACGCCCCGTTCCCGTCTTCACCGTCGTCGATCACCCGCGCCGATCTCATCGCCGGCACCACCGTGGTGAGCCTCTTGTTCTTATCTTCTTTCTGAAAGGAAAAATATTCTTACTTGTATGTTTAGATAGATACTTGTATTATTTTCTTACTTTTATTATTGCATCTTCTATAGTGCGATGGTTTTGGTATCCGCCCTCGTCGGCCCTCGTCCTGTCTATGATTCGGATGTGGTATATATTATCTTTTCATAACTATTGGTTCATTTATTGTTTATGAAAATTATGCCGACCAACGTGACATAGATTTTATTTATCTAGGAGGTTGTTGAACCGGAAATTCCAACCGACCCTATTGTCGAGAGGTTAATTTTAGTTGAAGAAGAAAACAATTTCTTGAAGTAAAAAATTAGAAAAATTGAGGAGGAGAAGATGATATTGGAGTTGCATGTTGCGGATGTCGTCGATGATCACAAGATCAAGATGGATGCAATGCGCTTGAAGATTAGAAAGATTAGAAAATATGCCATTCATACCGAGGCTTGGTATCATTATGCCATTGGATCAGTGGTTACATTGGTTGCGATTATGATCGCATTTGTTTTTGCATTGAAATGTTTTACATAGTTTCAGTGTATGGTTTAATTAATTTAGATGCTCTGCAGAGCTTTATGTTGTTAGATGAGAACTATGTATGTACTTTGGTTTTAATGTGATGATGAACTTCTATTAATTTGGTCACTTCATTATATAATGCACGCAGATGAACCGGCAATGGATGTACGGTTCAAGACACACCTCCGAGTACATTAAGGGCGTGCATGATTTTCTCGAAGTGGCTGAGGCAAATAAGCAGAATGGTTTTATGTGTTGTCCATGCCCTGTATGTGGGAATACGAAGTCTTACTCTGACCGGAAAATCCTCCACACCCACCTGCTTTACAAGGGTTTCATGCCACACTATAATGTTTGGACGAGGCACGGAGAAATAGGGGTTATGATGGAAGATGGCGAAGAAGAAGAGTACGATGACAACTATGTGCCCCCTGAATACGGTGATGCTCCTGAAGATCAAGAGGAACCAGACGATGTGCACGATGATGCTGCAACGGGCGAAGCTGCTGAACATCAAGAGGAACCAGACGATGTGTCCAATGATGATGATCTCTGCCGGGTCATTGTCGATGCAAGGACGCAATGCGAAAGTCAAAAGGAGAAGCTGAAGTTCGATCGCATGCTAGAGGACCACAAAAAAGGGTTGTACCCCAATTGCGAAGATGGCAACACAAAGCTCGGTACCGTACTGGAATTGCTGCAGTGGAAGGCAGAGAATGTTGTGCCTGACAAAAGATTTGAGAAGCTACTTAAAATATTGAAGAAGAAGCTTCCAAAGGATAACGAATTGCCCGACAGTACATACGCAGCAAAGAAGGTCGTATGCCCTCTAGGATTGGAGGTGCAGAAGATACATGCATGCCCTAATGACTGCATCCTCTACCGCGGTGCGTACAAGGATCTGAACGCATGCCCGGTATGCGGTGCATTACTGTATAAGATCAGACGAGATGACCCTAGTGATGTTGACAGCGAGCCCCCCAGGAAGAGGGTTCCTGCGAAGGTGATGTGGTATGCTCCTATAATACCACGATTGAAATGTCTGTTCAGAAACGGAGAGCATGCCAAGTTGATGCGATGGCACAGTGAGGACCGTAAGAAAGATGGGAAGTTGAGAACACCCGCTGACGGGTCGCAGTGGAGAAAAATCGAGAGAAAGTACTGGGATGAGTTTGCAAGTGAGCCAAGGAACATATGGTTTGCTTTAAGCGCGGATGGCATTAATCCTTTCGGGGAGCAGAGCAGCAATCACAGCACCTGGCCCATGACTCTATGTATGTATAACCTTCCTCCTTGGATGTGCATGAAGCGGAAGTTCATTATGATGCCAGTTCTCATCCAAGGCCCTAAGCAACCCGGCAATGACATTGATGTGTACCTAAGGCCATTAGTTGAAGAACTTTTACAGCCGTGGAATGGAAACGGTGTACGTACGTGGGATGAGCACAAACAGGAGGAATTTAACCTAAAGGCGTTGCTGTTCGTGACCATCAACGATTGACCCGCTCTCAGTAACCTTTCAGGACAGACAAACAAGGGATACCACGCATGCACGCACTGTTTACTTGACACCGATAGTATATACCTGGCAAGCTGCAGGAAGAATGTGTACCTGGGCCATCGTCGATTTCTTCCGACCAACCATCAATGTCGAAAGAAAGGCAAGCATTTCAAAGGCGAGGCAGATCACCGGAAGAAGCCCGCCATGCGTACCGGTGATCACGTACATGCTATGGTCAATGATTTACACGTAATCTTTGGAAAGGGTCCCGGCGGACTAGTTTTTCCGAGTGACGCTGGGGGACACGCACCCATGTGGAAGAAGAAATCTATATTTTGGGACCTACCCTACTGGAAAGAAATAGAGGTCCGCTCTTCGATCGACGTGATGCACGTGACGAAGAACCTTTGCGTGAACCTGCTAGGCTTCTTGGGCTTGTATGGGAAGACAAAAGATACAGGTGAGGCACGGGAGGACCTGCAACGTTTGCACGAAAAAGACGGCATGCCTCCAAAGCAGTATGAAGGTCCTGCCAGCTATGCTCTTACCAAAGAAGAGAAGGAAATCTTCTTTGAATGCCTGCTTAGTATGAAGGTCCCGACTGGCTTCTCCTACCCCCTCCCGCCGCGCCCCTACCCGACAAATTAACTCTCTCGAGGCCACCCAAATTTATCAAGTTAAAAGAGCGTTATTGTCGAGGCCACCCCAAACCCTTGAAGCGTTGTGTCGAGGAGACCCCAAACCCTAGAGAAGCAGCGTCGAGGCCACTAACATGATTCCTTATTGTGATTAGCTAGCTAGTTCTACGTTTGCCACTAATATATATATATATATATATATATATATATATATATATATATATATATCCATCTGTACCATGTTTGAATAATAATTGACATGTTGTAAATATTTGCAGAAATTAGGGAGCACTCCCGAGACGAAGAAACAGAAGCGATGTTGTGGGACATGATCGCAAATGGAAGTGATGATGTTGCATCATTTCTCGTCGACACCGTTGGTCAGCTGGATGAAGAAGAGGGCTATGTTTATGATGGCTTCGACCCATTAATGCTGGTACAAGAGGAGGACTATGTTCATGATGGCTCCGGTGACACAATGGAGGTACAAGACGAAGGAGACCGTGCTGATTGCTCCGGTCACCGAACCGAGTCCGGCCAGGTATATATATATTAGTTAAGCCCGTGCTGACTAGTTAATTGATGCATCCATTGTTTTGGTATATGTACACATATTAATTACTATTGTCTTTCTTCCTTATAATTTCTAGCCCTCCGGATCGAGCACAACTTCGGTAAGGAGACGAGGCCCGGAGAAAAAGTTGAGCTCGGATGAAAAGTTTGAGATCATAGAAATCGCGCCCGACGGTGAACCGATTGAACCCATCTGGACAAGGAAGGCATTTTCTGCTCAGTGCGGGGTTCTTGTTAGGGACAGGATCCCGATCAGCATCCAGCAACGGTATAAGCCTGCTAAGGATGAAGACCCTGAGGTGTCTTATGTCAATGATATGCAGAAAGAAGATCTTTGGACTGAGCTGAAGGCAAATTTCACCCTACCGCCAGAGGAGGATCCGGAGAAGCCAGTTAAAGAGAAATTAATCAAGTCTTGTGCTCTTAAGAAGATGGCAGGCCTAATGAGGAGGTGGAGGAAAGAGCTGAACCAGTTTGTCAAGAAAAAAAGACACCAGAATTCATCGGCAAATATGAGAAGATCAAAGATCACTGGCCCGCATTTGTGGCCCACAAGACATCGGAAAAGAGTAAGAAGATGTCGGAGACAAACAAGAAAAATGCTGCAAAGAAGAAGCTTCACCATCGCACGGGGTCAGGTGGCTACCTCAAAGCCCGGCCTAAGTGGTCCAAGGCTAAGCATGATCTGCTTGTAAAAGGGATCGAACCAGAGACAATGCCCTGGCCAGACCATTGCCGGACTTGGTTCTTCGGGGCTGGCAGAACCTTGGACCCTGTAACAGGGGAGTCTCAGTGGACGGACGAGCAACTGCAAACACCAGTCAAGAACCTTCGACATTATATCAATGCAGCGCAGCGAGGGACGTTCCTTCCAAACAGGGAGAAGGACGAGCTCACAATGGCCCTTGGGAATCCTAAGCACCCTGGACGGACACGAGGCATGCCAGGCTCCATTCCGTGGAAGGTTGGTTTTCCGGACGCAGGGGGTTACAAAACCCACGAGAGGAGGAAGAAACTGGAGCAGTACCAAATGCAGGCGCTGCTTTGAAGGGTAATGGGGCTAGAGGATCGAGAAGAGGAACGAGAAGCAGCAGATCGCAACAAACGACATGCCGAAGCTTCCCCCGAAGCTACCCTGCCATCTCAGCAGAGAAGCAGCATGGCTTCCACCGAGCTGCTTCAGCCGGAGCATGTCTTGACGGCTCCTGCCAGCTATCCCGTGGATGGTATCACGGAGTCTCAAAATTGCCACATTATGGCGCGATGGATGAATTTCAAGGTCAAGGCGGCTGTTGGCCAAGTTTATCCTAGTGGACCCGGCACAACTTATCATTACCAGCCGATTCCAGAAGGATTTGCTAAGGTGATGGTGGATGAAATAACGGAGGGATTTGAGGACCTCGCGCTTGAGCACCCTACCGGTGAAGGGGAGACTAGGCTGGGTTCTGCTCTGAAGACTCCATGCCTATGGCGGAAGGAGCTCATCAACCTTCTGAACTGGACGCCTCCGCCTCCTCCTCCTCCGGCGAGTCAGGGCACTCCGCCTCCTCCACCGCCTCCTCCTTCGGCGAGTGACGATCAGGGCACGCGTGGCGGCACTCCGCCTCCTCCACCGCCTCCTCCTCCGGTGAGTGACGATTAGGGCACGCGTGGCGGCACTCCGCCTCCTCCTTCTCCGCCTCGCCAGCAAGGGCGGAAGAGACCCGCCGCCGCCCCGGCTGCTCCGGCGCGTCATAGTCCTTCTCCTCCGCCTCGTAAGCAAGCACGAAAGAAGACAGACGCTGCAGCCGCTCTGTCTGCTCCGGTGTCTAGCAGCACAAGAAGAGAGAGGTAATACAGATACGGTCCACCTCTAAAGCCTGTAGCGAAGTTACCGTACGAGAGGACCAAGAAGGAAAACAATACGATCATGCAGGCCCAAGTGAAGGAGTTCTTTGAAGGGGTGAAAGCAAAGATACATCCACCTCTAGAGGAGAAGGTAGATCTGGTGAAAGCAAAGTGCACTCTCGATGCCCTGAGGAAACCACCAAAGTCTCCACCGAGAACCAACTATGAGCGCATTACTGAACAGACATATCTCCAAGCCAAGCGGTCGGGAACTACTGTCAGTGATAAAAGGTCAAAAGAACAACGAGCAAAGGGGAAAAAATTGCCCAGCTCGGCGAACAAGCACAGCAATCGTGCCCCCCGCTCAATGTGTCTAATCCTCCGAGGACGGTGGCCGGTTAGGGCAATCTTGAAGATTACCTGCCTGACGATGCACTTCCTGATTTCATGGAGGTGGACGTATTCAGATACGAGTACGGGAAGCCTCTCGTCAAAGATGAAAAATCTCTGACAACAATGATGCGAAGATTCCATAGTTGGTACATGAAAACCTGCAGAGAGTCTGAGGGGACGAACAGTTTGTATCTGAACATTAAAGAGGAGCACGACCTCGTTTCAAATGATCTGTTGTGTGTTCCATTTGAGGAGTTCTTCGAGTTCTTCAATCAAAAGGCCCTCGATAAATTAATGGTCTTTTGCTACTGCCTGTAAGTACTATTTTTGTCATTAAGTCTCTATATATAGCTCGGCTCTTTCATTCCATGTATTTATAATTAATTATCCTCAATATATTATGCAGATTGAAGATTGTCGAGTGCAAAAAAAAATGAAATCTATGATATTGGGTTCATTAACACAAATATCATAGATGTATTTCTGGTTAAAAAGCGCGTCGAAGAGGCCGAGGACAACTTGCTACAATCGTTGATCAAAAATCAAAACAAACATACCATACTCTTTCCTTACAACGGCCTGTGAGTGTTACTGTCGTGTGCATATTCGGTTTCCCTTATTACTCGAGCGAGGTTAATGTAATTGATGAGTTATGCATGCGTGTGCAGGTACCACTATATTCTTCTGGAGATTAAGCTTGAGCATGGACTAGTAACCGTCTTAGACTCCACACGGAAAGATCCCAGCACCTATGCGGACATGACTGAAATGCTCAGCAAGTAAGTTCAATCAATCATTATCGCACCATATCGGCAACTTTTTGTTCATTTCCTGATATCTCAAGTAATAATAATTATTTTCTTTGTCTTGCAGGGTTTGGAAACAATTCACCGCACAAGCTCCGGGACTGCTGAAGGAGCTGCGATATGTATACCCGAAAGTAAGTACTACTGGCGCGCATCTCCCGTTGATTCTATAGCTATACTTTCATCAATGCCATTTATAATGCTTCATTATCAGTTTGATTGACCTCTATTTCTCGTAAAGTGCTTGTGGCAGGAGGAAGGGAATGATTTCTGTGGATACTATGTATGCGAGTTCATCCACAACGCGACTTTCAAAAACAAGCGGGGCTACTCTAGAAGACAATATGAAGTGCGTAAGCAATAATATTCACAATTTCATTTTATTACACCATCATTTCTGTTGAGTTTCATTCATATATATGTATTAATTAACCCCCTTCTTCAAATTAATTAGACGTGGCAGATGCGGGATGAACTCCTAGAACCAGATCGCATGAAAGCAATTCAAGAGGAATTGGCGGGATTCTTTCTTGAACACGTCATCAGTAAAGCCGGAGAATACCATGTGGAAGTTGATTTCAAATGCTAGGGGTTTGTAATTAAGAGATCTTATATAGATTGTACATGTATGTAGCTAGTAAAAAACTTGTTGTTCGACCAATCTCTCGGAGAAGGAGAGGTCGATCGATCACTTCTCTTGGTATGCATGACGAACTTCTGTACTGAATGGTTCTCTCGATCACTTATGTATATATACTACGTAGCGTCGACCAAGCACGGACATAAGAGAGGACTCTTCTCTCTATTAATTAGCTAGGTAACACAATATACGAAACACCTAAATAAACCCCCCAAAACCCCCAAGCCCCCTCCTTTCAAAAAAAACAAAAACCCCAGCCACTGGAATGCAGACGCGTGGATGCCTTTTGGTCCCGGTTGGATCCACCAACCGGGACCAAAGGCCCCCTGACTTGGCTCGGCGCACAGAGCCACGTGGAGGCACATTGGTCCCAGTTCGTGTTTGAACCAAGACTAATGGGTTGAGGTATTAGTAACGACCCATTAGTCCCGGTTCCTGAACCGGGACTAAAGGCCCTTACGAACCGGGACTAATGGGTGGTTTTCTACTAGTGTTTGGCGAAGTTTGTGTCGTTGTTGGTTTTGATGCTATATGGTATGCCGTACCGAGTGGTGATGTCGGCAATGAAAGTCACGGCAGTCGGCCATTCAGCTTCTTGATTGGCTTTACTTCTATCCACTTGGCGAACTTGTCCACAGCGACAAGCAAATGAGTCATGCCACCACGAGTCGTCTTGAATGGCCCCACCATGTCCAAGCCCCAAACAGCAAAGGGCCAAGCAATGGGAATGGTCTTGAGTGCAGAAGCCGGCAAGTGTCACTACTAGGGAAAAGGCTAGCAGCAGCGCGGGTTTTAGATGTATCAGTAGCGCGGGTGCCCGCGCTACTAATACGGCGCTACAGCTAACTCATAGCAGTAGCGCGTGCCCACCCGCGCTACTGCTACACAAGTGTAGCAGCAGCGCGGTTATGGGAAGCTCGCTACCGCTAGTAGCGCTAGCGCTCTTTGGCAGGACGCGCTACTGCTATTGAGGTGCTGCTGCTAACTTTTGTACACTCGCTACTGCTAATTTAAGTAGTTTTTTTTTGGCATATTTGTTTTGTATTTGAACCGGCTTTGTAGAAGAATCTTTAGCACATAGAAATGTCATCATGATACACATACAAATGCCTGCGAGACCACAAATGTAATCATAGCATGTACATACAAATAGTCTCTTCATAATCATCATCCAACACAAAGTGATATCTTGTTATCATCTCGAAAATAGCAATACATGCAAGTCTCGAATACTTGCAACTACAACAACGTCATCCATCTAAACAAAGGTATACGCAAGAAGTGCTATCACTATGAGTGAGAGCGGAACCATGCAGTACATGAGGTGGCGGTTACGAGTCCTCTCTCGTGCTAGCGTGAACCTCAAGTAACTAGCTTCTCCTTCTTGTCTGCTTTTGAAGCCTTTATGGCTGGCGCCCGTGAACCCATTCACTTGCGCCTGACACTCATGCCACTCGTTGTACACCCCCGGAACCTTCCCTTTGTACACGACATAGCATTTCCATCTCGCCATCAAGAAACTAGGTACCTGTTAGAGATGCATGTTCATGAAGAGGATGTACAATCATATATATGCAACAAAATATACTAGAGCAACACCAAAAAAGAAAGGTTAGCAACTAGATGCAACATATACAGTACGCAAATTAATTAACTAGAGGTACGCAGGTCATGGTACGCAAACTAACAAAGTAGCGTTACGCAAGTTCGGCAGGGACCGTGGACATCACAAAGTTTCATCGCTACAAAAAGTATACAAGTTCAACCGACACATATCATCATCATCGGCATCATAAATCACTAGAAGTTCCATCCTTCCATATCATCAAGGACGAACCCTAGCTGCTTGAACGGCGTGAGGTCTAGACATTGCATGCCTATGCGAGTTCGGACGTCAGCTCGCGATATAGGGCCGTGGTGGAACATCCCCTTCTCATCCACGACTTCTTTCATGATGATCGTCGCAATGTCGCTTTGGATGCGAAAGAAGTCATCTCTAAGTTTATAATTCGCTTCTCCATGAGATTCTAGCCACTTGTGGATATGATCATCATTTCTGCTGTTAATGCGAAGCTTTTGGTGATCCGTGTTGAACTGAATCATGAGATGGACGATGTAGAATCCATCCTTCTTGCTTGGTTTTGGGACATGGATGCAGGAGAAGTTAGTTTTATGCGTGAAACCCATCTTCTTGTTCCTTTGTTTCATGATATGCACGTGGCCACCTCTAAAGCTGAAGCCTTGGAGAGCATCATCTAGAATATTCATTATGTGGGTGTAGTCCTTTTTCTCGTAGTCTCTCGAAGTGTCAAAATACACGGCGTGGGAGACTTGCGGGTAAAGAACGATAAGGACGGCGCGCCCGTTGCTGCGGGGAAAAGACACCTCAAATTATTCCCCATATGAGAGAGAAGGAATGATTGAAATGTACGAAAGGGTTGTCCGGAACTGACTTACTTTGGATGATAAGGCACGAGGACAATTTCCCGGTCCTTATTCTGTACCATGAAGTTTTGGAGGTACTCCCTAGCAGTTTCACGCTCAAAGTCGCCAAGACTCAAGAAAGACTCATGCATGTAGTACGGATCCGCCACACAGATTTGCGAGACTTCTTCACTCTTCACGACGGAGCTCATATGTAGCGCAAAAAGGCAGACGATAGTAAAATCAAGCCGCCTTGTTAGAAACATCTCAAAGATATGGTCAAACCGCAGGAAGAACACCTCCGCGGGCCGTGTGTCGACGTAGCACTTCCCCTCAGGCACACGAGCCACGTATGTCGGATATCCTGGATCCTTTGAGGCTAGTAGGCTTTTCTCAGTCGACAGCACATGGTCTTGCAGTCTCCTGAGATCCCCTGATAGTGCCTCCAGCGGTTTCGGCGGTAGCATCGGCTCGCCCGTGAGATGGAACATGACCGCACCTTTCATGGGTACACGCTCTTCAGAATGCATCATCTGGCTGCTGTGTGCTCTGGCTTGTTTGGAGGCAGTTACCTTCCCCGATCTCTTCCTCTCCTTTTTCTTGGGCACACCTTCCAGACCCTTCCTTAACCCCTGCCCAAGTGTTCCCGGGCTAAGTACTGTACGACCCTAGCGCCCGGCTAGTTGAGCCTGTGTTGAGGCGGCATCTTCAGGCGTGTGCTGTGAGGATTTCATGAAGAGAGACTTTTTGCATTCCATGGTACGGCCCTGCCCGGGCATATCATCCATATCCTCATTAGCAAGCTGATAGCCCGATTCGTCATATGGTTGACTCATCATATCTATGTCACAGTCATACGTGTTTGTATTGAGGTAATCCATAGGGTCGACCTCCGTCTCATCATCCATTCTCTATTCTACAGGAGAAATTACATCAGCCAGTACTATTGCACCCACTTCATCATGTCGTCCGCTGCTCTCACCCGGCACTACTACAGGAGCTGGTAATTGCGTAGGTGGGGTGGTGGTCTCCGCACATGCTTGTTGATGTGTGGTAGTTATTGGTGTGCTCTCGACCGGCTCCAGACGAATAAGATTCTTCGGCCGTAGCAGCACCCAACCCTTGCAGCGTCCAATCCGCGGCGGGGTCTCGTCGTCCGCTCCCACATGCTGTACTGGAGGAGGCAAATCCTCGTGCCCCGATTTCACACTGGTCAAGCTAACCCTGAAGTGCCCAGCGGGGATCGGCTGGTTGTGGAATGTGCGTTGAGAGGGGCCCATTATCATCCCCTTTCCCACGTCCACCTTCTGGCCTTTGATCAAGTAGAGTATGGTGCATGGGGTTTCTTTCGCCTGCAAACACATATGTCTGTGGTGTAAAACAACCGAAAGGCAACAAAAATGGAATATTATCTATATATATATATATATGTTGGTGCGACATGTAATTACCGTGACGGCGTCGAGCTCAGCCAAAGACGAAGGCCCACCTAGCGCGCCTGAGACTGAGGACGGGCTGCTATGAGAGGGAGCGGCTGTGAGAGGAGGCCCGGTTGCTTGAGCAAGTGATGGTGCGATGGTGTTGTTGTTCATGGAGTTGCTCGCGACGAAACTGGGCATCGGGAAATCATGTACCGTCTTGTCTGGATTTTCCTTCGCCCAGTTGATGATAACTGGAACCAAGTTAGTAGCGAAATCATTTCTGCAGGCAGTTACAGCTGCATTGACTGCCTGCTGTAGCAACTCATATTTGTCCTCGGCTGCTTTTTCGCGTCCTCAGCTGCTTTTTTCTCGACCGCAAGCTTCAACTTTGCATTGATGTCCGCCTGACTAAACTTCTTTTTCTGCTTCTTGGCCTCCGGGCCGTCGTTGTAAAACACCTTCCACGTGGCGCCGTCTCCAGCGCCGTGCACATGACCATATTGCGGCCGCTGGTCCAACGGGAGTCCCTTAAGTTCGTTCAAGGCCCGGTTGAGAGGGGTGTCCCACTTGGGCCTCATCGGAGAAGTAGGGCTTTCGGCTGCAAGCCGGTGTTGCTTCTCCAGTAGTCTAATCAATTTCCTCGTGATCTTGTCCGTGTAAAAAACCTTTTTCTCCTTGTCCCACTTGTAGCAGGCCCTGATGAAGTCATGCTCCAAGGGGTTGGTGAACTTCGCGAAGGGGTCTGGGAGACCCACGGCTTCACGTTCCGCGTCCTCCTTATCCCATATGGGCCTTTTACCGAGGTAGCCATGGCTTCCAAGGCGATGCTTCCCCGTGTTCCTTTGCTGAAGGCTTTTGAATTTCGCAGCCTTAGCCTTGGCTGCCTCGGTAGCGCAAGTGTCCTTGAACTTTTCGAACTCCTCTTCCGTAAGTGTCGGATTTTCCTCCAAAATCTTGGACAGGGGTTCATCAGCCTCAATAGCTCGTTTCACCCTCCCTTTCCAGGAGGCCAAATCATTGCTGGACATGCCCATGGCATGATTGTTAATCTTTTTCATCTTCGGATCATCCCACGGTTGTTCTATGTTATCATCCCGGTCGGGGAACTTGAATCTCTTGTGCAACTTCGTTAGGAGCAACTGCGTCAAATGTTCTTTACTCCTTAAGTCATCGTCGTTGATGCTCGCGCATTCCCGTAGGATGCATCCTACTTGGTTCCCATAGCACTTGCGAGGTTCTTCCGGCTCTAACGGCTCAAACTTGCCAGGTGCCATCTTTGTGATCACAAGTCGTCCAATCCCTAGTTTGTTAGGTTTTCGTATCCTCTGCTTCTTATGCTTCCTCTTTTCGGTATCAGCATCGGGGCCGGTACCTTCCCCGCCGGTACCTTCACCACCGGTCTCGGCGCCGCCATCGGTGCCGGCGCCGTCGGTGCCGGCGCCGTCGGTGTCGATGTCGGCGTCAGTACCATCATCGAGGCCAACCTGCAAACCTTGCTTAGCAGTCAAATAGTCGAGGTACTCTTGTTCACCCTCATAATCCATCTCGTCTGCATCTTGGTCAGAAAGCCCAGTTTCTTCGTTGTTCGACATGTTTCCTATGATTAAGTGGCCTCATTTATTTCTAAAAGTATGAATAAATGAGAAATGACATAAAAAGAAATCTATGTGCCAGCACTCGATATGCCAACTATGTAGCACAAATCATGTCTTTATTCACGGGAAATTTCGGCATGACCTTTGCTAAAAAATGGACATATCGAGCGCCTGAAATTCACCGAAACGGAAATGAATCAACATTCCGGCGTAACATAGGCCACTCGGATCATTTTCCAAACATGACATGTCCAAAACATGACATATGCACATATCACATGTCCAGTTCAAATTTCCATATAAATTCAGCTAATTTTGAAACCTAGCTAAATTCATAACTAAATAGATAACCTAATTAATTAACATGAAGAACCCTAGCAGAGAGGGGGGGGTTTACAGAGAGTGCAGGGGCGAGGAGGCAGGCCCGATGACGGCCGGCAGGGGAGAGGAGGGAGGCAAGGGCCGACGGGTCGGGGGCGAGCGCGCCGGAGTCGGGGGCGAGCGCCGGCGCCGGAGTCAGGGGCGAGCGGCTAGGTCGGGGGCGAGCGGCGTGGTCGGGGGCGAGCACGCCGGAGTCGGGGTCGAGGGCCGGGACGGGGCGAGCGACGGGCTAGCGCCGGCGCCGGCGGAGTCGGGGGCGAGCGCCGGGGCCGGGTCGGGCGCGGCGGAGCGACGGGGGCCGGAGAGAGAGTGGGGATTTGGGGGGAAATGGCGGGATGAAGCTGGGCGAGTGCGAATTTTGGGTTAAGTGGACGTAGCAGTAGCGCATTATGTAAAAACGCGCTGCTACTATATTCTGTAGCTACAGCGGTTTCAGAGGAACGCGCTACTACTATGATCTCTAGCTGCAGTGCTTTATGAGAAACTCGCTACTACTATGGTGCGTTGCGGCAGCGGTTTATGAGAAACACGCTACTACTAAGATCTAGCAGCAGCGGTTTTGTGGAAACGCGCTGCTACTGCCGTCGCTACTGCCAGTTTTCCTTTTTCTTTTCCTTTATTTTATCCCACTTTTATTTCTCGAGGGCAGTGAACGAAGGGAGGGCGATATATATTGCATCATTTGACGGTTAAATATGTATGCAAAATAGGAACATATATATTACACATCATTGGACCCATGCATAATAATGGCTAAGTGTGTATACAAAATAGGAACATATATATATTACACATCATTGGACCCATAACATACGTTTCCTCAGTGCTGACGTTTTCGTTTTTGAGTCAGCTTCTTTCCCTTCTTGTTCGTCGAAGAATAATTGAGCCCCTCATTGTGACTTTGCCTTTTCCATGGAGTACGATTTTTCTTAGGTAATGTAGTATTGATTCTTCTTTTGATGTATACTTCATCATCATCGTCATCTTCCCTCATTGGGTTGCCGTACTGATCATAGTCTTCCTCGTTGGCGACTCCATCCATTCCAATGATGTTCCTTTTGCCTCTCCTCACGACAACACGGCTGGGATTGCGCGGGTCAGTTATGAAGAAGCATTGTGTCACGTGCTTAGCGTGTACCCATGGCTCATTTTTTGCGATAGCGTTCACGGTAGCGCTCTTGGCGTCGGGTATAGTCATGGTAGTGAACATCCAGCTTTCTCTTTGGACATTCTTAGCCCATCTGACACGGAACATCGTCGTGTTGTGCAGTCCAGAGTAGTCAAGCTCCCAGAACTCCTCGACCCTTCCATAAAATCGTTCAGTTGTGCCGTTGTCGCTGCCGGTCATGCATTCCATCGTCACCCCTGAGTTCTAATCATCACTGTCCATATCTTTTGCCTCCGTGTAGAACGTGTATCCGTTGATATCATATGCCTGATAGGTTACGAGGTTGGGAGAGGGGCCATGTGCTAAGGCGTATATGAGCAATCCGTCCTTAGAGCCCTCCTCCGGGGGATTAGCAATAATATGCTCTTTGAACCAATGCAGGAAAGTGGAGTTGTGCTCTCTAGTAACTTCGGTGTCCGTCCTGCATACCCCCGGTCACGATACTTCTTTGCGATAATTTCTTTGTGCAGTGCGAAAGGATCTACCTCGTCTAGGTGTTGTAGCACTACCAAGTTTGCTCTGTCAAAGTCGCTGCGTCGATCTGAGTATGCCACATGCAGTTCCCTGCGACCGTTGCAGTGACCATCTCCTTCGAGCCTCCCATCGTGCTTGTTAACGGGCGAACCAACACTAACACCAGGCGGCTGGTCTGCGCCATATAGAAAATTCTCACAGAAAGAGATGCACTCTTGTGCCAAATAGCCCTGGACGATGCTTCCATCCGGACGGGACATGTTACGAACGAATCCTTTGATGATCCCATTCATCCTCTCAAACGGCATCATGTTGTGCAGGAATGACGGCCCCAGGTCTATTATGTCATCCACAATATGGACACACAGATGCACCATCACGTCGAAGAACGCGGGCGGGAAGTACATCTCAAGCTCATTCAGTATCACAACGATCTCTTCCTGTAGCCTTTGGAGCTGCTTCACACTGATCGACTTTCGAGAGATGACGTCGAAGAAGTTGCAGAGACCAATAAGCGTGTCACGGACGTGCTTGTCCATTATCCCTCTAAGGGCAACAGGTAGTATCTACGTCATCATCACATGACAGTCATGAGACTTCATCCCGCTGAACCTTTTCTTGTCCGTGTCTAGATATCTGCTTATCTTGCCACAGTAACTGGAACTAACTTTCACTCCGGTAAGGCACTTAAAGAATTGATTGATCTCAGCCTGACTTAAGGTGAAGCAAGAGGGGGGGCACTAATCTTCTTTCTTTAATTTCTTGCCCTTCTTCTCCCGTGCCTCTGTCTCAGTCTCTGTCTCGTCTGACATTTTACGGGGCGGCATGTGCAGATCTTCCCTGATTTTCAAATCTTGCAAGTCTTTTCTTGCCTTCGGCCCATCCTTGTTCTTATCCGGCATGTTCATCAGTGTTGCGAGCAAGCTCTCAAGGACATTCTTACAGATATGCATTTGATCAAGGCAATGAGGTGTATCGAGTTTGTGCCAGTACTCCAAGTCCCAGAACACAGACCTCGTCTTCCATACCTTCAGCAGCGGCTCCGGCGCCTTTCTCATCGTCTTTCCCGGCGCGGGGCACTCATTCCAGTTTTTCAACAGCTCATCGATTTCGGCACCGCTCTGCTTACATGGAGGTCCTCGATGCTCAGCGTGACCATTGAATAGATCTCCATGGTTTCTCCACGGGTCGTCCTGTTCAAGCCATCTTCGATGCCCCATGTACACGATTTTCCCAGACCCGCCATCTTTCCTTGACGTTAGCTACTGAGACGTTGTATCATCCATGCAACGCGTGCATCCGCAATATCCATGGCACACCTGGCCTGCCACATATCCGTAACCGAGATAGTCCTGCACTGTCATGATCGGCGCGGCTCTCATGTTGAAATACTCACCTTTGCTGGCGTCCCATGTCTTGGCCGGTGTTTTCCATAACGTGTCTAACTCCTCTTGAAGTAGCCCCAGATACAAATTAATATTATTTCCTGGTTGTTTCGGCCCTTGAATAAGCATGCTCATGTGAATGTACTTCGATTTCATGCACAACCAGGGGGGGAGGTTGTACATCCATACAAACACGGGCCATGTACTATGGTTGGTGTTCTGGTTGCCAAACGGATTCATGCCATCGGTACACGCGCCGAGCACGATGTTCCTTGCATCACATTCAAAATACCGATAGAAGCTGTTCAACGCTCTCCACTGGCTTCCATCCTTCACGTGTCTCAGCTTCGGATCATCTCCATCGTCGGGCTTCTTCCTCTCCGCGTGCCAGCGCATTAGCTTTGCTTCCTTGGGATCTACAAAATACCTCTGGAGACGGGGAGTGATCGGTAAGTACCATACAACTTTCTGGGGACATTTCTTCCCGGCCTTCTTGTATCGAGAAGCATTGCACACCGGACAGCTTGTTTTTTCCGTGTGCTCCTTCCGATAAATTATGCAATCGTTGATGCATGCATGGTATCTAACGTGTGGCAGATCAAGAGGGCACACGATCTTCTTGGCCTCATCAACACTAGTAGGACATAGATTACCCGCGGGAAGAACATCCTTTAGGTACTTGAGATGCTCATCGAGGCTAGTGTCGGTCCATTTGTTTTTAGCCTTCGTCTTCAGGAGTTGGAGCGTGAAACTCAACCGGGTCACCTCAGGATTGCAACCATCATACAATGGAGTGTTCGAGTCTACCACCAGTTGCTCCAGCTTAGCCTCCTCTCTAGAAGCAGCTCTCTCAGTACCCGTCTCCTTGCAAAGCAATGCTTGAACATGAGGGTCCCGCACAATTGAACTTAGTACCGACGAACTCTGCTGCGTGGAGTCCATGTCGTTCTCTCCGCCGCCATGTTCGGCCCCTTCTCCTCCGCCATGTCCGGCCCCTTCTCCGCCGCCATGTCCGGCCTCTTCCCCGCCGCCATTATCGATCATCTCTTCGTCTTGCCCCGTGTCATCATTGCCTGCCCCGTCGGCATCCTCAACATCGTCATCCTCATCTTCAATTATCCACCGAGTATAGCCATCCATGAAACCAGTCATGAGCAGGTGCGCTTCAACACGACCATCGTCATGGGGGTCGAGCCAAACTATTCCTTTGCATTTTCGACACGGACATAAAACCTCTGTCCGGTTATTTTCTTTCATGTCTTGCACCGCCGACCGCAACCACCTGTCCACCATCGTTCCACTGACCATCGTCAACTCTGCACGGTAATAATAAAAAAATTGATTGTAAAAATGCATGCATGCATCAAAGTCATAAAAAAATTTGGCATGACCTTCCCTAAAAATAGGACATATATGGATCTAGAGTTTGCCCGGAATTCGCCGAAACGGAAATAAATCGACATTTCGGCAAAACATAGGCAACTCAAAAGCACAATTTGGCGGCGTCAACTCATGCCACACACACAATTTCCACAAACATATCACACACACATAAACACATTTCCATTTTGCAAAAGCATGAAATTTTCATCACTTCTATCTCGATGGCCGGAGATGATGTTGTAGGGAGATCAAAAGTGCACAAAGCTCTTCTTGACAAAGATAGATCTAGTTAGGGGGCAAATAGGTCACTTAACTAAATCCTACATCTACCTAGCTACCTAATTTGGAAGGAGACAACTTCAACTAGTGGAGGGGGAAGGAAAAAGAGAAAGGAGATGCATTAATGGAGGTGGTGTAGTTATGTAGGAGTAATGAAGAGAGAGAAGGTGGATAGAGAAGAGAGAGAGTAATGGGGGAGAAGTATTGAGAAGAAGAAGAGTGAGAGTGGGAGCATGTGGTGGAGGGAAGAGAGGACAGGGGGAGGTAGGGGGAAGGGAAAAAAGGAAGGGGGAGGGACGGGTTGGGGGTTGGTGGGGTTAGCAGTAGCGCGGGAGAGAAAACACGCTGCTGCTAAGAACTTAGCAGCAGCGCGCTTTGCGGTAAGGCGCTACTGCTAACCGGGACAAAAAATTGTGGCAATTTGAAACTTACCAGCAGCGATCTCGAGGAAACCGCGCTACTACTACGTACTTAGCAGTACCGCTGTTATTGCGACCGCGCTACTGCTACTTAGAGTTGGGGGAACACCGCCGGTCGATATTTGTAGCAGCGCGTTTCTGGTCGAGCGCGCTACTGCTAAATCTTTATCAGCAGCGAGTTTACGTAACCCGTGCTACAACTACTTAGCAGCAGCGCTCTATTTTGAACCGCGCTGCTGCTAAGATTCTGTGTATAGGCTTTTCCCTAGTAGTGTGTGGCTTGGAACAGAACTTCTGGCACCCTTTACACTTCTGGACCAATTCTTTGGTGTCTTCTAGAGTAGTCGGCCATAAGAAACCATGGCGGAAAGCTTTGGCAACAAGTGATCTTAACGCCGAGTGGTGACCACATTCGCCTTGGTGGATATCCATGAGGATTGCTTGACCCTGGTCTGGCTCCAAGCAGCGCTGGTGCACACCAGTGACACTGCGCCGAACCAGTTCTTTGTTGACTATGGTGTATGTTGCTGCCCGCCGTTGCACTTGTCGGGCTAGGATCTCATCGGCCGGCAGCTCTTTGTTCACCAGGAAGTTGAGGATGGGTTGAGCCCATGAGGGTGCTGCTATCTCTCCGACTGCCACGACTGCAACCTGTACAAGGGCGGTTGGGCCGGGAGGCGGCGGGTTGGAGTCGACTGCCGCCTGCTGCCTTGAAGAAGTCCCCAGGCCGACTGTTGCAGTCCCCGGGCCGCCTGCCGAAGTCCCCCGGCTTTTGGGGTCCTCAAGTCGGATCCGACAGCTTTAGGAGGGCCGGCACGAAGATGGAGTCGGACTCTGGTGATGGCTTGACAGACGGCTTAAGGAGGCACTGCAAGGCGACGCCGGCTGGTATCGCCTGCCGGGTGGAGCCGATCCGTGCCAAGGCATCTGCTTGTTCGTTGTCATTTCTTGGCACATGGAGGAACTCGCACCCGTCAAAGTATCCACTAAGTTGCTGCACGAGGAAGCGGTAGCTTGCCATATTTGCGTCCTTGGCGTCCCAGTCGCCTGACGACTGCTGGACCACCAAGTCGGAGTCACCATAGCACAGGATCCGGCGAATGCCGAGTTCCTTGGCAAGCCGGAGCCCGTGTATGAGTGCCTCATACTCGGCTACGTTGTTGGAGGAGGCAAAATGGATTTGCAGCACATATTTGAGCTTGTCGCCTTTGGGAGAGGTGAGGACGATGCCGGCTCCCAGACCGGTGCGCATTTTAGAACCATCAAAATGCATCTGCCAATGGGTAGAGTCTGGCGTTAGCGGCAGGTACTGGGTCTCGGCCCAGTCGACGAGGAAGTCGGCCAGTGCTTGTGACTTGATGGCGGTGCGAGGCTGGTAGTAGATGGTATAAGGGGCTAGATCAATAGCCCACTTGGCCACTCGGCCTGAAGCATCTTGTCTTCCAATGATCTCAGCAAGCGGAGCAGTGCAGACAACAGTAATTGGGTGCTCTTGAAAGTAAGGCTTCAGTTTCTTGGCGGCAAAGTGCACACCATAGCACATCTTCTGATAGTGTGGGCAGTTTTGCTTGCAGGCGGACAGTACTTCACTCAAGTAATATACCGGCCTCTGGACCGGCAATGCTCTGCCCTCCTCCTTGCGTTCTACCACTATAACTGTGCTGACCACCCGACTGGTGGCGGCGATGTAGAGGAGCACGGGTTCTTTCTCAGTCGGAGCCGCCAAGATAGGCGGGGTGGTCAACATCTTCTTGAGCTGGAGAAAAGCTTCATCCGCCTTGTCGTTCGACTTGAAAAAAGTGGTCTTCTTCATGAGCTGGTACAAGGGAAGGGCCTTTTCGCCCAGCCGACTGATGAAACGGCTGATTGATGCAAGACAGCCAGTGAATTTCTGCACGTCCAGCAGTCGGGTGGGCACCTCCATCTTCTCAATGGCCTTGATATTCACAGGGTTGCACTCTATGCCGCGCTCTGAGACCAGAAAACCGAGAAGCTGGCTGGCTGGTACTCCAAAGACGCATTTCTCCGGGTTGAGCTTGATCTGGAATCGGCGCAGGTTCTCAAAAGTTTCCTTGAGGTCTTCTAGCAGCGTGCCATGCTTCTCCGTCTTCACCACCACATCATCCACGTAGACATGGGCATTTCTGCCGAGTTGCTTGAGGAGACACTTCTGCATGCAACGCTGAAACGCGGTGCTGGCATTTCGCAAGCTGAACGTCATGGTCAGGTAGCAGAAGGCTCCAAATGGCGTGACGAAGGCGGTCTTCAGCCTGTCGGCCGGGTTCAGTTTTATCTGATGGTACCTTGAGTACGCATCCAAAAAACTCAACAGCTCGCATCCAGCTGTGGAGTCTATCACTTGGTCAATTCTTGGCATGGCAAAGGGATCTTTGGGGCAAGCTTTGTTGAGGCTGGTATAATCAATACACATGTGCCACTGCTTATTTTTCTTCAGCACGAGAACTGGGTTGGCCAGCCACTCTGGAAAGAATACTTCCATGATGAAACCGGCTGCTAGAAGCTGGGCTATCTCTTCTCCGACAACTCTTCTCTTCTCTTCTAACAGGTGGCGCAAGTGCCACCTGACCGGCTTGGCGTCAGGTCGGACATGTAAGTTGTGCTCGGCGAAATCCGTCGGAACACCCGTCATGTCTTTGGGAGACCATGCGAAGATGTCCCGATTCTCACAAAGGAAATCGACGAGCTTGCTTTCCTATTTGCTGTCAAGGTTGGCACCTATGACAGCGTGCCTCTCCGGGTGCTCCGTTTCTAGGGGTATCTTCTTTGTTTCCTTCGCTGGCTTGAACGATCCCTCAACCTCTGACTCCTTGGGGATGGGTGACATTTCCGGCTTCTTGCCTGCCATCGCCACCACACGGTCAAGGAGCCGCTTCTCAGCTGCAATCACAAGGGACTCGGCCAGCTGGCTGCTGTCCGCGGTGCAGGCGGACAACTTCTTGTAGTCTCTGACTACAGTCAGGATTCCCATGGTACTCGGCATCTTCAGCTTGAGGTAAGCATAGTGGAGGACCACCATGAACTTGGCCAGGGCAGGCGGCTAAGCAGCACATGGTAGGGGCTCTCAAGGTCCACCACTTCAAACCAAACTGGCTCACGGTAGAAATGATTCTTGTCTCCGAAGAGAACATCAATTTGGGTCTTGCCGATTGGTGAGCAGGAAAGGCCAGGGACTATGCCATGGAATACAGTCCGACTGGGGAGAAGCTGCTTCTGCTTGATTCCCAACTTCTCCATCGTGTCTCGGTATAGGATATTGATGATGCTACCGCCATCTATCAGGACTCTGGAGAAACGAGCTACCCGCCTCTCTGTTGCAAAGGTAGCATCTAGGACCAGGGCGTAGGAGCCAGGGGAGGGCTTCACTTCCGGGTGGTCGGCCCTGCTCCAATTGATGTGCTTTTCAGACCAATGCATGAACTCTGGAGTATCTGATGCCACTGCATGTACTTCTTGCTGTTGCTGCCGTCTGCTGCGTCTGTCATCAGCCACGGCGAACACAACATAGGCTCCGTGCTCAATGGGATACTCGTCTTGTATGGTGCCGACTGGCCGGGCCGCCGGCTGCTGGGGCGGAGGAGGCAGCGGGCCGGCAGGCGGAGGAGGCAGGAGTCCATCTCCCTTGGCGATTCTGGTGAGCCAATGACACTTCCGAGTGGTGTGGTTGGACGGCTTCGCGCCACTATGGAACTTGCAGGGTGCATCTAGAGTCTACTCATAAGAAAAGGCGGGCAACCAATTGGGCTTGCCGCCCTTCTGACGCTTTGGCGCTGGCTGCCCCTCCGGCTGCTGGTCCTCGACTGTCGCCACCTGTCGGCTGGTGGAATCCGGCTGGGTGGCCTTCCGCTTGTTGTCGCTTGGATGCTGTCGCCGACTGGTGTCACCAGCCGGAGTCTGAGGGGCCTGAGGTGCCACCTTGCCGAACGCATCAACTAGGATTTCTGCCTTCATGGAGGAGTGGGTCGTGGCGTGCTTGTCGGCGATGATTAACAGTTCATCGAGACTTGCAGGCTCGTCGCAGAGAAGTCGGTGCTTGAGGAGGGTGCCTTCTCGGCACCCGGCGGTGAAGTACTCGATTGCCTGCACCTCGTGGATGCCTTCACAAGAGTTGCGCAACTCGTCCCAGCGCATGAGATAGTCGCGAGTCGATTTGCTGGGCCCTTGGACGCACAAGGATAGTTGTCGGGGCTTGGGAGGCCGCTTGTACGTGCTAGTGAAGTTGCGGATGAAGGCTTCAGTGAAATCAACCCAGCTGTTGATGCTGCGGGGCTTCAGGCTGTTAAGCCACGTCCGGGTTGTGCCTTGAAGCATGAGCGGGACGTACTTCACAACAATGCGCTTGTTGCCGTTCGCTATGCTGACGGTTGTGGAGTAGTCAACCAGCCAGTCCTCCGGCTTCATGGAGCCAGTGCACTTGGGCGTATCTCTTGGGAGCATGAACCCTTTGGGGAAGGGCTCATCTCAGATTCGTGGGCCCAAACAGGGTGGGCCCAATGCGTCTTCTTCTAGTGCCAAGGATCGGTTGAGTTGGTCGATCCAATGGCAGGCGTCGTTCTCTCCGACTCCCTCTCGGCGACCAAGGCGGTCGCCGAGTGTCGGGTGCGTGACAGGTGGCGGAGTGGGATGCCTTTCTCCACGAGGCGGAGGGGGAGGCGGGTCGCCTCGCCGCTCCACTGCCCGAGGGCAGCCAAATTCGTCGCGCTCAATGGAGAGACGAGTCCGGCTGCGGCTGGCAGCTGGCTCATTGCCTCTTCTTCCACGGGCGCCGCCAGTCGGCATCCGGGATGTCGCGTCGTGGTCCTGGCGGAGGGGCGGCTTGTCGTTCCGCCGGACGGGCGCTTCGACGCGGCAGCCGGCTTCGTGCTGCGCGGCAGCCGCATCTAGGAGCTGCTGGACTCGCTCCGTCATGTGGCGACGCTCGTCGCCCTCGTACTTGTCTAGCTCATCTGTCACCGCCTGGGCGGCCTGAATGTTTTATGCAGGCATGGCGTAGACGGGGCGTTCTGCCCCAACATGCTGGCGATGGTCGCGCCACGCTGCCGGATCGAGCCGATGCGGCTAGGCCCCTCAGGGGCCGGTGTGCTACCAATGGCCCGGTCCATCTCACGCTGGTAGGCGTCCGAGAGGCGTTGCATACTGGCCAGTCGGCCAGCACTCTCGAAGAGCTGGACGCATCGTGCCTCCAGCATCTCAGCGTCTGCGTCTTCTGGGATGGGCGCCGACAGGTCTCGCAGCGCTGCATCAAGTGGGTCTCGAGCGCCTCCGTCCGAGCGCTCGCCACTGTTGTTGACAAGCACCTCCGTGACGGTGCTCCCGCTGCTGTGCTTGCGAGGAGGCGGATCGTCGTAAATCACCATGTTGGTGGGGAACGTGTCAAGAGACGCCATGTCGGAATCGACGATCATCGGGTCGGTGGAGCCAACGGACTCCAGGTTTGCAGCAGGCTCGCTGGTGATGTGAAGCTGATCAAGGAGGCTGACGAGGCGGCTCTCGGGGCAGTCGGTGCCCGCGTCGGAGGCCGGCTTGTCAGAGAGGTGGATCTTGCCAACAAGGTCGGCGAGGCAGCTCGCCGTGCAGGTGATCTCCGCGCCATGCAGCGCATCGAGGCTGACGCTGTCGGGCGTGCTGGGCTGGCTTCGCTCACCAGGAAGGAACAAGGTTCCCGTCCATAGCAGGTCTCCAGGAGACGGTGCACCAGGCCCCACGGTGGGTGTCAAATGTCGGGGGTTGGGTGCGACATATGCCAAAGGATGGATTATCATGGTGGGAGCGAGTAGAACGTCACCGGTGACTGGAAGCAGGATAAGGTGTAGACATGTGCGCCGGCGCACTTTACCCAGGTTCGGGGCTCTCCTAGGAGATAACACCCCTAGTCCTGCTCTGCGGGGTCTCCGCATGGGCACAAGTGATACAATGGTGCTCCTTGAGCTGTGTGCTAGAGGCAGAAGGAGGCAAGGCTAGCTCTCTTCCTGCTCTCGGGTAGTGGCTAGTTCTAATGGAGTGGGAACCCTTTGCATGGGTGCCCTGGGAGGTTTATACGGGCCTACCCCCAGGGGTATAATGGTAATCTGGCTGGGTGCTGGACCCGGCTGTCAGTGTCTCTGGTCTCTGGCTTCTCTACCGACTACTGAGGCCCGCCGCCTGGTGGGCCCTGTCGACCGATCCGGTATGGAGCCGACAGGCTGCTCCCGCTACTGGCGGGTCTGGTTGGTGGCTGTTCACTGTAGCCGTTCTGCTAATGACGTGGGCTTGGTCTGCTGAGTGTGGCAATAGTCCCGCCGCCTGGTGGGAGATCACTGTAGCCACACCGCGTCTTATCTGGTTGATGGCGCATGGGCCCCGAGGGAGGGGCTGGCCGCCTGACGGAAGACGGCCTCCCTCAGGTCCGGCTGGTCTGGCTTCGGCCGCCTTCCGGGCTCTTGCTGCCTAGTAGGCCCCGCCGCCTGCGGGCTGTACCGACAGGTCGTCGTGGGGAATAGGACTCGCCTGTCAGGAGTGACGTCAAGGCGGGAGTGGCAACAGTGCCGCGCCGTGCAGAGATCTCCACCTGTATGGGGCACTGTGGCCACGCCAAGTCCAGGATTCGGGGGTGAGGGACTACACTGTAGCCTCACCCTGTCTTGTCCTCTTGATGAGGGCGCAGACTCCGAGGGCGCCGGGTGGCCGTCTGCTAGGAGCCGGCCGATCTTGGTGTCGTCTGCTGGTGCTTGGTCGTCTTCGGGCAGCCGACCGTTTAGTCAGCCAGCCACAGGAAGGTGGCGCGTCAGTAAGAGGTCTCGTGGGGCGAAGCAAGCCCAAATTCTTGAAAGGCTCAGGGGCTCATGTGACGCTACCCATGGCCCATTACTCCGACATTCACTAGGAAGGCCGGAGAATTGATCTTTCATGACAAGATTCAACAAAGCAGCATTGATTTCTCAAGATTCAGCATCATTAAGAGGAGCAATCGGAGTGCAAAGGAAATCATTATTATTGGTATTGGGAAAGTCACACAATTTAGTATTATCTTGAGCCATCGTGACAAGCAATCCAACACACAAGCACACAAGAGGCAAGCGAAAAAGAGGCGAACGTGAGAGAGAAGGCGAATAAAACGAGAGGCAAATGGAAAATAATATAATGTGAGGGAGATGAGTTTGTGATGGGTACTTGGTATGTCTTGACTTGTGCGAAGACCTCCCCGGCAACAGCGCTGGAAATCCTTCTCGCTACCTCTTGAGCACTGCGTTGGTTTTCCCTTGAAGAGGAAAGGGTGATGCAGCAAAGTAGCGTAAGTATTTCCCTTAGTTTTAGAGAACCAAGGTATCAATCCATTAGGAGGCTTCGCGCAATTCCCTTGTACCTACACAAACAAACAAGAACCTCGCAACCAACGCGATAAAGGGGTTGTCAATCCCTTCACAACCACTTGCGAAAGTGAGATCTGATAGAGATAATAAGATAAGATAAATATTTTTGGTATTTTTCTGATATAGATTGAAAAGTAAAGATTGCAAAATAAAGTAGATTGGAAACTTATATGATGGAAAATAGACCCGGGGGCCATAGGTTTCACTAGTGGCTTCTCTCAAGATAGCATTAGTATTACGGTGGGTGAACAAATTACTATCGAGCAATTTATAGAAAAGTGCATAGTTATGATAATATCTAGGTATGATCATGTATCACGTCCGCGACAAGTAGACCGACTCCTGCCTGCATCTACTACTATTACTCCACACATCGACCGCTATCTAGAATGCATCTAGAGTATTAGGTTCATAAAGAACAGAGTAACGCATTAAGAAAGATGACATGATGTAGAGGGATAAACTCAAGCAATATGATATAACCCCCATCTTTTTATCCTCAATGGCAACAATACAATTCGTGCCTTGCTGCCCCTGCTGTCACTGGGAAAGGACACCGCAAGATTGAACCCAAAGCTAAGCACTTCTCCCATTGCAAGAATGACCAATCTAGTAGGCCAAATCAAACTGATATTTCGAAGAGA
The DNA here is from genome assembly GCA_963921465.1 of Triticum timopheevii. NCBI lineage: Eukaryota > Viridiplantae > Streptophyta > Magnoliopsida > Poales > Poaceae > Triticum > Triticum timopheevii. The sequence goes on along the minus strand of OY997264.1, from coordinate 91,445,224 downwards.
CTTGCAAAGATAACCAATCATACATAAAAGAATTCAGAGGAGACTCAAATATTTCTCATAGATAAACTTGATCATAAACCTACAATTCATCGGATCGAGACAAACACACCACAAAAAGAGTTACATCGAATAGATCTCCAAGAAGATCGAGGCGAACTTTGTATTGAGATTCAAAGAGAGAGAAGAAGCCATCTAGCTAATAACTATGGACCCAAAGGTCTGTGGTAAACTACTCACAACTCATCGGAGAGGCTATGGTGTTGATGTAGAAGCCCTCCGTGATCGATTCCCCCTCCGGCAGAGTGCCAGAAAAGGCTCCAAGATGGGATCTCATGGGTACAGAAGGTTGCGGTGGTGGAAATAGGGTTTCGTGGTGCTCCTGGATGTTTTCGGGGTACATAGATATATATAGGCGAAAGAGGTCGGTCAGGGGAGCCACGGGGGGCCCACAAGTGTGGGGGACGTGCCCACCCCCCTAGGCCGCGCCCTGGACCCTCGTGGTCGCCTCGTCTTCTTCTTAACTTCCACTCCAAGTCTCCTGGATTGCGTTTGTTTCAAAAAGATCTCTCCCGAAGGTTTCATTCCGTTTGGACTCCGTTTTATATTCCTTTTCTTCGAAACACTGAAATAGGCAAAAAAACAGCAATTTGGGCTGGTCCTACGGTTAATAGGTTAGTCCCAAAAATGATATAAAAGTGTATAGTAAAGCCCATAAACATCCAAAACAGGTAATATAATAGCATGGAACAATAAAAAATTATAGATACATTGGACATGTATCAACCCCCACTCGTCGAACAGAGGTATCTGCCCAGCAAAGGCCGCCTTGTTTGAGCACTAATAGAGAAGGCAGCCACCCCCCGGAAGGTCAGCAGGCTCGGGTTCGCCCGTCAAGAGTTTGAGCACCACACTCAAGGTCCCAGCGGCCAGTGACGGACTCTACAGCCTCACCAGATCCTCTGCGCCCGCAAGGTCCAACATTGGGCGAGAATGGCACTGGAGGGGAGCGATGCACTTCCTAACGAATTCCTTCACCACCATCGGCACTGTCACTTCCAGTTCCTGTAACCTCGCCAGCCTCTTCCAGACAAAAGCAAAGCGCCGGTCGGAGAGCCTCACGTGGCACCAACCGGAGCTAAGCGAGGCCGGCGCCCCAGGAGTCAAGAGCAGGGGGCTGAATGCACAGGCATCCATAAGCAGCCACTGCTTCTGGAATCCCTTCACAGCAGTCCAGAGCTCGAAGTCGATTCCCGAACCAGTGGTTGCGGCCACAGCTTCAAAGGTCATGCACCCAGAGCAATGGCGGGCGTCGACCAACCGAAGCAAGAAGAAATGGCAAAATAAGGCCACGGAAGGAGTAATGCCAACTATGGCCTCGCAGAGGAAGGTGAAGACGGCGAGAAGGATAACAGAGCGGGGGTCCAGATGCAGCAGGTGGATTTGGTAATGCGATATCACAGCATTGAATAAAGGGGAGAAGGGAGGAATCAGCCCGCGAGAAGAGCATGGAGATAGATGGGGATCTCGGTGGCGCTCATCTCTCTCACTCGCCAAGATGCAGGGCGGACGGATGTCGCCCTCCACTCATTGGAATTGGCAGCGAGCGCATGGCGGACCTTGTCCAGCCTGTCCTAGTTAATCACCGTTGATTGTTCGAGGGCTGGCTCCAAGGCCGATGGAGGACTCGCCGGGGCGCATGGCTTCCCCTTCTTCTTTGTCGGCTGGGGGGGCATGACGAGCGCCAAAAGAAGGACAAGGCGCTGGCACCAGATCTATGGACGAGGCGGCAAGATTGGGAAGGAGGAAGCAAAGTTCGAGCGCGGTAATCTATGAAGGGCGACCTGCACTAGCAACAGGTGACTGCTGGGCCTGCCGGATATCAAGGCGTCATGGGGAAGTGGAGACGCCCATGTCCCATCAACCACCACGTGTCCTCAAGGCCGCAGGCGCTTAGGGCCCACGGCGCTCCGCACTTGCCCTTTGGCTTTGCCTGGAAGCCAAGTCCGAGCGCGCCTTGGGCCCGGGGGCTACTGTCGGTGTCCTGGATATGGGGGTATCCAGCCCTGCCTGCCTACGGCCCACCACGTGGCTCCATCGACGGCCTGGTACGGCCCAGCTTCAGCATCAACAACTCAAGACCCTCGTGAGGGGCCAAGCCTCGTGAGGCGGACGACGCCCAGACCCCTGAGGGGATCAGCCTCCTTAGGCTGGCTGACGAGGGGCGGAGAGTTCTATGCATGGTTTACCTCACGAGGCTCAGCTGACATGAGCCATGACGACCAAGGCCAGGCGGGCGTAGAGCACAAGTTTCCTCTTCGGTGCAAAGGAGGCAAGCCACAGGAGCGGAGTCCCGAGGAATCAGCCAAAGGTTTCCATTCTAGTGCAACGAGACCAAGACCGCCAGGACGGTAGGACGGAGATCATCGACGAGCCCACCGCAGCGTCATGACCAGAGGCTTTTCGCAGGCGAAGACTATTTTTCTCAGGATAAGTTGTACTACCTATCCCCTTTCAAATCTGGCCGTTGTGGGATCCCTTCCCGCCAACATTTGGGAAGAGGACCAAGGACACTATAAATAGGACTTGCCACCACCATATAAGGAAGACAGGTCGAACTAGCTGACACCACACCAGCTCCCTCGAGCTCAAGAACACCTCACCTCCTGAGGCCAGTTCATCCATTGTACTAGTTCATCCTTAGCCCTCTGAGGCAATCCACCAAAACGCTGGTGTCGGTGTCAAAACCGGCGGATCTCGGGTAGGGGGTCCCGAACTGTGCGTCTAGGCGGATGGTAACAGGAGACGAGGGACACGATGTTTTACCCAGGTTCGGGCCCTCTCGATGGAGGTAAAACCCTACGTCCTGCTTGATTAATATTGATGATATGGGTAGTACAAGAGTGGATCTACCACGAGATCAAGGAGGCTAAACCCTAAAGCTAGCCTATGGTATGATTGTTGTAATATATGTTGTGTCCTGCGGACTAAAGCCCTCCGGTTTATATAGACACCGGAGGAGGCTAGGGTTACACAGAGTCGGTTACAATGGTAGGAGATCTACATATCAGTATCGCCAAGCTTGCCTTCCACGCCAAGGAAAGTCCCATCCGGACACGGGACGGAGTCTTCAATCTTGTATCTTCGTAGTCTTGGAGTCCGGCGGACGTTGATAGTCCGGCTGTCCGGACACCCCCTAGTCCAGGACTCCCTTAGTAGCCCCTAAACTAGGCTTCAATGACGATAAGTCTGGCGTGCATAATGTTCGGCATTGCAAGGCGGGTTCCTTCCTTGAATAATCCAGAGAAGATCATGAACACCAGGATAGTGTCCGGCTCTGCAAAATAAATTCCACATTCCACCATAGAGAGAATAAAATGTACACCAGTCCAATTTGCTGACGTATTATGCGGCGTGACATCACACCGCTACTGAGCCTTTGTTTGAATCGTTTTTTACTATACCACCTCAGCACGTTTAGCGAAGCGGTTTCCTTGGCACGTCTTGTTGAAGCAAAGATCGTGTTCCCCTTATTCCGGGATTCTCATCAATACGGACATGGGTAACCCAACCGCGCCATTGATGGTGGCGCTTGGGAGATAAGCGAGTTTTATCAGGCCAGTGGGGACGCATAGTTTTCGTCCGCCTATATATAAGGGATAAGGATTTACCTTCTCACCTACGCCTTCTTCCTCCTTTGCTTATCCATCTCCGCGTACTCAAGCTCCAACGCCCAAGCTCACGCATCCCGCCCCAACCGTCTCCGAATATGTCCGGAGCGGGAGGCAAATGGTTGGCCTCCACCGTTAAGGAGGAGCATATCACCAAACTGCGTAGCGCCGGATACCTTTCCGGCGATATCGCGCATCGGCTGCCCGACGAGGGGCAGGTCATCCCTACCCCTGGGCCCCATGAGAGGGTTGTCTTCCTCCCCCACTTCCTCCGCGGACTGGGCTTTCCACTGCACCCATTTGTTCGGGGGATCATGTTTTACTACGGCCTGGATTTCCACGATCTGGCGCCGAACTTCATCCTCAACATCTCGGTGTTTATTGTCGTGTGCGAGGCCTTCCTCTGCATCCGGCCCCACTTCGGCCTGTGGCTCAAGACCTTCAACGTCAAGCCGAAGGTTGTGAAGGGCACTCAAGCGGAATGCGGAGGCGCCATGTTGCGCAAGTTGCCCAACGTCCTTTGGCTCGAAGGGGCCTTCGTGGACTCCGTCAAGGGGTGGCAATCGGGGTGGTTCTACATCATCGAGCCGCGCAAGCCCACATGGGTGGCGGCCCCCGAGTTTAGATCTGGCGTCCCCACGCAGCTCACCTCCTGGAAAGAGAAGGGCTTGTTGTGGGGCAATCCGAAGGAGCTGACGGGACTCCGAGCCTGCATCCAGAAGCTGGTGAGCGGTAAGCTCAGGCTCGTCGACGTGGTCCAAGTCATGCTCATCCGCCGGATCCTCCCATGCCAAGAATGGGCATTCAATCTGTGGGAGTTTAATCCGGAACAGCACCAGGCGCTAAGCGGGCTCTTCGATACAACATACGAAGGCGCCTGGAGGGTGCTGTTTAAGGGCGCCGAAGCCCCCGCATCCGCGACAGAAGATCGCGGATTTCGCTCACAGCATCCGGCTGACGAGGTAAGCGATTCAACCCCTTTACGGGACACTTGTGGTAATCAAATTGATTCTAGAGGGGTTACATTCTTGTCTTTTCCTTTGACAGGAATGGATGGAGAAGGCCAAGCAGGTCATCAGCCCGGCTCCCATGCCAGAAGACCCAGAGAACGCCCGCTTAGCAGGGCTGCTGGTTCCGGCAACGCACGTGGTGCCAGAGAAGAAGGCCAAAAAGGTGGCCGCGGGGACTCGAAAGAGTTCCCGCAATCAGGCGTCTGACGACGAGGCGTACTCCTCCCTTGAAGACGAGGAGGAGGAGGAGTACTCTCTCCCGGAGGAGGGAGAGAAGAAGAGGAAGGCTTCCCCAATAGGGGAGGCCGAAGGGTCCAAGAGGGGGAGGACTATCCCCCCGGATAGTTTCGCCAACACCACCGTTGGCGAGGATGTGTGGCCTCCAAGGGCCAGGCGTCCGGCAAGATCGTAAGTATCCGGATCCTTTATATGCAATTTCTTTCGTGTCGTGTAGTGTCCTTAATGCCGCGTTCTGTCCGTAGTCTGGCCGATGACGATCTCCCCGACTCATCGAGTGGGTCGTTGGCCCCGTCAGATGTGGATTCACTTTCGAGTGCCTCTACCCCACGCGCCGACGAGGACGCCGAGGTGGGATCCCAGAGAGGGACCCATCAGGAGGAGGCTCCGGAGGCGCCGTCAGGCAGCCTCCCAGACTTTGCGCCGGACTATACATCGGAACCTGCAGTGGTTCCAGAGTCCGGCAAGCGGCCCCTTCGAAAGAAGGGCAAGACCGTGACACCGGCAACCTCCGTCCAACCGGAGGCGCTGGATAACTTGCTGGAAGCGCTTAAAGGCGCTTCCATCGAGGAAGAACACCGCACTATCATGAGTGCGGTGATTCAAAAGGTTCAGCTTGCTAAAAGCGGGCTAACCGAAGCCTGCAGCAGCCTTCTAACAGGCTTTGAGGTAAGAAGTTAAAATTATGTAATGTAATACTGCATAGACAGTAGCCCCTGATGCTCAGTTCGGTGTTCGGAAAAGAAAAGCCGGACTAAGGATCTAACAAGATATACGCAGGGTTGCTTAAAATATGTCAATATGGTTTTGCAGGCTGCGCTGCTGACCTCTGCCGCACTATCGGCGGAGGTCGATGTGTTGAAAAAGGATCTCGAGCGGTCCGAGCAAGAGCTCGGCCATGCCAAGAAGCAGCTCGAGGACAAAGAAGGTGAGTCACACCTCTTTTAAATGGTTACCTTACAGAAAAGGATTTTGGTTGCAATAAAATTAACAAGGATAATATGGGTATTACAGGGGCCACGAATGAGGTGGCAGCCCTGAAGGAGGCTGTGTCCGCGGCCGAACACAGTGCAGCCGCGGAGCGGGAAGAGCGAGAGAAGCAGGAGGCACGGGTGGCGGAAGTACGACAAGAGCTCCAGGCTCTCATGGAGAAACATGAGAGTTTGGAGCATGACTCCAAGACTCGAGAGTCCGAGCTTGCCTCGGCTCTCGAAAGTGCCAAGTACGCCAAGGCCGAGGCCCATAAGGCCCTTCAGGAGGTTGAAGATGTAAAGAAGATAGCGGCGGGTAAGGCATTTTTCATGCAAAGCAAGCATGTTAATGTAAAATACCTGACACTTACCCGCATTCGGAGCTCTCCAGGGGTGTTTGCAGATCTGCCATGTAGTGCGTCCGATGCCGCCGCATTCTATCGTGGCGAGGAGGGGAGCTCGACGGAAAAAGTCTTCTGGTCTCAGTACGCTGAGGCCGGACACCCGATGCCCCCAAGCGACCAGCTGAAGCAGCTGGTCGAACTCCACAAGGTAGCTGAGGAGGCCATGAAGGGCCTTATAGTCCGGCTGTGGCCTGGACAGGCCATGCCTGGGAGCTACTTTGGACTCGTGCGGCGGCTGGTGGATGCATGCCCCTGGGTGGAGGTCATCAAGCGCTCCGCCTGTATTGAAGGTGCTCGTCGGGCCCTTGCCCGCACAAAGGTGCATTGGGGCAGGTTGGATGCGGAGAAGCTTCTCACGGACCCACCGCCACCAGGCAAGGAGTATCGTACGCCTGAAATGTATTTTAAAACTGTCCTGAAGGGAGCCCGCGATATTGCGGATGAGTGCCCCAGAAATGTAATCTTTGAGTAGACTAGCTATCTATTATCCTTTGCGCTGAGACTTTGTTCATGTGCGCATTAAGCAACGCTTGTTTAATTTAAAATATTACCTTCTGTGCGGCCGTGTATAAAATCTGAGAGATGGCAAGTCGTTGGCTTCAGCCCCCAAGCCACGAGTGCTGGGGTGTTCGGGATAACCTTGAGCGCTCTTGTTCCCATTTTTGGGTCCATCTAGGGAGGCGCTCAACACAGCGAACAAGGCAACCGGACTTATAATGCTTGAACACTCTCACTTAGCCATAGAATTCTATAATTTTAAATTTCGGCGAAGCCCCTGGTATTCGGAAGGCCGAATCCGGGGCGCTATCCACGCCTTTGTCGGACATTGTCCGGAACTTCGCTCGAAGCGGCATGAGTCTTTAAGGACCCAAAAAAACCTCTCGAACAGCGACCAGTCTCTCGCCTTATCATGCCAGTCAGTTTTAGCTTTCTCCACTGAGGCGCTCGCCCGGCTCAACCGGGGCGCAATCGCAGTGGTTCTCCCAGTGCCACCTTAGCCGACAGAACGGAATGTAAGGCACCAAAACGTGGGAGCCGGGCAAACCCAACTATTGACCCAAGACATGATTCGGAGCTGATTCATATAATGCTATAAGTTCAGGGTGCCGCACTTGTGAAAGTGTTCGGACTTATCACACCATAATGCGGGGAACACAAGCCCCTGGTGTATTCAGTCGTACCAAAATGTACGGGTGCAAGATGTCGTGTAATGAACATATATATATAAGGTAATGTAATTGCAGTCGAAAAGTGCTGCATTGTTTATTAAAGGAAGTCTGCTATAAGTGCGGACTGATACAAATAGTGCGGTAAGCAAGGGATTTGGACTAAGTAAACATGTGCCCCTCCAGGGGTGAGCCGCGGATTTGGCGTATATAATCGAATTAAATGCTCGAAATTGAGACCACCTGAGTGTTCGTCGCAGCCTTCTTTCGTCCCTGACTGTTGCATCACGAGTTCGGCAGGTTCGCCGCCGGACAGGGCCTCTGGTTACCGGAGTCTTGTGTACATAAAGAAGGAAAATAATAAATAAAAAGGGGGCACACTTGCGAGCCCCTGGTGTGGTCGAACCGCACTCTGGGTCCATTGCGATCGTGCCCCTTCCCCTGCACCCATGGTATCTCCAAAGCGTAATGATGTACGCGGAGTGTTATTCTTGCGATCATGCGTGGGCGGGGGTCGGGGCCGCATTGCTATGCGTGCTCTGATCACGCCAGGTGGTCTTGGTTGGTATTGCTTCAGGCGCGTTTTGCTGTATCCGGCCGTTTAATGGCCGGACTCGAGAATTGCCTTAAGAGGCTGCTCTGTACTTCTGCCGCGAGAGCCGCTGTATGTTCCTCCGTTCGGAGGGAGCATTCTGTATTCCCGTTGACCGTGATGACCCCGCGAGGGCCTGGCATCTTGAGCTTGAGGTATGCATAATGCGGCACCGCGTTGAATTTGCCAAACGCGGTTCGTCCGAGCAGAGCGTGATAGCCGCTGCGAAATGGGACTATGTCGAAGATTAACTCCTCGCTCCGGAAATTGTCCGGGGATCCGAAGACCACTTCCAGTGTTACTAAGCCTGTACAGTTGGCTTCCACACCTGGTATGACACCTTTAAAGGTTGTCTTTGTAGGTTTAATCCTTGAGGGGTCTATGCCCATTTTGCGCACTGTATCCTGATAAAGCAGGTTCAGGCTGCTACCGCCGTCCATCAGGACTCTCGTGAGGTGAAATCCATCGACGATTGGGTCTAAAACCAATGCGACGAATCCGCCATGGCGTATGCTGGTCGGATGGTCTCTTCGATCGAAAGTGATCGGACAAGAGGACCATGGGTTGAACTTCGGGGCGACTGGCTCCATCGCATAGACGTCCCTTAGTGCGCGCTTCCTTTCCCTCTTGGGTATATGGGTTGCGTAAATCATGTTCACCGTCCGCACTTGGGGGGGAAAACCCTTCTGTCCTCTACTGTTCGGCGGTCGGGTCTCCTCCTCGTCATCACTGTTTAGCCCCTTGTCATTGTTTTCGGCGATGAACTTGCCTGCCTGTTTGAACACCCAGCAATCTCTATTAGTGTGATTGGCTGGTTTTTCAGGGGTGCCATGTATCTGGCATAAGAGGTTGAGTATTCGGTCCAAATTGGACGGACCCGGAGTGGTTCTTTTGAATGGCTTCTTCCGTTGACCGGGTTTAGAGCCTCGGAATCCGGCGTTGACTGTCGTATCCTCCTTGTCGTCGCCGTTAATGCGGCGTTTGTTTTTGTTTCGACGTGACCTGCCATTGTTGTCCTTAGTATCCGGACTGCCAGAATTTTTACAGAGATTTTTGCTGTGAGCTAGCCAGCTATCCTCTCCCGCGCAGAAGCGGGTCATTAATGATGTGAGGGCTGCCATAGATTTTGGCTTTTCCTGTCCCAGGTGCCGGGCTAGCCATTCGTCGCGGATGTTATGCTTGAAGGCTGCAAGGGCCTCTGCATCCGGACAGTCGACGATTTGATTTTTCTTCGTCAAGAACCGTGTCCAGAATTGTCTGGCCGATTCGCCTGGCTGCTGAATGATGTGGCTTAGGTCATCGGCGTCTGGTGGTCGCACATACGTGCCTTGGAAGTTATCAAGGAATGCGGCCTCCAGGTCTTCCCAACACCCAATTGACTCTGCAGGCAAGCTGTTAAGCCAATGCCGAGCAAGTCCTTTAAGCTTGAGTGGGAGATACTTGATGGCGTGGAGATCGTCGTCGCGGGCCATATGAATGTGGAGAAGATAATCCTCGATCCAAACCGCGGGGTCTGTTGTGCCATCGTAGGATTCAATGTTTACGGGTTTAAACCCTTCGGGGATTTGATGATCCATTACTTCGTCTGAATTTCTTCATCGTCCGCATCCCAACCATCCTGGCCATAGTCCGGCCAGGGCTCTCCTAATAACGAGAGATGCTTTAGTGAATTCAGGAGGTCGCCAAAAGGCGAGTATTGGAAGATGTCCGCGGCAGTGAATTCCATAACCGGTGCCCAATCCGGTTTGCTTGGTAGGGGCGTGGGAGGTTCGGAGTCCGGCAGCGCCTCGGAATCACGAGTTTTGCGAGGGACAAGATTAGTGTTCGGCTCCATCGCCGTAGCAGTTGAAGACCCCAAGGCGGCGTCCATCCACCGATCCTCTATCTGGGCAGTCTGCTCCGGACCAACGGCCGGAGCGGATTCGTGTGTGGCCACCAAGGCACTGTTCGGCGGTAGAGCTAGATCATGCCCATCGCAACAGTGCGGCGCGCTTGGCTGTGGCTCGGGTCCATCGAAGATCAAGTCTCCGTGGACATCGGTCGTGAAGTTTAGGCTTCCGAATCTGACCTGACGGCCAGGGGCGTAGCTCTCGATCTGCTCCAGATGGCCAAACGAATTAGCCCGCAGTGCGAAGCCGCCGAATACGAAGAACTGTCCGGGGAGAAAAGTCTCACCCTGGACAGCGTCATTTGTTGAAGATGCCCGGTGACGACACAGAGGAACTCTCAATGAAAGCACCAATGTCGGTGTCAAAACCGGCGGATCTCGGGTAGGGGGTCCCGAACTGTGCGTCTAGGCGGATGGTAACAGGAGACGAGGGACACGATGTTTTACCCAGGTTCGGGCCCTCTCGATGGAGGTAAAACCCTACGTCCTGCTTGATTAATATTGATGATATGGGTAGTACAAGAGTGGATCTACCACGAGATCAAGGAGGCTAAACCCTAAAGCTAGCCTATGGTATGATTGTTGTAATGTATGTTGTGTCCTGCGGACTAAAGCCCTCCGGTTTATATAGACACCGGAGGAGGCTAGGGTTACACAGAGTCGGTTACAATGGTAGGAGATCTACATATCCGTATCGCCAAGCTTGCCTTCCACGCCAAGGAAAGTCCCATCCGGACACGGGACGGAGTCTTCAATCTTGTATCTTCGTAGTCTTGGAGTCCGGCGAACGATGATAGTCCGGCTGTCCGGACACCCCCTAGTCCAGGACTCCCTCAGCTGGGGTAGGGTATTACACCGCAAGGTGGCCCGAACCAGTATAAACTATTGTGTCTCTCTGTCTCTTTGAGCTTGTCGCGCTAGGCTTAGGAGGATCGCGAGTAGGCAGGCTGGGTAGGTTGAGATCTCCGCACGCACCCCAGAGTTCGAACCTCTCAAGGGTTTGCGGAACCCGTAATCCGAGAAAGACCAGCCCCCAGTGCATTATTAGAGTCTGTATACATGATTTGCAATGCGTAGTGGACTGTGTCCCTAGTGGGGGATGTGAGGATTACACCAGCCCCCAATCCGGCTGCATTTTGGAGCCATCGAAGTACATGATCCAATTAGAGTATGAGTTGTACTCTTTAGGGAATTCAGCTTCTGTCCATTCGGCTATAAAGTCAGCCAATACTTGGGATTTAATAGCCCGGTGTGGTTTGTATATGATTTCGAATGGTAATAGGTCGATGGCTGATACGTCTCCAACGTATCTACAATTTTTGATTGTTCCATGCTATTATATTACCCCTTTTGGATGTTTATGGGCTTTATTTTACACATTTATATCATTTTTGGGACTAACCTACTAACCGGAGGCCCAGCCTGTATTCCTGTTTTATTGCCTGTTTCAGTATTTCGAAGAAAAGGAATATCAAACGGAGTCCAAACGGAATGAAACCTTCGGCAGCGTGATTTTTGGAACGAACGTGATCCGGGAGACTTGGAGTACAAGCCAGGGAAGCTTCGAGGAGGCCAGGAGATAGGAGGGCGCGCCCACCCCCCTGGGCGCGCCCCCTGTCTCCTGGGCCCCTCGAGGCTCCCCCGACCGACTTTTTCGCCTATATAAGTGCACGTACCCTAAAAACATTGAATATGAAGATAGATCGGGAGTTCCGCCGCTGCAAGCCTCTGTAGCCACCAAAAACCTCTCAGGAGCCTGTTCTGGCACCCTGCCGGAGGGGGGATCCCTCACCGGTGGCCATCTTCATCATCCCGGCGCTATCCATGACGAGGAGGGAGTAGTTCACCCTCGGGGCTGAGGGTATGTACCAGTAGCTATGTGTTTGATCTGTCTCTCTCGTGTTCTCTCTATGGCACGATCTTTATGTATCGCGAGCTTTGCTATTATAGTTGGATCTTATGATGTTTCTCCCCCTCTACTCTCTTGTGATGAATTGAGTTTTCCCTTTGAAGTTATCTTATCGGATTGAGCGTTTAAGGATTTGAGAACACTTGATGTATGTCTTGCCGTGTTTATCTTTGGTGACAATGGGATATCACATGATCCACTTGATGTATGTTTTGGTGATCAACTTGCGGGTTCCGCCCACGAACCTATGCATAGGGGTTGGCACACATTTTCATCTTGAGTCTCGGGTAGAAACTTTGGGGCACTCTTTGAAGTACTTTGTGTTGGTTCAATAGATGAATCTGAGATTGTGTGATGCATATCGTATAATCATGCCACAGATACTTCAGGTGACAATGGAGTATCTAGGTGACATTATGGTTTTGGTTTATTTGTGTCTTAAGGTGTTATTCTAGTATGAACTCTATGATGGATCGAGCGGAAAGAATAGCTCTAGTTATTTTACTACAAACTCTTGAATAGATCGATCAAAAAGGATAACTTTGAGGTGGTTTCGTACACTACCATAATCTCTACGTTTGTTCTCCGCTATTAGTGGATTTGGAGTGACTCTTTGTTGCATGTTGAGGGATTGTTATATGATCGATCTATGTTATTATTGTTGAGAGAACTTCCACTAGTGAAAGTATGAACCCTATGTCTTGTTTCCTATCATTGCAATACTGTTTACGCTCACTTTTATCATTAGTTACCTTGCTGTTTTTATATTTTCAGATTACAAAAACCTATATCTACCATCTATATTGCACTTGTATCACTATCTCTTTGCCGAACTAGTGCACATATACAATTTACCATTGTATTGGGTGTGTTTGGGACACAAGAGACTCTTTGTTATTTGGTTGCAGGGTTGTTTGAGAGAGACCATCTTCATCCTACGCCTCCCATGGATTGATAAACCTTAGGTCATCCACTTGAGGGAAATTTGCTACTGTCCTACAAACCTGTGCACTTGCAGGCCCAACAACGTCTACAAGAAGAAGGTTGTGTAGTAGACATCAATGGCCCATTTGGCTATGCGGCCAGTGGTGTGCCTATTATTAATGATGTCATTCAGTGGTACTTCGGATGCCACTGTGACCAAACACTCTTGAAAGTAGTGCCGAAGTTTGCGGGATGCCATGAAGACCGTGTAGGCTATCTTCTGATAGTGCGGGTATCGGGATTTGCAAGGTGTAAGGACCTCCGATACATAGTAAACTGGTTTTGGGTGGGGAACTTATGTCCCTCTTCTCCTTGCTCGACGACGAGGACAGCACTGACTACTTGGTTAGTTGCCGAAATGTATAATAACATAGGCTCCCCAACGCCGTGAGCAGCCAAGATTGGTTTGCTTGCGAGAAGGGCCTTGATTTCTTCCAATCCGGTTGTGGCTGCGTCCGTCCATTCGAAGTTGTTAGTGTGGCGCAGTAGCTTGTATAATGGCAATGCTTTTTCTCCTAACTTGGAGATAAATCGGCTTAAATCCGCGACACACCCAGCTATTTTCTGGACCTGTTTTAGGTCTATTGGTACGGCCAATTGTGACAAAGCTTGGATTTTGGCTGGGTTTACCTCAATTCCTCTATGGTAAACAATGAACCCTCGCAACTTTCCGGCTGGAACTCCGAAGACACATTTTTCCGAAATAAGTCAGATATCGTATGTTCGGAGATTGTCGAAGGTGAGGTGGAGGTCGTCCACTAGTGACTCGATGTGTTTTGTCTTGATGACCACATCATCCACGTATGCTTCAACTGTTTTGCCTATTTGCTTTTCCAGGCATATTTGGATCATACGTTGGTCGGTAGCCCCGGCATTTTTGAGAACGAAGGGCATAGTGTTGAAGCAGAAGGGACCGTAAGGGGTGATGAACGCGGTTGCAGCCTGGTCCGATTCCTTCATTTTAATCTGGTGGTATCCGGAATAGGCGTCGAGGAAACACAAAGAATCGTGTCCTACGGTTGCGTCAATAATTTGGTCGATGCGGTATGGGGGCCCAATGAAAGCACCAATGTCGGTGTCAAAACCGGCAGATCTCGGGTAGGGGGCCCAAGCTGTGCGTCTAGAGATGGATGGTAATAGAGAGCCAGGGGACACAATGTTTACCCAGGTTTGGGCCCTCTTGATGGAGGTAAAACCCTACTCCTGCTTGATTATATTCGACGAGTATGACGATTACAAAAGTTGATCTACCTCGAGATCGTAATGGCTAACCCTAGATGTCTAGCCTATGAAGATTCTGATGATGACGAAAGGTGTCCTCTACCGACTAACCCCTCCAGTTTATATACACACCGGAGGGGGTCTAGGGTTAGTACAAGGTCGGTTCATCTAGGAAGGAAACCTCCAAACTCTATATAACGAGGTTAGATTTCCAAAACACCATCTCGCATCGCCCCAAGAGCAACATAGCAAACTACGGAAAAAATTCAAACCATGGCTAGTGTCCCCGGCTCCTCCTCACGTCCTCATGCCCCTCAAGAGGGGATTGGCAAAGTTGTTCCGTATCCCATCTCCAGCTCAATTGCCTCCAGATGCAAGGATATCTCCCCCCCCCCCCCCCCCCCCCCCCGTGGATCTAGTCTCCGTACGGGCAGGGTTAACTTCTATGGGCGATGATGCTTTGGCACAAAATTTCCCCAATCCCAACCAAGGGGAGAGGGTGTTTTTCATCTCATTCCTTCTGAGGGGCGTAAGATTCCCAATCCACCCCTTCCTCAGGGGTCTACTGGAATATTACAGGATCCAATTGCACAACCTCACACCAGGTTCTATTTTGCACATTTCAGGTTTTGTCGCCCTTTGCGAATTATTTTTGGGCTGCGAGGCTTATTTTTGAACTATGGAAAAAGTTTTTCTTCCTCGTCCCCTACCACCAGGGCGGAGGGTCCATATTTGAAGTGGGCGATGCCGAAGTATGGTGCATTGCTGGATCCGGCTACCCATTCGGGACTCCGAAGAGGGGGTCCGATGAGTGGTCTTCGGAATGGTTCTATATTGAGGATGTTCCTCTTCCAGACCATGTTCGCCACGGGCTTCCCGAATTCTCCAGCGCTCCTTTGAAGAAGCTATTCAGCTAGTGCCCCACAAGTCCCCTATATAAGAGGATAGTGCGGAAGTAATGAGATTGGTCAGCAAGGTCAGATTGCTGACCCATTCCGGACTCTTCATCGCTGAAGTCATGGCTATTGCGATAAAGCAATATATCCAGCCTCTTCCATCCAGAGTGAGTCCTTTACGGAACTACAACGGGGAGGACAACACATCTCTCTATATGCCAAAGGGTCCGAATAACCAAGCCGCATTGGCTGCCATGCTTATGGGCCTTTATAAGGGAGAGGAAGAAGACTTCGCCCGTCTACAATGCTGATACGTCTCCAATGTATCTATAATTTTCTATTGTTCCATGCTATTATATTACTTGTTTTGGAAGTTTATGGGCTTTACTTTACACTTTTGTAAGATTTTTGGGACTAACCTATTAACCAGAGGCCCAGCCCAAATTGCTGTTTTTTTGCCTATTTCAGTGTTTGAAGAAAAGGAATATCAAACGGAGTCCAAACGGAATGAAACCTTCGGGAGCGATCTTTTTGGAACAAACGCAATCCAGGAGACTTGGAGTGGACGTCAAGAAGTAGCAGAGGCGGCCACGAGGCAGGAGGGCACGCCCTAGGGGGTTGGGTGCGCCCCCCACCCTTGTGGGACCCTCGTGGCTCCCCTGACCGACCTCCTTCGCCTATATATATGTACGTACCCAAAAACATCCAGGAGCACCACAAAACCCTATTTCCACCATCGCAACCTTCTGTACCCGTGAGGTCCCATCTTGGGGCCTTTTTCAGCGCTCCACCGGAGGGGGAATCGATCACGGAGGGCTTTTACATCAACACCATAGCCTCTCCGATGAGTTGTGAGTAGTTTACCACCGACCTTCGGGTCCATAGTTATTAGCTAGATGCCTTCTTCTCTCTCTTTGAATCTCAATACAAAGTTCTCCTCGATCTTCTTGGAGATCTATTCGATGTAACTCTTTTTGCGGTGTGTTTGTCGAGAGATGAATTGTGGGTTTATGATGAAGTTTATCTATGAGAAATATTTGAATCTCCTCTGAATTCTTTTGTGTATGATTGGTTATCTTTGCAAGTCTATTCGAATTATCAGTTTGGTTTGGCCTACTAGATTGATCTTTCTTGCAATGGGAGAAGTGCTTAGCTTTGGGTTCAATCTTGCGGTGTCCTTTCCCAGTGACAGCAGGGGCAGCAAGGCACGTATTGTATTGTTGCCATCGAGGATAAATAGATGGGGTTTATATCGTATTGTTTGAGTTTATCCCTCTACATCATGTCATCTTGCCTAATGTGTTACTCTGTTCTTATGAACTTAATACTCTAGATGCATGCTGGATAGCGGTCGATGTGTGGAGTAATAGTAGTAGATGCAAAATCGTTTCGGTCTACTTGTCGCGGACGTGATGCCTATACACATGATCATGCCTAGATATTCTCATAACTATGCACTTTTCTATCAATTGCTCGACAGTAATTTGTTCACCCACTGTAATACTTATGCTATCTTGAGAGAAGCCACTAGTGAAACCTATGGCCCCCGGGTCTATCTTCCATCATATAAGTTTCCGATCTACTTTATTTTGCAATCTTTACTTGCCAATCTATATCATAAAAATACCAAAAATATTTATATTATTTTATTATCTCTATCAGATCTCACTTTCGCGTTGGTTGTGAGGTTCTTGTTTGTTTGTGTAGGTACAAGGGACTTGCATGAAGCCTCCTACTGGATTGATACCTCGGTTCTCAAAACCTGAGGGAAATACTTACGCTACTTTGCTGCATCACCCTTTCCTCTTCAAGGGAAAACCAACGCAGTGATCAAGAGGTAGCAAGAAGGATTTCTGGCGCCGTTGTCGGGGAGGTCTTCGCTCAAGTCAAGACATACCAAGTACCCATTACAAACTCTTCTCCCTCGCATTACACTATTTGCCATTTGCCTCTCGTTTTCCTCTCCCCCACTTCACCCTTGCCGCTTTATTCGCCCTCTCTTTTCCGTGTGCCCCTTTTTTGCTTGCTCCTCGTATTTAGTGCCACTATGTCTAAAACTGGGGAGCTTATTGTTGATAAGGAAAATAGTAATAACATTGGAAACATTGATGCTTTTGATGATCTTGTTGAAGAACCACCCATCTTACATACTAAAAAGTTTTGAATCAGTAGTGGTAATATTATTGGAAAAGGGGTTATTCAAGATTTCTTTACTTGTGTCGGTGCTTTGCCCATTATTGGTGGATCTATTCTTCATAGAACTAGTAGTCTTGCGGATGCTATATCCTTGCTTATAGTTGAACTTGAAAGATAGTTTATGCATATGCTTCCTTGCATACAAAGGATTTTCCTAGAATTTTCCAATATTGAGCATTCTTCTGTTAAGCGTGCAGCTACTATCTTTTTGGCACATGAGTTCAGATTCATAATAAAACAAGCCAAAGAAATTTTTGCACACTATAGGATGGACGCTGGTCGTCCTCCCATAGAGGCAATCCTCTTCAATCAAGAGGACATAATGCGTTTACAATCTCTAGATCATGTTGCTTTTAATGAAAACCTTAGAAAAAAAGGCTCCTACCAATGTTCTAGTTGATAGAATTTCCGAACTTAATAATGATTTTTCTATTCAAAACAATGGGTTAGGATTTTCTCTTGAGCATAGACTCATGACTTTCTGCCAAAAGAACGCTTATAATGATGAATTGGTTGTGCAATATGAGGGGCCGAAGGAGGAACCCATACCTCCCAAGATTGATCTTGGAGACTTCTGTCCCATTAAATTTAGCCCTTTTGATTACTTTTGCTTGCCACAAAGAAAACTTGATGCTGAGCGTAGGGAATATGAGATGAGTTTTCGTGATTTATCTTATTATTATGGCAATGCTTAGATCTATTCTCGCTCTTATGCCTAGCTAGGGGCGTTAAACGATAACGCTTGTAGGGAGGCTACCCAATTTTATTTTTGTTCCTTGCTTTTTGTTTCTGTTTAGAATAAATAATTCATCTAGCCTCTGTTTAGATGTGGTTTTATGTTTTAATTACTGTTTGTGCCAACTAGAACCTATAGGATCATCTTGGGTGATAGTTAATTTGATCTTGCTGGAAAACAGAAACTTTTGCGCGCATGAGAATAATTTTAGTAAATCACAGAAACGTTGTTTTTAGTTGATTCTCTTTGAAGTCGATCAATATACAAATTACCGAGGACTTCCTATTTTTGTAGGATTTTTAGAGTTCCAGAAGTATTTGAAAGTTACAGATTGCTACAGACTCTTCTGTTTTTGACAGATTCTGTTTTTCGTGTGTTGTTTGCTTATTTTGATGAATCTATGGCTAGTATCAGGGGATATGAACCATAGAGAAGTTGGAATACAGTAGGTTTAACACCAATATAAATAAAGAATTATATCATTACAGTACCTTAAGTGGTGGCTTTTCTTTCTTGCACTAACGGAGCTTATGATATTTTCTGTTGAGTTTTGTGTTGTGAAGTTTTCAAGTTTTGGGTAAAGATTTGATGGAATATGGAATAAGGAGTAGCAAGAGCCTAAGCTTGGGGATTCCCATGGCACCCCAAGGTAATTCAAGGACAACCAAAATCCTAAGCTTGGGGATGCCCCGGAAGGCATCCCCTCTTTCGTCTTCGTCTATCGGTAACATTACTTGGAGCTATATTTTTATTCACCACATGATATGTGTTTTGCTTGGAGCATCTTGTATGATATGAGTCTTTGCTTTTTAGTTTACCACAATCATCCTTGTTGTACACTCCTTTTTGGAGAGACACACACGATTCGGAATTTATTAGAATACTCTATGTACTTCACTTATATCTTTTGAGCTAGATAGTTTTGCTCTAGTGCTTGACTTATATCTTTTAGCACGACGGTGGTTTTATTTTGTAGAAATTATTGATATCTCATGCTTCACTTATATTATTTTTAGAGTCTTCTAGAACATCATGTTATTTGCTATGGTTATAAAATTGGTCCTAATATGATGGGCATCCAAGTTGGGTATAATAAAAAACTATCATAGAAAGTGCATTGAATACTATGATCAATTTGATGCTTCATGATTGTTTTGAGATATGAGGATGGTAATATTAGAGTCATGCTAGTTGGGTAGTTGTGAATTTGAGGAATACTTGTGTTAAAAGTTTTTGATTCCCGTAGCATGCACGTTGGTGAACCGTTATGTGATGAAGTTGGAGCATGATTTATTTATTGATTGTCTTCCTTATGAGTGGCGGTCGGGGACGAGCGATGGTCTTTTCCTACCAATCTATCCCCCTAGGAGCATGCGCGTAGTACTTTGTTTTGATAACTTGTAGATTTTTTCAATAAGTATATGAGTTCTTTATGACTAATGTTGAGTCCATGGATTATACGCACTCTCACCCTTCCACCATTGCTAGCCTCTCTTGTGCCGCGCAACTTTCATCGGTACCATACACCCACCATATACCTTCCCCAAAACAGCCACCATACGTACTTATTATGGCATTCCCATAGCCATTCCGAGATACATTGCCATGCAACTCTCCACCGTTCTGTTTATTATGACGCCCTCCATCATTGTCATATTGCTTTTGCATGATCATGTAGTTGACATCGTATTTGTGGCAAAGACACCTTGATAATTCTTTCATACATGTCGCTCTTGATTCATTGCATATCCCGGTACACCGCCGGAGGCATCCACATACAGTCATATTTTGTTCTAAGTATTGAGTTGTAATTCTTGAGTTGTAAGTAAATAAAGGTGTGATGATCTTCATTATTAGAGCATTGTCCCATGTGAGGAAAGGATGATGGAGACTATGATTCCCCCACAAGTCGGGATGTGACTTCGGACTTTATGAAGAAAAAAGGGGGGAGGCCAAAGAAGCCCACCAATAAAAAAAGAGAAAATGAGAGAAGGGACAATGTTACTATCCTTTTCCACACTTGTGCTTCAAAGTAGCACCATGATCTTCATGATATAGAGTCTCCTATGTTGTCACTTTCATATACTCGTGGGAATTTTACATTATAGAACTTGGCTTGTATATTCCAATGATGGGCTTCCTCAAAATGCCCTAGGTCTTCGTGAGTAAGCAAGTTGGATGCACACCCGCTTAGTTTCTTTTGTTGAGCTTTCATACACTTATAGCTCTAGTGCATCTGTTGCATGGAAATCCCTACTCACTCACATTGATATATATTAATGGGCATCTCCATAGCCCATTGAAATGTCTAGTTGATGTGAGACTATCTTCTCCGTTTTTTGTCTTCTTCACAACCACCATTCTATTCCACATAAAATGCTATGTCAATCGCTCACGCTCATGTATTGCGTGAAAGTTGAAAAAGTTTGAGAATACTAAAGTATGAAAAAATTGCTTGGGTTGTCATCGGGGTTGTGCATGATTTAAATACTTTGTGTGATGAATAGAGCATAGCCAGACTATATGATTTTGTAGGGATAGCTTTCTTTAGCCATGTTATTTTGAGAAGACATGATTGCCTTGTTAGTATGCTTGAAGTATTATTGTTTTCATGTCAATATGAACTTTTATGTTGAACCATTTGGATCTGAACATTCATGCCACAATAAATAAAATTACATTGAGAAATATGCTAGGTAGCATTCCACATCAAAAAATCTGTTTTTATCATTTACCTACTCGAGGACGAGCAGGAATTAAGCTTGGGGATGCTTGATACATCTCCAACGTATCTATAATTTTTGATTGTTCCATGCTATTATATTACTTGTTTTGGATGTTTATGGGCTTTAATTTACACTTTTATATCATTTTTCAGACTAACCTATTAACCGGAGGCCCAACCCAAATTGCTGTTTTTTTCCTATTTCGGTGTTTTGAAGAAAAGGAATATCAAACAGAGTCCACGGAATGAAACCTTCGGGAGCGATCTTTTTCGAACAAACACAATCCAGGAGACTTGGAGTGGACGTCAAGAATCAGCCGAGGCGTCCACGAGGCAGGAGGGCGCGCCCCCACCCTCGTGGCTCCCTTGACCGACCTCCTTCGCCTATATATATCTACGTACCCCGAAAACATCCAGGAGCACCATGAAACCCTATTTCCACCACCGCAACCTTCTGTACCCATGAGGTCCCATCTTGGGGCCTTTTCCGGCGCTCCGCCGGAGGGGGAATCGATCACGGAGGGCTTTTACATCAACACCATAGCCTCTCTGATGAGTTGTGAGTAGTTTACCACAGACCTTCGGGTCCATAGTTATTATCTAGATGGCTTCTTCTCTATCTTTGAATCTCAATACAAAGTTCTCCTTGATCTTCTTGGAGATCTATTCGATGTAACTCTTTTTGCGGTGTGTTTGTCGAGATCCGATGAATTGTGGGTTTATGATCAAGTTTATCTATGAGAAATATTTGAATCTCCTCTGAATTCTTTTATGTATGATTGGTTATCTTTGCAAGCCTCTTCGAATTATCAGTTTGGTTTGGCCTACTAGATTGATCTTTCTTGCAATGGGAGAAGTGCTTAGCTTTGGGTTCAATCTTGCGGTGTCCTTTCCCAGTGACAGTAGGGGCAGCAAGGCACGTATTGTATTGTTGCCATCGAGGATAAAAAGATGGGGTTTATATCGTATTGTTTGAGCTTATCCCTCTACATCATGTCATCTTGCCTAATGCGTTACTCTGTTCTTATGAACTTAATACTCTAGATGCATGCTGGATAGCGGTCGATGTATGGAGTAATAGTAGTAGATGCAGAATCGTTTCGGTCTACTTGTCGCGGACGTGATGCCTATACACATGATCATGCCTAGATATTCTCATAACTATGCACTTTTCTATCAATTGCTCGACAGTAATTTGTTCACCCACCGTAATACTTATGCTATCTTGAGAGCAGCCACTAGTGAAACCTATGCCCCCCAGATCTATCTTCCATCATATAAGTTTCCGGTCTACTTTATTTTGCAATCTTTACTTTCCAATCTATATCATAAAAATACCAAAAATATTTATCTTATTTTATTTTCTCTATCAGATCTCACTTTCTCAAGTGGCCGTGAAGGGGTTGACAACCCCTTTATCGCGTTGGTTGCCAGGTTCTTGTTTGTTTGTGTAGGTACTAGGGACTTGCATGAAGCCTCCTATTGGATTGATACCTTGGTTCTCAAAAACTGAGGGAAATACTTACGCTACTTTGCTGCATCACCCTTTCCTCTTCAAGGGAAAACCAACGCAGTGCTCAAGAGGTAGCAAATGTTGGGACGATTTCTCCATGTACAACGCCGTTGACTGGGTAAGTTTAATCATTCAGCACATTTTTATCATTGGGGTGCATTAACTAAACATTCTGGTTGTTTCAAAAACAGTCATGGAGGAAGGTAGTCGAGAAGATCCATTGCCCTCCTCCCCAACCAGAAGACCACAAACGTCACGAAGACCCCGGATTGCATGAAGATCCGAATATATTTGTGGAATTTGAAGATGGAGTCTATTACCAGGCGAGCCCTGACGGCTTGGAGGTAGCCATCATGGCCGATTACCCCAATCTCTACCCCTCCCTCAAGGTAAGTGTCCGGAAATCAAAAAGGAGTGACATTTCCGCACATAACTTACCCTTTGCATTGGACCGTACTTTGCAGGATCGGCGCTCAGCGAACTATACCCAAGTACGGGCAACAAGAAGAAGGACGGCACCCTCAAGGGGTGGTCGTGCGAAGCAAAAGGAAGCCGAGAGCGCCACTGAGCCTGCTCCATCGCCAAAAAGGTATGTGCCTTATTTCATATTTAGGCGCGAAGCTGAAATGTCATTTTTCTACCTCCTTCTATTATCTTAGGAGGGGTACCCGGCGGACTGTAAACAAGATCCCGGCCAGCCGAGCCGCAGCTAATCCGGCGCTGGAGAAGCCAACTAGGACCAGGGCGCAGACTCATCTGCCACATCAAGAGCCGGATGCAGTGTCTATCACCAACTCCGAAGCGGAAAGTGCGATGAATCATTGACATTTGAAAGAAGCCCTGTGCACCCCTGCTTTAACAAAGCCAGAAGTTATCACCCTTAGCACCGTGGGCGCATACATCTGAGCTACCTAGGATGGACTTACAGGAGTTGCTTGCCTGTTCTCAAAAGATATACAGGTACAAATTTATGTAGACTTAGTAGATACTCCCTTCGTCCCATAATGTAAGACGTTTTTTGACACTACTATAGTGTTGAAAAACGTCTTACATTATGGGACGGAGGGAGTAGATAGCAGTAGCCCCCGAGACTTAAAGAGGTAGGAACCAACTGATTAGAGGATCGTTTATGACCACAGGTTCTCAAGGAGAAGAACAGTGCATTGTCCCAGGAGATCGAGACAAGCCAGACATAGCTAAATGCCATTGTCACCGAGCTTGAAGAAATGAAGAGTGCCCCAATGTACTTTGGCAAAGATAAAAAACTAGAAGAAGAAGTGAAGAAGCAGGCCGAAGAGATAAAGAGATTAAAGGCTCAACTCTTGGAGGCACAACAGGAAAACTAGAAGCTGAAGGGCGGGATATTCGGTATGACTATTGAATCATCCGAAGTATTAATATAATCATATAATACGGAATGTTATAGTTCGGTTGATACAGGTATGTTGACCGGCCGCCATGAGGAGGAAGTGTACGGGCTGCAAATCGACATTCTAAAGGAACTGTCAAAGCTGCACGAGCGTGCCCAGAAGGCCATGAAGAATATGGCCAAAGCCTTATGGCCACCCAATGCCCCTCCAGAAAGCATGGAGGGGTTGGCAAATCTGTTCAAGGGTGCCCAGCGTCGCTTCGAGCTGTGGAAGACGTCTGCATGCCGTGAAGGTGCACGAGAGGCATGGGCCATGGTGAAGACACACTATACCGGACTTGATCCGAATCATATGGCCCGAGTTGGACCTCAAGGACCTGACGGAAAGGAAATTCCTGTAAGCTTGGTATATGACCAAGTAATGACAGCAGCGAAATATTCACAACATGATTGCAAACTAGATAGCCTCCGGCGTAGAACGAGAGTAGGTGTTCGATTCTATGTATCAATGTACTTTATGACCGAACTTATCTCCAGCCGAACTTATAAAAAATTTGTCATCACGGACCTTCGGCTTTCACCTCCAAACCAAAAAGTTGGAGTGTTTCCACATACTATGTTTAACTAAGAAACGTTTAATTTCTTTGGAAACCAGGCAATTCGGTCATATTGCTCGAACAGACAAAATGTGTTTGGGGAGTTATGTTATATTACTATTTAACATAAGAAACATCTTCCAAGAAAAATAGTTCCGTTAGGGGTTCCTTTCCTTGGGCTAGCATGCCAAATGATGCATGCCTAGGCTCGTATCCGAAGTATAGGCAGCGAATTCCATAGTTTTTCCAAAAATAGTCTATTGTATACATGCCAACCAATTATTCCCTTCAGAACGCTCGCTTTCGGCTTCACCCGTCTGAGGTACAGGTCTGGATAACCTGGTTGTAGCAATCGCAAAGATAGTCCATTTACACCCTAGCCGAACAATCGGGAACATAGGGTATAAACACAGGAGCAAAGCAGCCCAGCTTGGCAAAAACTTAAGTCATAGAGGTGCATAAAATGGCAGAAGCAACAACCGTTATGGACGAAAGAAGCTTATAAGCTTTTCAATAAAATGCTTCTTTAAAATAAGCCCCCATGTATGGTGGGGTGTATACATTTAAAGATGTGTACCCCGATCAATGCAGTTGATCTGAATATACATTTGAGAAGAAAAGGAAAAAAAATAAAAAGGAAGAGAAAAAGGAAAAAAACCTAGTTTAAAATGAAACCTAAGGAGGCCGAACTATGCATAAAATCTTCAGAGCCAGGCAGCGTTCCATGGGTTTGGCTCAAGGCGATTATCCTCTGCATTGCGAAGGCGATAGGCTCCTCAGGTAAGGACTTCATCTATGATGAAGGGGCCCTCCCATTTGGATTTGAGCTTATCCCTTTTCCTTTCCGGGAGGCGTAAAACAAGTTCTCCGACATTGTATGTCTTAGCCCGTACTTCTCTGCTTTGGTAACGCCTGGCCTGTTATTGATAGAATGCAGAACGGACTTTAGCGACATGCGCTCATCTTCGAGTCCGTCTAGGTCATCCTGCCGATCTAGTTCGGCTTCTCTCTCTTCGTACATGCACACTCTAGGTGAGTCATGAATAATGTCGTAGGGCAATACAGCCTCTGTGCCGTACACCATAAAGAAGGGTGTGTATTGTAATGCCCCGGATTCAATGCGCCAGGTGTCCTCTAGTTATTCGCCGTAGTTGCCTTGTCATTTGCTTGCGTGTTGCACTTTGCCATGTCATCATATGCATTTCATATCATGTCATCATGTGCATTCCATTGCATACGTGTTCGTCTCATGCATCCGAGCATTTTCCCCGTTGTCCATTTTGCAATCCGGCACTCCTATGTCCTCCGGCGTCCCCCTTTTGCCTCTTCTCTTGTGCGGGTGTTAAACTTTCTCAGAATGGCCCGAGGTTTGCCAAGCGGCCTTGGTACACCACCGGTAGACCGCCTGTCAAGTTTCGTGCCATTTGGAGGTCATTTGATACTCCAACGGTTAACCGGGTAACCGTAAAGGCCTCTTTTGTGTGCAGCCCAACACCCCTTCCAAAGTGGCCCAAAACCTAGCAAACTCCCCTCCATGCTCTCGGTCGTTCGATCACGATCGTGTGGGCGAAAACCGCTCCTCATTTGGACTCTCCTAGCTCCCTCTACCTATAAATAGGTGCCTCTCCCCCGAATTTCTCGCAGCCCAAACCCTAGCCCCGCTCCTCCGCGCCTCCGGACATCTCCGCCGCCGTCCGGACGCGTCCGCCGCCCCGCAGCCATGTCGCCCGGCCAATCTTTTGGCGCCACGTCAGCTCCGCCGCCGCCCGCACCCAATCCCACACCGCCACCTCACCCGTGCCGTCCTTCCACCGCGCCAGGCCCGCGGGGCCCAGATCCGGCCCGCGCGAGCCCGCGCGCCGCCGCCGCCCTTCGCCGCAACCTCGGTTCTGTGCCGCCGCCCCGACCCCACCCGAGGAACACGTCGCCGCCGCCTGAGAGCCTCGTCTCCCGCGCCTCCCGCCGGCCGCCCGTCGTCGCCGAGCCGCTCCGGCCACCGGAGCCTCGCGGGAGCCTGACCTGCGTCCTCTCTCCTCTCCGCGAACCCCCGCCGCCATGGATGCACGCCACCACCGCCCAACTCCGGCCGGATCCGGCGACCGCCGACCCGGATCTGCCCGTTCCCGCTGCCCCGGCCTCCTCCTGGCCTCCCTGCCGACCGGCGCCGCCGTCGCCCCACTGCCATGGCACCTCCCTGCGTGCTCGTGCGGGCACGAGGAGGACGAACCCCAGCGCCCTTCGTGGGCCCCGCAAGCAAGGCCAGCCCAGCCGGCCCGGCCTCCCCACCGCCAGCCTGTCTCCTCCCCGGCCTGGGCTCGGCCCATGGTGAGCGCCCTCTTATTCCCCGCCCATGCGTTGTTTTGCTGTTAGACGCTCTCTGTTTTTCTCTGTTAATACGGCCAAGTCCCGAAATATTTTGACATTATCATGCCATGTTCATCGCATCATAACTCTGTGCATACTGCTCCGTTTCGTGCGTGTAATATGTCAAATTGTTCGCCTCGACGAGTACTTCAGTTCATCTCATTGCATCATTTTCATTTGAGCTCATCTTGATGCCCGACATGCTGTTGGAAGAGTGCATGTTGATGTTAATCTGCTGAAACTGTTATAACATGCTCATTTGTCATTTTTGCCATGTTTGATGTGTGCGTCCTATGAGGTTGATATCTACATGTGTTTTGATCTATGCTATGCCATCTTTCCAGAGGTGCAATCCATGTATTTTTGTGACTTGTTCACTGAGTGCATCGAGCTTGTTAAGTAGGGTACTTGCTGTTGCTGTTTTCCTGACAGATTCTGTTATATTTTGTTGCTATGTTAACCTGCTGCTACAAGTCCTCCTATGCTTAATCTGGAGATGTTCACTAAGGATGAATTGTTATACATGTCTTTCTCTATCCATTCATGCCCCTGTTGGCAATTATGGAGTAGCCTAGCATGTCATTTTCTTGCTCTACTTTTGCTATAAAATGTTTCCTGGCAGATTGTTTACATGTTATTCAACTTTGCCAAGGTTGTTGTAGTTGATCCATGCACCCTATGAACTTGTTCTTGCCATGCTTAGCTTCTCAAACATGTCTTCTTACTGTTGGTTGCCTTGCCATGCCATGTATTGCTCTGTGGTGAGTGGATCAAGCTCACCAACATGCCTACTTATTGTTGTTCCTGCCATGTATGAATCTGTCATATCTTTTGCCATGATTACATGGGTGCCATCATATCTTCTATGCGTTTTTGGCTCATGGTCAGTAAGGGACTTTTGTTCTATGCAATTAGTAGATTCATGCCATGCCTTGGTTTGCCATGATAAGTTCCTGTAGCATGTTGTTTGATAGCTCTAAACATTGCAACCTGATGTTATTTCTGCAAAGTCTGAAACTGTTAATATATGCAATCTTTCCATGTGTTTTTGAGCATGTTCTGGTGATTCCTGGAGATAGCTCAGTGTTCATGTTTTGTAATGCTTTACCTGTACTTCATGCCCATGCCTTTTGTTATCATGTTGAGGTGCTGTAGCTTGTTGTTTTGATGCTTGCAAGATGCCTAGTTGCTGTTATGGGCAGATTGTTGTTATGTCTTGTATAGAGTGTATGTGTTGAACCGTTGCTTCGTTTTGAGTGTGCTCTATATGAAACTTTCTTGATTTTGCATGTAGCTTCATATTATCATGTTGCATCCTTGTTTTGAGGTGTTTGCTTGATGTTTGTATGCATTTTGCATCTATGCCATGCTTATCTTGTTTTGCTCATATCTTCTAGGCCGTAGCTCCGAATCTAATGAACTTTATGTGTAACTTGACTAGAATTTCGTGTAGTTCATCTTGGTGCATCTTAACTTGCTGTTTAACTACCTGAACTTAATGTTTGTTCAGATCTGGACCAACTTTGAAAATTGCATATGAGGACTTACCGGAATTGTTATATGTTGTTTTCGGCCTCATTTAAACTTGCCTTGATGTGTTGTTCTTGTTTGCATCATCTCTCGCCATGAGTAGCTTCATGTAGCCTTGTCATGCATCATGCTTGTTGTGCATCATGTCTTGTCTTTGTGTGGTGTGTTTACCTTGTTGTGTGCTTCTTCTCGATAGTTCCCGTTTCGTTGTGATCGTGAGGATTCGTTCGTCTACGCTCGGTTCGTCTTCGTGGCTTCATCTTCTTCATGGACTCGTTCTTCTTCCTTGCGGGATTTCAGGCAAGATGACCGCTACCCTGGATCTCACTACTATCATTGCTATGCTAGTTGCTTCGTTCTATCGCTATGTTGCGTTACCTATCATTTGCGCCTCAAGCCTCCCAAACTGCCATGAACCTCTAACCTTTGACACCCTTCCTAGCAAACCATTGCTTGGCTATGTTACCGCTTTGCTCAGCCCTCTTATAGCATTGCTAGTTGCAGGTGAAGTTGAAGATTGCTCCATGGTGGACAGTGTTATGTTGGGATATCACAATATCTCTTATATTATTAATGCATCTATATACTTGGTAAAGGGTGGAAGGCTCGGCCTTATGCCTAGTGTTTTGTTTCACTCTTGCTGCCCTAGTTTCCGTCATACTGGTGTTATGTTCCCGGATTTTGTGTTCCTAACGCGGTCGGGTGATTTATGGGACCCCCTTGACAGTTCGCTTTGAATAAAACTCCTCCAGCAAGGCCCAACCTTGGTTTTACCATTTGCCTCACCACCACCTACCTTTCCCTTGGGAGTAATTAACCCAAGGGTCATCTTTATTATAGCCCCCCCCCCCCCGGGCTAGTGCTTCTCTAAGTGTTGGTCCAAAACGAGCAACCTGCGGGGCCATCTCGGGGCATCTCGAGGTCTGGTTTTACTCGTAGCTTGACTTATCCGGTGTGCCCTGAGAATGAGATATGTGCAGCTCCTATCGGGATTGTCGGCGCATTCGGGCGGCTTTGCTGGTCTTGTTTTACCATTGTCGAAATGTCTTGTAAACCGAGATTCCGAGACTGATCGGGTCTTCCTGGGAGAAGGAATATCCTTCGTTGATCGCGAGAGCTTATCATGGGCTAAGTTGGGACACCCCTGCAGGGTATAAACTTTCGAGAGCCGTGCCCGCGGTTATGTGGCAGATGGGAATTTGTTAATGTCCGGTTGTAGATAACTTGACACCAGATCCGATTTAAAACGCATCAACCGAGTGTGTAGCCGTGATGGTCTCTTTTCGGCGGAGTCCGGGAAGTGACCATGGTCTTTGGGTTATGTTTGACGTAAGTTGGAGTTCAGGATCACTTCTTGATCATTGCTAGCTTCACGACCGTTCCGCTTGTTCTCTTCTCGCTCTTCTTTGCGTATGTTAGCCACCATATATGCTTAGTCGCTGCTGCAACCTCACCACTTTACCCCTTCCTTTCCCATTAAGCTTTGCTAGTCTTGATACCCATGGTAATGGGATTGTTGAGTCCTCGTGGCTCACAGATTACTACAACAATAGTTGCAGGTACAGGTTATGCGATGGTCTTGACGCGAGAGCGATGTTTGCTTGTTTGGAGTTCTTCTTCTGCTTCTTCTTCGGTCAGGGGATAGGCTCCAGGTCGGCAGCCTGGGCTAGCAGGGTGGATGTCATTTGAGTTTCTGTTTGTGTTTCATCCGTAGTCGGATGTTGTTCTCATGTAAGATGATGTTGTATTCGTGTGGCATTGTATGCCTTATGTATGTATCCCCATCTATTATGTAATGTTGATGTAATGATATCCACCTTGCAAAAGCGTTTCAATATGCGGGTCTATCCTTGATGGGACCTTCGAGTTCCTTTTGGATAGGGTCGCATATTGGGCGTGACATGTATCCAGTCGTTCGATTGGGCGTGGTTTGTAGTCCCCAAAGTATAGAATCGAGTTCCTCAACCCAGTGCTTGTCTAATTCTCGTAAAGAGTGCACTAGTCTGGGCTTAATACCACTCATGGTCAGACCATTGGCCCGTTTAACTTGACTGTTTGTTTGAGGGTGGTATATGGATGCATAGTTGAGTTTATTGGCCAACTTAGGGCACCAAGTTTTCACCTCATTAGCTGTGAAGTTGGGAGCCATTATCACTGATGATACTGTGCGGCACACCAGAACGGTGGACTATGCCAGATATAAACTCAATCACTAGTCCAGCCTCAGCTGGTTTTACTGATTTGGCCTCTATCCATTTAGTTAATTTATCTACCATTACCAGCAAGTATTTCTTTTTGTGGCTTCCCCCTTTAAGGGGCCCAACCATATCAAGCCCCCAGACCGCAAAGGGCCAAGTAATGGGGATTGTTCTTAATGCGGTGGGAGGCATGTGGCTTTGATTGTTGAAAAGCTGACAGCCCATGCAACGTTGGACAAGGGCTTGAGCATCTGCTCGAGCCGTGGGCCAGAAAATCCCTGTCCGGAACGCCTTGCTTATGAGGGCTGGAGCTGCGGCATGATGACCGCCGAGCCCAGCATGTATTTCTGCCAAGAGTTGCCTTCCCTCTTCTTCGGAGATACACCTTTGAAGGACTCCGATAGTACTTATTTTGTATAGTTCACCCTCATGTACTTTAAAGGCTTGAGAGCGCCGTACTATGCGTCGAGCTTCATTTTGATCGTCGGGAAGCTCCTGCCTATTAAGGTAGGCTAGGAATGGTTCGGTCCAAGGAGCGATAACCTCCATGATCTCATGAGCAGAAGGTGTTATCTCTATATCTGGACCCCGATGATGTTTGCATTGTGTTCAGCAGCTGGGGGTGTGATCAGGTCTGTATTTCCTTCTCTGCTCTCACCCTGCCACACTACGGATGGCTTAAAGAGCCTTTCCACAAAGGTGTTCGGTGGCACAAGGTCACGCTTAGCGCCCATACGAGCGAGGATGTTGGCTGCCTGATTACTCTCTCGAGCAATGTGATGAAATTCCAGTCCTTCAAACCGAGCTGATATTTTTAATATGGCGTTTCGATATGCCACCATTTTTGGGTCCTTTGCGTCGAACTCTCCATTGACCTAGGAAATTGCGAGGTTGGAATCACAGCGCACCTCCAGGCGTTGTATACCCATGGAGATAGCCATGCGAAGACCATATAGCAGTGCCTCGTATTCGGCTACATTGTTGGAGTCTGTATACATAATTTGTAGTACATAGCGGACCGTGTCCCCGGTAGGGGATGTTAGGATGACGCTAGCCCCCAGTCCGGTAAGCATTTTAGAGCCGTCGAAGTACATAATCCAATTGGAGTATGAGCTATACTCTTTAGGGAGTTCGGCTTCCGTCCATTCAACGACAAAGTCGGCCAATACCTGGGATTTAATAACCTGGCGTGGCTTGTATACGATTTCGAACGGTAAAAGCTCGATGGCCCATTTGGCTATGCAGCCAGTGGCATTCCTATTATTGATAATGTCATTGAGTGGTACTTCAGATGCCACGGTGATCAAACACTCTTGAAAGTAGTGTTGCAGTTTACGGGATGCCATGAAGACTGTGTAGGCTATCTTCTTATAGTGGGGGTATCGGGATTTGCAAGGTGTGAGGACCTCCGATACATGATAGACTGGTTTTTGGGTGGGGAATTTATGTCCCTATTCCCCTCGTTCGACGACGAGCACAGCACTAACCACTTTGTTAGTTGCCAAAATATATAATAACATGTGCTCTCCAACACCTGGTGCAGCTAGGATTGGGTTGCTTGCAGAAGGGTTTTAATCTCTTACAATCCACTGTGGCAGCGTCCGTCCATTTGAAGTTGTCTGTGCGCCATAATAGTTTGTAGAGTGGTAGCGCTTTCTCTCCCAATTTGGAGATAAAGTGACTTAAGCCTGTGACGCACCCCGCTAGTTTCTGGACTTGCTTTAGGTCTGTTGGTATGGCCAATTGTGACAACGCTCGGATCTTAGCGTTTGCTTCAATTCCTCTATGGGAAACAATAAACCCGAGCAATTTTCCAGCCGGAACTCTGAAGACACATTTTTTCGGATTAAGCCGTATGTCGTATGTTCGGAGGTTGTCTAAGGTGAGGCGAAGATCGTCCACCAATGTCTCAACGTGTTTTATCTTGATGACCACGTCGTCCACATATGCTTCGACCATTTTGCCTATTTGTTTTTCCAGGCAAGTTTGAATCATACATTGGTAGGTAGCCCCAGCGTTTTTTAGTCCAAAGGGCATAGTGTTGTAGCAGAAGGGATCATAAGGTGTAATGTCGGGGGTTTGGTGCGACATATGCCAAGGGATGGCTTATCATGGTGGGAGCTAGTAAGACATCGCCGGTGCCTGGAAACGGGATAAGGCGTAAACATGTACGCCGACGCATCTTACCCAGGTTCGGGGCTCTCCTAGGAGATAACACCCCTAGTCATGCTCTACGGGGTCTCCGCATGGTCACTAGATCAACAAGAAGCTACAAGCTTGCTCCTTGAGCTGTTTGGCAAGAGGAGGAAGAAGTGCTAGGCTAGCTCAACTCCCCTCTCTATACGTGTGTGTTCCCTAAGAAGCTGAACCCTTTGCATGGGTGCCATGGGTGTTTATATAGGCCTACCCCCAGGGGTACGATGGTAAATCGGCCGGGTGTAGGCCCAGGTCATCAGTGTCTCTGGTCGCTGGCTTCTCCGTCGGCTGCTGGGGCCCGCTACCTGGTGGGTCCCGCCGGCTGCCATGCTCTCGGCCGACAGGTAGGGCCCACTGCTTGTGGGTCTTGTCGGCTGCTCATCACTGTAGCCTTGCCTCTGATGACGAGGGCTAGGTCGGGGAGAGTGTGGCTACAGTACCGCCGCCTGGTGGGTGCTCACTGTAACCACATCCTGTCCTATCTGGTTAATGGCGCACAAACTCCAAGGCGAGGGGAGGGTCGGCTGTTGGGAGTCGGCCTCCCCCTATGCCGACTGGTCAGGGCTTGCCACCTTCTGGCACCTCACGGAGAGGTAGGGCCTGCCGCTTGTGGGCCGTACCGACAGTCCGTTGTGGAGCATGGCTTCATCTGCCATGGATGACGTCGTGGGAAGCATGGCAACAGTGTCGCGCCCGACTAGGGATGGCCACCCGGTACACTGCACTGTGGCCACGTTCGTCCCTGGATTCGGGGGTGGCAGGCTATACTATGGCCTCTCCACTATTTGCTACTTGTCGGAGTACCCAGCATGCTCGGAGGCTATGGGTTGGTACTATGCGTGGAGTGGCATGAATCGGGCAGGGCTTGTCCAGCAGTTCGTCAAGAGCGGACTTGTGTCCCGTGAAGGGTTTATTTTTCCTGCCCATAGACTGGTGGTCGGGTGACCCACCAAGATGTATCCGTTTAGCTCAGGCCGCACACTGCTTCAAGGCAGCGGGCTCCAGTTGAGTTTTCTGGGCCCTCCATGTGCTTTCCATCGCACAGTACTTTTGTACTACTTGTGATAATTCCGTGAAGCTATGTATGTGGTGACAGTCGAGGGCATTCAATATTCCCTCGTCGGTGTAGTTACGATGGAAAACCGAAACTATGACATCGTCCGAGCTGTCTTCGATCCTGTTTTTAACAAGCAAGAATCTGGCCCAAAAGTGGTGGACCGTTTCCTGAGGCTGCTGCCGCACATACATCAGGTCGTATATATCAGGGGGACCTGAGTTGCTTGGGGAATATAGATTGTGGTGGGTGGGTGGATTGAATTTTAGATCATGTCCCACATCTGTGTTTGGAGCTTGAACGGTCTTCGAGGCGACAGGTTCGGGTCCGGGGAGGCACAAGGGCTCCTGCAATCCTACGCTTGAGCCCGAGTCCGGAGGGCGCGAGGTCCCGTCCGAAAGGGGAGTATCTGGCTCAGGGGATTCGGAGACCCGAACATACTTGGTTTTCAGTATAGGGAGGGAAGTGTCTTTGGCCGGTGACCACTACGAGGTGGGTGATTGGCGGGTGATTAATTTCCCTCTGGTTGGGCTTGAGCTCTCAATCCGATCATAGTCCGTTGAGACCCCCGGGGCGGTGATGCGGTCCAGCAGTTTGTTTAAAGACGAAACATCTGCCGGATCCAACTTTTTACTTGGGGCCAATGCGAAGATGGTGTCCGGCGACCATGGGGGAGTTGTGGGCTCGACGGACACGCAAGCCCTTATGGTGAAGCCGCCGAACTGGAGGGTCTGCCCAGAAGCTAGGCACCCTCCAGAAGTGATATTGTTGTTGATGACTAGCCGAGCCATAGATTGCTTTTTGTAGACAGCATGGCAGATCTCTCAATGAAAGCACCAATGTCGGTGTCAAAACCGGCAGATCTCGGGTAAAGGGGCCCAAGTTGTGAGTCTAAGGATCAATGGTAACAGGAGACCAGGGGACACAATTTTCAGGTTCGGGCCCTCTTAAGGGAGGTAAAACCCTACTCCTGATTGATTATATTCGACGGGTATGAAGATTACAAGAGTTGATCTACCTCGAGATTCTAAACCCTAGATGTCTAGCCTATGAGTACTCTAATGACGGTAAAGAAGATAGCCTCTACGGACTAACCCCTCCAGTTTATATACACACCAAAGGGGCCTAGGGTTTTGTACAAGGTCGGTTCATCAGGGAAGGAAACTTCCGGACTCTAATCATGCAGTCTACGTATCGAGAAGTCCCATTCGGACACAGAGGATAATCTTCAACTTGATCTTGTACGAACCATCCAACCCGGCCCATACTCCTAGACCCCCAAATCCAGGACTCCCTCAATGAGCTCAAGTGCTGCAAAGTGCACAATCACATGTTGCACAAACTTGGTAGGTCGAGTGTAGAAACCCACCACTGTCTCCTCTCCTCTCGGTCAATTAAGACCTATTTGTCATCCCCTGTCCTCACTATTTGTTCGTATTATTCGTGATTGTGGCCACGGCGACTACATCAATTCATAAACGACAAATATTGGTGTCGGTTTGCGCTGGTCATAACTCCTCGCATAAAATACGGCCCTCCCCCCTTCCGCACTTAGGATTTTCACACCCATGACATCGGATGGAACCCTCGAATTTGGTACCAAGTGATGTACAGAAACTTGTGGTAGCCATTGGTACTACCCCTAATATCTTTTCTCTTGTTCTCACTTGGAAGCCTCCTCGGACATTGATACTAGCACCCAGAGAATACATTGTGTAGTGTTGACCTATTAACACACAGGTGAAATTTGAATAAAGTGTGTTGTGCTAAATTGGGTAATGCAATGTTGGCTTGGACCCCTTTGGGGTAGGGTGCTATACCTATTAGTACTAACCCATTTGATATTTTTGTTCCTAACATGTTCCACAACGCAAACTCATTGTAGGTTTCTTCATGGAGATTCATGCGTGAGATTGTGGTGTAACAATTGTTGGGGAATACATAAGCTGGTTAATAGGAATGCACAATGTGTTCTATAACATCTTTTGGCTAGGTTCGGTAGTAACTCCTTTGCCGTCACGTGTGATACGAGCTCAAGTGTTGCAAAATGCATAAAGGCATGTTGAGTAAACTAGGCATGCGTGCAGCAACCCTCCATTGTCTCCTCTCCGTACGGTAAACTGAAACCTATTTGGCGTCCCATGTCATTATTTGTTCGTACTGTCAGGGATTGTGGTTGCGATGATGACATCAATTTGTAAACGAAAAGTATAAATGTCAGTTTGTGCTAATCATAACTCCACTCAAAAAATATTTCCCCCTTTCCCTTTCCAGTTAGGGATTTTCACACCAATGACATTGGGTGGAACCCCAAACTTGATATCAACTGATGTAGAGAAACTTCCGGTAGCCATGCGCACTACCCATGGTGCCTTCTCTCTTGCTCTAACCCGGAATCCTCCCAGGACATCGGCGCCAACAGTGAAAGAAAAATAGTGTAATATTGACATGTTAACTCACATGTGAAATTTGAATGAAGATTATTGTGCTAAATTGGCCAACGCGATGTTTTCTTTGACCTGTTTGGGTAGGGTGAGGGGGGAGGGTGCCATAGTTTCTCAATTTGTAGGTTGGTTATTAGTACTAGATCTTTTTAGAAAAGAATGACATGTACACCAGCATGAATCTGTTGTAGATTGCCTCGTGGAGATTCATGTGTGAGATTGTGGTGTAATGATTTTTTCTGGAAGACATGGGGCCCATTGAAAGCTATATAGTCTTCTAGTGGACCCGCCCCTCTCATATTCTCAATGCATAAATGAGAGAGGATATGACGGCGCGAACTTCGTGTTGAGAAGTGGTACCTAAAGACCCGATCGAAGCGGTGGCTCGTTCCTCTATGACTCCCCAGTGTGCCGCTTTCCACGATCGGGGTGTGTAGCACATGGTGAAGTTAGGTGGCGGCACGAGGAATCATGAGTGGTTGGGCCTAGGACGATGTGTCATTCCACGACAGTAGCATGAGGAGGTGGGAGGGACTAAGCTTAATATGATGTAGCAATCCTCGATGGTGGCATGAGGAGGTGGGAGAGGTTGGGCGTAGGATGATGCGACACTTCTCAATGGCAGCACAAGGATGCGAGATGGGCTAGGCATAGGAGGAAGCAACACTCCACAGCGGCCCAGTCACAACATCCGGTTCCAGCATCTCAAAGCCTCCCTACATTGGCAGCAAAATATCTTGATTAGGATGATGCAAGAGATGTATTTGTGGTTCTCCAAACAGTATGGGTCTTTTCCTTGGATTCAATTTGTCCCGGATTTGATAGCATGAAGTAGTGTGTGATGTTGTGTTTTGTTTTCGTTTAGTTTCTTCATGTGGACAAGAGTAAGGAAGTCGATATGTATTTCTCAGGGGACAAAATTGAAACATCACCCAAATTTGTTGATTTTATTGAAATTTGAGAGTGTGTCTTTGTGCTTCAACTTTTCGTGAGAGTTTGGAGCTTATATTAGTCCATGAGTTTTTTGAGAATATACACCGATAATTTTACCAAATGTAACTATTATTTTTGTGGAATGCATGTCTATTATCTTTGAAATTTTGAAAAAGGGAAATGAAAAGCCAATAAACGTTGTTTGGATTTGGATAGTGAGGAGGGATGTATGTAGAGATGTGTGTATGTGGATGTTGTTTAGTACTTGTATGAAATGTCACTAAAACTTATGCAGAATGTATCTAATAAATGGAATGTGAATGAAATAGGTTACTCTTGAATTCTATCGAAATAAGCATGGAAATGCATTGGAAATTTCATACATCATAATTGAATGGATCTGAAATGAATATTAAATGCTCTAAAGAGTCTAAAATCATTCTAGAATCGATCTATGGAGTTAAGCAAAGAGGTGCCAAAATTCTGGAATTTTAGATTTTGTGAATTGCTCTTGAAATACAAGGAATCATGGTAACACACATTCAGTGAAATCGAGTGAAAATATTTCTTGAAATGATTCTTGAAATGCGCATAAATTTAGAATTAGAGCAAAAAATTGTGATATTTCTAGAAATGATGGAAATGACCCTGGAATCTTTCTTGGATAAATAAAGTTTTTGACACCAATTTGTATGCATTTGAATTAAAACTATTTCTAGAATGTATTTCAAATGTTCTATATTGGAAAAAAATTGCAACTATCATAAATGCATTTCTAACTTATCGTTGATAAATATTCATCAAGTATAACATCACTACGTTGAGTATGTGGTTGTTGCTAGTGTTGAGATATGTTACATTGACATAAAATCCCTACTTTCTGTCACATAACATGTCTGGAAAGTAGGCAGAAAGTTTCCTAGCAGCAACATGTCATGTAGAACGTATAGGGGTAGGAGTCTGAACCGTTATTGGTACCAATACGCGTGAACCTTACTATATTGTAGTGCTTTTCCTTATATGGTGTTTGTTTGTATGGAAAGTCTCCTCGCCAACCACGGGATATGGGCTCAAATTTTGAAAAATGCACATATGCATACATTGTAAGCTCAGTAGCATTGCTAAAATCCACCACTCTCTCATCTCCTTTGTTCAATTCATAAAGATTTAATATAGATGCCAATTTAGGATGATCATATCTGCACACACCAAATACACCCCCTTCTCAATTAGGCCTTTTCACACCCATGACATCATGTGGAACCCCGAAATTGATACCATGTTATGTAGTGAAATTTTTGATACCATGGACACTACCCCTACTACCTTCTCACTTGCTCTCACTTGGAATCCTCCCTGGACATAGGCGCCAACTCCCCAAGAGCACATTATGTAATGTTGAACTATTAACTAACACATGAAATGGAGTACATTTGAATGAAGAGTGTTGTGTTAATATGAGCAATGCAATGTTGGTTTGACCTCATGTGTGGTATGCTATAGTTTCTCAATTACAAGGTTGCTTATCAGTACTACCTCTTTTCAGAATTATTTTTCTAATGTGTATGCTAACAAGAATCCATAGTAGGTTGCTTTGTCGAGATACGTGGGATGAGATTATTGCATAAAAAATTGTGGCGGGACAAAGAAAGTAGTTAGGAGGACGACACAATGTGTGGGGACATTCCAAATAAAAAATATATATACCCAGCAATTGAATTTCCCTCACACCCCCTCATTTTCTACATCCATAAATGGGAGAACAGATAATGGAGTGAGCTTGGTTTGGGCAGTGGCACTGAAGGACATGGTGGTAGATGTAGCTCTTTGCTTCGCAACTCCCACCGTGTTTATTTGCATGCTCGAGGGTGTAGTAACACACAACAAAGCAAAGTGTTGACACGAGGAAGAAGGATGGGTTGGGCATGGGAAGATGTGACGCTCCTCGATGACCCAATCATAGTATCCAACCCCTGCATCCATAGTCTCCCCGATGCCAGTAATAACATATCTTGCCGAGGATTCTACGACAGATGGGTTTGTGGTTGTCCAAGCGATATGGATTATTTTCTTGGATCCAATTTTTAACTGGATTTAGCATGGTTTAAAGAAGCCAAAGTGTGGGATACCATGTGAAGTAGTGTGTGTGGCATTGTGTTTTATGTTTGCTTTCTTCATGTGGAGGAGAGTTAAGCTAATCAATATGCATTGGTCTAGGGACAAAATAAAACATAATCCAAATTTGTTGATTTTGTTGATAATCTGATAGTAATTTGTTGCTTCAAATTTTTGAGATAAATATCTTGAAACTTATATTAGTCGAGTGAACTTTGTGAGAAATATACACAGACAAATTTACCAAACATGATTGTTATTTTCTTTGTGAAGTTCACATGTAGTCTCTCAATTT
Organism: Triticum timopheevii; assembly: GCA_963921465.1. Classification (NCBI taxonomy): domain Eukaryota; kingdom Viridiplantae; phylum Streptophyta; class Magnoliopsida; order Poales; family Poaceae; genus Triticum; species Triticum timopheevii. The sequence goes on along the minus strand of OY997264.1, from coordinate 91,406,014 downwards.
ATGGTAAATGAAATGAAATGATAGTCCAATGTTTCTAGTTTTGGATGAAGAGGAGGGACGTATGTGGAGATGCATGTATGTGGATCTAGTTTAGTAGATGTATGAAATGGCATAGTTTGTGTAGAACATATCTAAAATTATGAAATACGAATGAAATAATTGATTCATGTATTCTATCTAAAACTATTCTGGAAATGCATGGGAAATGTATTAAATCATCATGGAATTGATCTAAAATTTATATTAAATGCTCTAAATATCTCTAAAACCATTCTAGAATGGATATTAGGAGTTGAGCTGAAAGGCATCCGGAATCCGAAATTTCAGTTGCATGTTAATCATGATTACTAGTCATTTGGGTGCAAACTTATGAATTATGACATATGGAATCCAGTGAAAATGCCTCTCAAAATTATTCTGGAATCATGACTGTATAACAATTTAAATTTGCTTCAATTTGAATTTGAGTACAAGTTTGTGACATTTGTGGAAGTTGGTGAAAATAACTTTGGAATGATTTTGAAATAAATAAAATTTGTGATTGAATAAACTTGAGCTGATATCGTATTTGGAATGCATTTGAAATGTTCAAATGTTAGAAATGCATTTGTATCTTTCCTAAAATGCATTCAATGTAATGAATCGTGAATGAAATGAACTAAATCTTGATTGAATCCATTATACATGCATTTGAAAATTTTGTAAAATTTATTGAAATCTTACTAAATGATGACCGAAATGGACTTGAAATGTTGGAACTGCATTTGATGTTTTGTGAGATGGAATGATTACTACCAAATCATTATATAGTTAAAATGACATGTATTTTTAAATTAATTGAAATATGTACCTTCTAAATATTTGCTTCAAACATTTGGAAAAAATTCTACCACCTTAAACCAAAACTTTGTAATTTTTCAATGATTTGAAACTTCAACTATTAATTTAGGGTCTAGTAAAATTTAATTTTAAAGTGTCCAAAAATGAGTGAATATATAGATACATACTAGGCTGAAAATTTATGATCAGAATGTCAAAGCAAACACAACGATATATACTTTGCTAGCACATGGCGTGCATGGTTAAAATGATTTTCTCGAGGCTGGATATCCACATTATTATGTGGTGGCTAGAGGAGAGCAATTTTTTGGTGCCAATGTGATAATATTAGATGTGAAAATGGTGTAACATGTACATGTAGGTATGGTGGATGACCTTGAGTGAGGGTGCATTCAGGTGTATACACGATTCTTTGGTCTAACGCCATAGAGAACACCTTTTGGTTAGGCTCGAGAGAAACACTCACACAATTCTACGAGAGGTGGTGTTGTGTTGCATAGACTCAAGTGTTACAAAATGTAAGATGGCATGCTTTGTGCGATCGGGATGAAGAAATCCCCTATTCTCTCCTCTCCATCAGCCAAGTGGGATTTATTTGTCATCCGTTCTTCTCATTTCTATCTCTGGTGCCAACATCAATCCATAGAGGAAATTTTAGATGTTGGTTCATGTTAACCATAACTTATCACACAAAATACCGCCACTTTCTCACCCAGTTTTCTTTAACATCCATCCAATCGAGTGGAAACCCAAGCTTTGTAGCAAGTGATGTAGAGAAACTTCCGATAGCAATGGACAATACCACCTATACTTTCGTGCATTCTTCCACTCATAACCGTCCCTGTTCATCGGGGCCAACTCCCCAAATGGTATGGTATGTTGACCTTTTAGTTCAACCGGTTGACAAATGAGAAGCTACATTTGAAAGAAGAGTGTTTTGCTAAATTCGATAATGCAATTTAGTTTTGATCTCATCAAGGAAATGTTGTACTTTCTTTAGTTAGAAGGCCGGTTATGATACTACCCATTAGGTGGGATCAAAGGTCTACGAGGGGCTTAAGCCCACCTAAACATTTTCATTATCGCACACCAAGATCGAAGGGGAATAAACTATAGAGTAAATGCACACACGTCATAGTGAAAATAGAAAGAATTCAAAGGGTGGATGTCGTAGCAAAAGAATGCACACAAAGAGATAGATACAACTGAAAAAAGAGGTAGGAAACCTGAGCCAACCGAACCCTCTCCCAGAAGCCAACACCCCATGAGACGACCACCATGGTTTGGAAAGGTGATTCAACAGCGATGAAGGAAGACCTAATGAGTCTATACCACGACATAAACATGTGTATGCTTCCTAGAAGGCAACCCATAGTAGAGCCAAGACATAAGTACAAACAAACTAGAGCCACAACTCATATGCCATTATGAGAACCTAGTCAAACTCATACATGCAGATATGCTAAGAACTTCAGAACATCGAAGGCGGGAAGACCATTTGAAGGATCTGTGCGAAATACATAGATACCAAGCAAGAACACCCACGGATCATGACGAGCACATTCATAGATAGTGAGAAACTATGGTGATATAGACATGTTTCCCATGAAGCCAAAATATGGTGAGCTAGTGAGATAAGTAACATTGGCATGTCGCCACTAAGGAGGAAGGAAACACACAAGAATAGTACCCCATGACGCCCAGGTAGACCCCGAGTGGGCCACCATGACTACAAATAGCCTTACATAGGCTCCGAGCCAAAGAGTCGGCCAGAAGGCGAGAAGATAAATCGCCCAACATAGGCCAAGATTTTAGGTGATATCTCTAAGGGCGAAAAACAAAACAGATGCATCACCATCGCCAGATCCGGAGAACCCTGTATCTAAGATTTCTCTAGGAGCGCACACTGTGGGAGGCAGAAGAAAGATAGTACCAAGAGGACAGCTCCAAGGAGGAGCACAACACCGGCAGACACCCCCATCTGCATGCTTTTCGCCTGACGATGTCTTCCCCACCTCTGATCCATGATATGTTAGTCACACCATCACAACAGCACCATGACAGAAGTCAGCCTGTTGGTCAAGTACATACATTCTGTATAGGTAGTCATTGGTCAGGTACATACATTCTGACGATACATACATTCTCACGATACAATTCAAGCATTGAATGATTACAATAGAGAAGAAAAAGGAAAGCGCGAAGTGAGTGCACATGGAAAACACTACCTAGTTGGCGTACACATCAACCATTGTCATGGAGTGCCACTCACGCAGTCCAAGGGCATCACTGTACCGAGACCTAGCGGTTTATACCACAACAACATCCGCATACTTGTCATTTATACACATGACATGATCACATGATACTAGAACAAACACAATCAATGAATTTCATCATCATGGATCACAAAACTCCACACAAGAGGCATGAGTTGTGAGGCCACCGACGAACACATCCTTGATTGCAAGATCCACCATGAGGACAACCGGAGCAATTTGCAAATTCGATTGGCAGTTTGCACCATCAAAGATCAAAGATCTACTGAGATCGCACCAAGAGCACGGCGTCATTTCAACACATGGACTGTCGTGGGAGGGACTTGAGCATGCACAACAACAAAGAGTTGACATTGATAGTACCTCAAAGTGCACGGAGTAGATGAATGGCAGCTTGGTGATGCCTAAGACAACACCAATATTGTCATGGCCAGTAGAGTGAGAATACCCATGTAAAAGGGGAGTGATGCCCAAGGGTGCCACCATGGCAAGGATTTCGCCACGAGCCATGCCCATCACACCATGAACAGAGCAAGGTATTCCACTAGCCGTAGGGAGCAGCAATACGGAGTTGGTTACCCATATGCTAGGAACATATGTTCAACTCCAGGATCATGCCTCCATCGAGGTAAATGATGCATTAACGTTTCCGCGGTTAGCTCGGACACTTGATATGAGGTGGGATTTCTCTCAAAACAAACCTGAAACCACAAACAAATAGCCACGGCCAGAGCAACACATGGGGCTAGTGATAATTGCACCCACAGAGCGCCACACCGACCAGGACGGGGTAGACATGAATCCTGATGAGTCCCCACCGCCTATAAGGATGAAGATGACAAATTTGCGTGTCGGATGTAGGTGTGTGAGTTGGCACATGCCACTTAAGGTAGACACCAAGCGCCAATAGGAAGAACTAGCGAGGCACGAGGAGACGCGTAAGCCGAACAACAAAACTAATGTTGGCCGGAGAAAGAAGGCAAGGAAGCGGCAGAGAGGTGACAGGTTGAGGAGAGGCAAAGGAAGGTGACAACAGGTCAGATGCAAAATATATGTCGTCGTCGTCCGCTAAAATTCATCCTCCTCCATCGACGGCGGGGGTCGAGTTTTTTGGGGTAGTGGTATCTATGAAGTCGCCTGAGATTGTCGGGAGGCGGCTAGGATTTTCCACAACATGGTTACTGGACTACACAACTCCTCATTATGGGGTGTTATATATTTCCATATTATTGTTAAAACTGGACTATTTTTTATGGAACTTATGAACCGACGTTCTCTGGGAGCGGTTTTTTTGGGGAACACCTTGTGGCACGTCCGGTCTCTTCACACGGCACATGATAGCTGGCAATTCGCATGGGTCACATGTTCACTCCACCATCCTCCCTGAGCGAGTGAATCAAAATTATGAAAACATTCGCTCCAGCCACCTCCCCCCCCCCCCCCCAGTGAACAATGCACTTTTTTTGAACAGTGACATTCTTTTTGTATAAGCATGGCAATTCTATGTGTAGCATCGCACCTTATTCTGATGCAACATGTCAATTTCTCTGTTGCAATATGATAATTCTCCGTGTTGTAGCATGAAAACCATGAAGATTTTGTGGCAAGTTTCTTTGTAGGATGATGATTATTCTTTTTTGTATGTAGTATGGCAATCCTCGGTCATTCTAGCATGGCAATTACTGAATAGGTAGCACAGTAATTCTTCCATGTTGGGCCATGGCAATCTTTGCACACATGGAAACATGGCAATTTTTTCTACTGATAATAGTGTCAAAGTGTGATAATTTCTCTTGGATAGTATGTGAAAAGAGGGTGTTGAGGAGGGGAGAGGAATTATTGGTGTGCAGGGGGAGAGCCCTTCGAGCGTTTGTTGGGAGCGGTTTTTCAGAGGAAACGATCCGTGAGAACCACCCAAAGCGCACACTCGTTTTCTCAAGGGACATCACAGAGGACACGCTCCATACTTATTAGGTTCGTTCTTTATGATGAAAGTTTGAATAATGTCTGCATTGCAAACACAAACCTATCTTATATACTAATTAAAAACAAAAATATTTTACTACGGATTGACCCGCCGGCAAATAAATACCTTTTTTGTGTGTGTATAGATGCTAATAAGTGCTATGCAATTCCCTTGCAGAAAAATAAGTGTTATGCAATTGCATTGAGAAGAGTGAACCACAAACATGCACTCCACAATCGATCATCAACGACCCATACCTTTTTTTTTTTTGCGGGTGATCAACGACCCATACCTACCTACCTACAAACCGACTCCCTCAAGCCAAAATCCAAAATCCAACAAGGCAGCCTACCCACTTTTCTTAAAGCGCTAATGGACATCCTCGCAACTAATCTGCATACGTCCCTCTCATATACTCCCTCCGTTTCAAATTACTCGTCGCAGAAATGGATGTATCTAGAACTAAAATACATCTAGATACATCCATACTTGTGACAAGTAATTCGGAACGAAGGGAGTACAAGCTTGCGTGGCAGGGGCAACCGCTTGTGGGACAAGTGGTCGATCAGCCTCCTCCTCCTTCCTCGCATAGCGATCGCGTCCACGCGAGCGTCATTTCCCTGGCCGTACGCTTAGGACGGGCACGAGCCTGCGTATACCGGTGTAATGGCCGTGGAGTCTCTTGGCTTTCGGTTCGGCAACCGGACAAAACTCATCGGCTCCCTCGTCCATCCGTCCGTCCCTTCCCGCCGCCGTCTGGGCGCGCGGTGTGATGCGGTGCAGTGCAGTGCGGGGCATCGATCCCTGGTTAAGGCAACGCGTGAAGTGTGAGGCTGCCCAGGCCGTTCTCCACTGAACCGCTTGGTATTTGCGGGCACATAACAGAATTCGTTTGGATTGAGAAGCCCGGAAACAGGATAGGCATTGAGATCTGATATGTTTGCCAGCATGGATTAGAGGATCGCGAAACACGCAACAATAGTCGCTTGGGTGGATCACAGGAAACGTGTCTTGTCTTGTCGAGGTGGATGTTCACATCCGAGTGGGGGCGTAGGAATCCAGTCCATAGGAATCCAAAGGCAATTCCTTATTAAAAAAATCCTAAGAATTGGAACCGTGCGAAATACTATGAAAAAACTACTGTACATCTGAACAAGAACATACACGGCGTGGGCTATTGGGCTGCTAAATTTCAGATACAACAGAACTCTGTGCCCTATTTTTAGAGGGCTGGGCTGGGCCTCAGTAATTTCTGTTTTACCTGAAGTTTTCGGTTTTATACCCAAAACAATCAATCCCTGTAATGTTTTTAGATTTCATACCATACCATAAACCAAAAAATTTAGACTCGGTTTGGTTTTTCTTGGTACGGTTGTTTAGTTCGGTTTTAAAATGCACAGAGTCAGGCACAGCTAATTGGAGGGCATCTGCTGCCCTGGCACGACCAAATCCTGACAAGAATTATTTTTCATTTACGGCAGCTTTCCATAATTGGAAATTTTAGTTTTTCGATTTTTGTCAGTTCTTTATAGTACCAACTTTCAAATTCTTTTGCAGATAGCACTTTTTGAAACTTTCTAAAATGTCAAATTACAAAACTTTGAACTTTTGAAAAAACAACTTCTGAAATTTAAACCTTTAGAAAATTCGAACTTCCAAAAAAGTCAAAAAAAAATAAACCTTCATATATGAGAAAAGAGTTGAGAAAATACATGCAGGCAGGCCCAACAATAAGAGAGAGAGCGGGGGGGGGGGGGGGGGGGGTAGCGAAAGCCATGTGGTGCCCCCTGCAAGTACCGAGAACCACGGCCGTAGGAGCGCCCGTGGTTAGTGTCCACTACGAGCATTGATAGATGTCGGGGAGGCGTTTTGTGTTAGGAGTATCCCATCGAGACGCGACAACAAAAGGCAGTGGTGGCGGGTTGTATGTAGGCATGCTCACGTCACATATTTACGTATGTGACCTCAGATTTCGAGGCCTTGGTTGTGCGTTCCTTGGCGTTGTATATTTGTGCGGGGGCTTGTCGCTCGTATTTCCCCATAGAGGAAGTTCTCAAGATATGGCGTTGATGGTCTTACCTCTATAAAAGTATGTGTCATTTCATATTGTTAATATGGTGCAGCTTGGCGGGGTAGCCATGCCCTTATCATAGTGTAGACAAATACTAATATGATATTATTATTTTCAATTTTTTTTCAACTTTCCATGCTTGGTAAAAAAAATGAAAGTTCTTTTGGCACTTTCAGAAGTTATAGAATGGGATTAAAAAAAATATTGGCCCAGCATTTATAATTTAAATATTCCAAAATCTCAACTTTCAAAACTTTGAACATTTGAAAAAAATTAACTTTCAATTTTGAACTTCCAAAAAAATTGACCTTCCAATTTTTTGGACCTTTATACATGAGTAAACAATCTGCAAAAAGAGATAAGGGTTGGCCCACTGGTGACAGAGAGAGACGGGAGAGGGAAGGAAGGCTGCATGGTGGCCCCCTGCACGTATCGACAATCGTGGTGCCCATCGCATGGGTGTGGGTGGTCAGGGTAAACTATGGGTGCGGATAGACGCCATGGAGGCGTTTCGTGCTAAGAGTGTCACATCCATACATGGCGGCAAAAGCATCAAGTGTCGGGTTGTCTGTGGGCGTACCTGCATCACACATTAACGTACAGTCTTGAAGTTTGGGCCTTGTTTGTGAGTTTTGTTGTGTCATCCATTCGCGCTCTGCTTGTTGCCTGTTTTTTCCAAGGAGGAAGTTCTGAAAATGTGGCGCTAATGGTTATACTTCCATAAAAATGTACCGGTATCATTACATATTGTTAAGAGGGTCGCAACTAACTGGCCCCAAGTCGCGCCCTTGTCCTAGTGCAGTCAAATCCCAATGGGGTATCTTGTTTAACTTTTGGAAAGTTTCCATCTTTGACTATTTCTATTTTTGGGAAGTTTTTCTCTGGTGAGATGTTTCTTGCGTATAGTTTTGTTGTTGCAAAGGTTCCAAACTCATAAACAGACGCCATCAGTGTGCTTATATAGAGGCCGCCACTCCCTGGGCTGCCACTGCGTTACAGGAGAGTTAAAGGGAATTAATAACATCCAGTACTATAGGGTATAGATGTTCTAATTGCTAGTAATAACGCCACGCTTCAAGACTTAAGACTTGGAAACGCCTCAACTAATATTTCCGGCCGTTGGACTGTTGTGCACCGAGTGAAGTCCATCCGAGTGAGGATATGTCCTTCTCAATCTGAGCCGGGTGATAAAATTCTCCTTCAGGGTGCCCCGTGTGGATTGACAAAACCCTTATGTTGTTCCGGTACGCCTTCGTCTCCCTTAGAGTGAGGCATAGGGCAACCTCGCCTGGACGCGCGTGAGATTGGGACGGCCTAGCGCTGGAGGCCAAAACCCTTTTTTTTCATGTTTATTTTTTTGCTTTCTTTCTTTTATTTTTTTATGCTTCCAAATATATATTACAATAAAACACATTACAAATTTTGTTTTGAAATTTATTTAATCAAGGATTTGAAAAATATTGAATGTGCATATAAAAAATATTTCTCACATATACAAAAAATATATAAGAAAGTTAGATCGTGTATTAAAAAATATTAATCAAGTATTTTGAAAATGTTAATCAAGCATTTAAAAATGTTAAATGTGTAAAAAAATGTTTGTCATGTATATGAAAAAAATGCAATGTTTGTGAAAAATGTTGATCATGTATTTAAAAACAGTTAAACACCTATAAAATATACTTTCCTGGTGTATAAGAAAAATGTACGATGTGAATTCACAAAAGTAGACATAAAAAATATGTATTAGAAATTGTTAGTAAAAATGTTGAATATGTGTATAAAACTGTTCCTGGACTGTAAAATAGATCTTGAATATGTATGAAAAAATGGACATCAAAACGATATGTTTGAAAAAAGTTAATCATGGAAAAACTATACACAAAATATGTTTCATTTTACTGAATACAATGTTAAACCTATATAAAATAATGTTCTTGTTCTATACGAAGCGAGAAAGAAAAAACCAATGAAAAGAAAGAGAATAACATGAAAAGAAACAAAGTAAACTAAATAAAAAGGAATATAAAAGGAAATCAGATAAAACCGAAAAGAACCAGAAGAAATTAAATTATAACAAAGGAAAAAAACCCTGAAAAACAAGAAGGAAATAAAGAAATCAAAGATATCATAGATGGGAAACAAAGAAAAGAACCAGTTAAAACTGACAAAGAAACAAAGAAAACCAATGAAAAGCAAAGAGAAAAGAAAACCATGAAAAACTAATAAAATCGGAAGAAAAAACAAAAAGTAAAAAAAAACTAGAAGGAAACGAGACCGAACCACCTACAATCAACCCACCGAGGTGAGCGACCGGCCGACCGAGCCTCGAGCTGAGGTGGAGAAGAATTGGGCTGCCCAGTAAAAACATGAAGTGAAAATTCTTTAGGCGAATGTACGATATGTCTCGCTATAGATATGAGAGCAACTAGTTAGCGAGCGCTCCTTCGAGAGCCTCACAACGATCAACGCCACTTGACGCGCTCTCGGCTGCCCTCAACGTGCCGCGCTCTCAGCGCTCCCTCTGGATTTTCTTTAATTTTTTCGCACGCGTTTCGGCTTTTTAAATGTTTTTTTCCCAGGTTTTTTCGACGTTTCAGTTTTCGACCTGTCTTCCTTAACTTTTGGAAAAATAATCGGAAAAAAAACCGCAAGAAAACGTGATTTTTTTTCGTGAGAGTCATGGTTTTGCTTCCGCGAGAGGCACGGTTTTTCTTTCACGAGAGTCCCTTTCCACGAGAGGCATGGTTGTGCTTTCGTGAGAGGGACGGCCGTGCCTCTTAGAAACGAAAAAACGCGTTTTCTGTTTTTTTTTTCATTCCGAGAGAGGCACGGTTTTGCTTCCGCGAGAGGCACGATTGTGCTTTCACGAGAGGTACGGCCCTGCCTCTCAAAAACGAAAAAACACGTTTTCTGTTTTTTTTCTTTCGTGAGAGACATGGTTTTGCTTTCGCGAGACGCATGGTTGTGCTTTTGCCAGAGGCGCGGCCGTGTCTCCTCGGAAACGAAAATAATGTGTTTTCTTTTTTTTTCATTCCGCGAAAGGCACGGTTGTGATTCCGCCAGAGGCACGGGCGTGCCTCTTTCGGAAAGGGAAAAACCCCATGCTCCCGGTTCGGTTTTTTCGTCCGGTTTCTTTCGTGAAAAAAAAGTTCATCAAAACCTATCAACATGGGATCTAATTTTGAAGATCTCGACGCGAGGAATCCAACGGTGAAAATGATTCGAGATTTGGCCACACGATTTAAGAGATAAAATGTTTTGAATAAATAAATCTACGAAAAAAAGGGAAAACTCACAGGTTGTGACAAGTGGTGCACATGCAGCGCTCTACTTGTCGCAACCTGGGAAAGTGGGATGATCTTTGCAACGAGTACTCCTTAACTAGTGACTTCGTAAAGATATAGTCGTCGTGATACGTTGCTCATGCTAACTTGATCTGAGACCGGTTCTGAACTCTGGCATCTAGCCACTAGAATAGATGACTGTTGGTGATTAATGCAAAGTGCAAAGTGTTTAAGAACACACAACAACGTGTAGGTTTGAAGACGGGTTTTTTTAATTATGAACAATTTGAAATGCCAAATATTTTTAAAACATGAACAACTTTCAAAATTCGATTTATTTTGGAATTACAAACATTTTTTGAAAAACAGAACAATTTTTGAAAATGTAAACAATTTTGAAATCCCTGTAGATTTTTAAAGTGCATACATTCCTTGAAAATTCCGAAGTTTCCTTTCTGAAAAAACATGAAGTATTTTTTGAAAATGGCGAACACTTTTTGGAAATGCAAAAAAAAATTAAACATGATTTTTTTTCCCCAAATTAAAACATTTTTGGAAAATATGAAAAAAAATCATTTTTTGTATTTTAAAACTATAATAGGAAATTCTGAACAAAATTTGAGATTCCAATTTTTTGAAAAAAGAATAAATTATAAAAAAAGTGAAGAAAACTGAAATTCATAACTACTTTAGAAAACTGAAATTCTAAACATTTTTCGTATGTATGAAAAAACAAAAAGAAACAGGAAAATGAGAAGGATAGGAATAAGAAAGAAACTGAAAAAACAAAAAAAAAAGTGGATGGCCTCACACGACAAGTGGGCTAGCCCACTCCGTCGTCCATGTGCGTTTTGCCGACTACTTGCTGAAGTGAATGGCAAATAGGGTTTTTACGAAAGATCATCCAGATGAGATGGGCCAGAGCAATTACAAGCGGACGCCTTATATCTGGCACAAACGTCTGGACGGGCTGTTCGAACATGGACCGGACGAAAAATGGGCACCCAACCATACCTGCCAAATTCAGGCCAAACGTCCGGATTGATCGATACTCCCCATATCCAGGCCATATCTAGGACCGATATGGGACGCCTGGACACACCTGCCATGTAGGATCTGGCCTATGGTGGCTCACCCAACCTACATCACTCCGGACGAAACCCTAGCCACATTTCACCCCACTACGGTCCCTCTAGTCCACCACCTTCTGCCCACAAGCTCACTTGGAGCTCGTCCAAGCAGTCATGAGGAGATGACCGTTCACCTTGTGTTCCGCCGCTAGGGGGAGGGTCTGCTCGACGACAATGCTGGGACTCCAAATCTATTGCGTCCGACCAAATGGCACATGGATTCGGCCTCAGGGCAGTCTTTGCTGCTTCACTAGAGGCGGTGCAGTCCGTTTGCCGTCCGAACGGTGTGGCGGATGCGCAGCCCCTCTGTTGGCGAGCCAAGTCGTAGGTGCACAGTCACTTCACTTCTGAAGCAAAATATCTCGTGGTGTGCCTGTCGTGCGAGACAGCGGGCATGGGAGGTCGCGGCAGACGTCGGCAAGGCTGAATCGCACTCTCCGGCACCATGTATGGTGCCCAACAACCCCTGTCGCCGCACCACGTCGTGGTGGACGTGGCTGGCTCCGACATGGCGGATTCATCATTGACCTCACATCCACCAACGACGTGCGAGGCACGGGCTCCAAGGAGGAAAAGTAGGGCATGGGAAACAGCGACGCCTCGAGTTCCGTGAGCCGGTGCGTGTACCATGTCCTACTCTACCTCACCGGCGACTGCAACAACACTTCAAGGGGCGCAGCCGGCTGCTGGACATGGACACGGCCGTGACAACAAGGACAGTCACCGACGAAAATTTGAAGTAGTTTTATGTTGCTAGTAATCATATGGATTTGATGATTTGTAAATGATGTATCTTGTTGTGAAAATGATTTTTCTGGTCTATCCAAGCGCGTCTGCAGATGTATGAGGACGGATTTTGCGAGCTGTGGTTGCAGAAGCTCCCGGATCCAAGCCATGTCACTGCGGGCACCGGTCCCGAGTGGCCGAATCTTAATGCAACCAGTTTTCAATCGCATTTCTCTTCAGGCGTGGCGGTGGCGCCCGCACCCGTCGCCGGCGGCGCTTCTCCTCCGCGCCACGCGGCCGTCACATGGGCGGTCCACGTGCACCGACGGCAGCACGTAGCGAGGACGCCCCTGGACCGCCGCCTCGCCTGCTCCAGTCCAGTCAACGCACGGCCTCTCCCAATCTTCTCTCTCTCTCTCGCGACGATCGCGGCCGTACGTGCTCCGGCGTGGTTCCTCTGCATAACACGATGCCGCTGCCAAAAAATTCACCTCTCCGCGGTCGAGACTTCGCCGCACGTAATCGCTTCCGTGTCGGGCCGATGCTACTGCCTCCATAACCTTTGAGTGTCAGCAACCACTGCTGCTGGTCGCAAAGATAAAAACGCTTTCACCAAGAAAGAAAAAGGATAAAATATGAGAACCACGAGGCTAGGGTCGCTGGATCATCTTTGCACCCGAGAAGCCAAAGAGGTCGCTGTCGAGCTCATCATTTGCGTGAAGCCGCTGGATTCCTCCGCCGGACGCTAAACCATTTCTTTTCTCCCGTTTCATATTAGCAGCCGGGATAAAAGATTTCGGTTTGGGGGCCTACCGTGCCGTGCCATTACCGGACCTCAACAGCATAACCGGAGGATCGGCATCAGAGAGGGGAGCTGGGGGAGGGGGGGCCGGAGCATATTCCCTCTCCTCTTTTCTCGCCAAGGCAACAGCCAACAAGCAGCACGCTCTTTTTGACGAAAATATAAAGACACAGTTTGAGTCCCAAGAAAGCTTGGGAAAAAAAGACATTTTTAAGCAATCCTTTTAATTTTCAAAGCACCACGGATGTCGTCTTGGAATGAAATTCCACACGAGCACCCGAGCATATTCGACGTCCAAATACTAATTCGTACTGTATTTTTTTTTCAAATAGGGGAGCAGATGAGCTCAGGCTCCAATAGCATTTTCGTTTTCGATTCTCCTTTTCCGTCGTCCCTTCCGCGCCGCATTAATAGAGCTCAGCGACCGCCATCCGCTTCTTGCCTCTCCCCTCCCTCTCCAGCTCCAATCCAATCTCACCCCACCTTCTTCCTACCCATTTTCAGCCGCCGCCACCGCCGAGGTACCAAATCGCCCTCCTCTCCCCCCAACTCCCTCCTTCTCTCCAAGCTCTTGTTCTGCCCACGAGTCGCCAAATCCAAGCTCGGCTTCCGTCGATTTGGTTCCGGACGCCGCTCATTTCCCCCTCCGCATTTTCATGCCGCCGAGGGCTCCCTACTCAGCTGCTTCTTGATCTCCCTTGTCGGCGTGGTGACAGTTTGGAGGATGTGCCCTGCAGGTTCGTTCATGGAGCGGTGGAGGGGGGTCACTGTGCTGGCCCTGGTGCTCCTGCTGCTCTCCGCTTGCCATGGACGACGAGGTTTGGTCTCGGTTACCTTTTTCTTTTTCTTTTGCGAAACATAGTGCTAATACATATCACAAACATGCTTCGGTTACCAATTTTGATGCTTGCTTGTTGGGTGACTGTTCTAAGTTTTCCTCAAATGAATTCCAAGAACGTGTTAACTACTCCCTCCGTAACTAATATAGGACCGTTTAGATCACTAAAATAGTGACCTAAACGCTATTATATTAGTTTACAGAGGGAGTAATTCAGTAGCGATCGGGCTGTTTACTGAATTCATTCTGATTGCCATAATTGGAGAAAGCATAGACGAATATCAGTGCACACGCAGGCATTTCAAAAGATGTAATCATGCAGGGGGAGAAAGGGGGCAGCTATGGCAGACTGACGAAATTGCCCTGCTCCCTGTAAATTTAGCCAAGTTCTGATTGCCTGTTAGCCTCACACTGGCCAACAACTGAACTGATTGAATGCGCTTCTTGCTGTGGCTGGGGCCTTGGGGGTTGTATCCAAACATCTGGAAAAAGTTGTACTACTATCTTTTTGTGGACAGAAAAGGAAATTAGGTGGCTGGCAGTTGGAACTTACCTGGTGCTTTGTCAACATAATGAAGTTCTGGTTGCATATGGTTGGTCACCTCCAGAAAATAAAAGGGTTGAATTAAGAAGAACGAGTCGATGAACCGTGGCAGCAAACAACATTATACTGTTGTGGAGCTTGACTTGCTCTGGGGATTCTACTAGCATCATCCATGATGGCCCCAATTGATCTTTAGCTGCCATATCTAAGCATTATTTTCAGTGTTTCACAGCAAAACACCATCATAGATTCTTTTTGAGCTTGGCTTGACAGATCTAGTGCGTTTACAACATATGGCACTTACTTAACCTAATACTCCTATTTGATAAGGCCCACAACTGATTTCTGTCTGTCATATACTGTTATCATTGCAATATTTTCAGTTATCCACTTGCTCTAGGTGGATTCTGTGATTTGTTAATATAAGTGGTTTCAGCCTTCAGGACATGAGAATAGGTGAAATTGAAATTGAATCATCTATGCCCTTTTAACTTGGCTGTCACCCGTTTATGCTTAACCTCTCCTGGTAATTACTCCCTCTGTTCCAAATTTGAACTATAACCACGACGAGTAATTTGGAACAGAGGGAGTAGAACTTAGTTTGTTATATCCCTCAGATATTATATGCACAAACTTAATCAAAGTGAAATTCTGCTAAAAGCTGCCACAGATATGACAGGCAAAAATCAATTGGGGCCATTTATTCTGGTTGCTTTCAGTTTGTTCAATTTGTTTTTCTTGGCGTAAATGTTTGTCCATCTGCTTTGGCATCTTCTTATATCTGAAATTGATCTTCTGCACTTGTGTTCAGGATTGCATCATTTAATATGCTAATAAACTAACTGTTTTCATTATCGCAGAATTCTCTGTCAAGAATCACGATCAGAGTCTAATATATGATCATACTCTTGCTAAGACCATCGTGGAGTATGCTTCGGCTGTAAGTTAAACTTATGCTCATTATTGCATTAAATGCATGTCATGCTTTCTAAATGGAGCTTTAGGTCGTCTTTGTGTTGAATCTTGTTAAGTCAAATTAACTAAATACTGTCTGCAGGTGTATATGACAGATTTAACAGCTTTGTATACATGGACATGCTCAAGATGCAATGACTTGACTCAAGTAAGAAACCGTCCAACTGTTCTCTTCCATTCATATCTATCTAGGGGTGCTTATTTGTTTTCCTGAAACTATACTGTTCAAACAGTAAGGGATCTATCAAGATGCTCGCCAATGGTTGGTTGGGTGTCATATGCAGCAGCCCGTCAACTATACAGCTTATAGAATCTGTCATTTCTTATTTATACATTTACCTACTCCTGAAATAGGACTTCGAGATGAGGTCTCTAATTGTTGATGTGGAGAACTGCTTGCAGGTTCCTATCTTAACACACTCCATTTTAAGTTGTCATAAATTTCGGGCATATTTATTATCAAGTGTACTGAACTTTTTATGATATGGCCTTCCTTTTACCTGCCATTCTACGGGTGAACAATGTGACAGGCATTTGTCGGTGTAGCTCACAATCTAAATGCCATAATAGTTGCAATCAGAGGGACTCAAGAGAACAGGTACTAATCAAATTGCATGTGCTTCTAGTATTCCCAGTTCGGTATGCTTTATGTGTTACTATTCTGATTTTTTGAGTTACATGTCATTTATGTTTTAGATTTGCTTGCTCAGTGTGCAGAATTGGATCAAGGACTTGGTATGGAAGCAGCTTGATCTAAGCTATCCAGACATGCCAAATGCGAAGGTTATTGCCAATAAACTGTTTATACTTTCTTAAAAGAGAAAAGGAAAGGCAGATGCACCTTTTTGCTAAAAGACTTTCTACTACTCTGGTTAAAGGTGCACAGTGGATTTTTCTCCTCCTATAACAATACAATTTTGCGTCTAGCTATCACAAGTGCTGTGCACAAGGCAAGAAAGACATATGGGGATATCGGCGTCATAGTCACAGGGCACTCAATGGGAGGAGCCATGGCTGCCTTCTGTGCACTCGATCTTGCTGTAAGTACACAAGATCCAATGTTTCACAAATACATTCAATGTCCAGACTCTTAATTCCTTCCAGGTTATATAAATTTCGGTCTTGTTTCAAATTCCTAACACCAGCACTCTAATATTTGAGGCTTGTTATTATGTAAGCTGTTGATTTTTGTCTTCAAACCCTATCCACAGATCAAGCTCGGAAGCGACAATGTTCAACTCATGACTTTCGGACAGCCTCGTGTTGGCAATGCTGTTTTCGCCTCCTACTTTGCCAAATATGTACCAAACACAATTCGACTGGTACACGGACATGATATTGTGCCGCATTTGCCACCTTATTTCTCCTTTCTTTCCAAACTGACGTACCACCACTTCCCAAGAGAGGTATACCTTGGGCACAAACTTATAAATATGCTTTCCGACTCCTAGGAAGCCTTTATCGCTGTGTTATGCTTACTGCTTGCTCATATTTTAGGTATGGATCAACGAATCTGATGGCAACACAACGGAACAGATATGTGATGCCAGCGGCGAAGACCCAAACTGCTGCAGGTTTTTACAGAGCACAGACCTTCCTTGCGGCTCAACTGCCTGTCTCTTTAGCTCCTAGTTCTGACATTATCCCCATCGATCGTTTTACTAGGTGCCTCTCCATATTGAGCCTGAGCATTCAGGACCATTTCACATACCTGGGTGTAGACATGGAATCAGATGACTGGAGCACCTGCAGAATCATCACAGCACAAAGCGTTGAGCGATTACGTAAGGATCTCGGCAGCAATATCATCATGACAAAGCACGGCGTCAAGGTCTCCATTGTCGAGAATAGCACGCAGACAGACTGGAGCAGTTCCAGATAGCATACAGCATCTTGTTAACACCAATTTAGTGCAGAAGATGGCGCCTTTTCTTTCTCTTGAAGAAGGGGGGCTTCAGTTGGGGAATTTCATTCAGATTGGGTTGTACATTGTTCTTTCATAGCCTGTGAATATGTAGGAATGTAGACACGAATTATAGGCTCTAGAGTGTAAACTCTTGTCGGATGCACGAAAGATCCGTCTCTGCGTTTGCATCTTGTAAAAAATACAATTCCCATGCAGATATCTATACAGATGTCTCCAATCTGGGAAATAAAGCAGAATAAATTGAGAACATTGCCATGAAATGTATCTACTACTCCCTCCGTTCCTAAATACTTGTCTTTCTAGGCATTTTAACAAGTGACTACATACGAAGTAAAATGAGTGAATCTACACTCTAAAATATGTCTAAATACATCCGTATGTGTTAGTCATTTGAAATGTCTAGAAAGACAAATATTTAGGAACGGAGGGAGTAGATGTTTCATAGAATTCTAAACTGAAATCTGACCCACACTTGAGAAAAAGAGGCAAATTCTGCTCTGAATAGTTGTTTATTCAGATTCCAGTATTTGGCTACCTTCCAAAGCAGTTAGAACGAAAACATTCATATTCACACTCCAAAAAACCTGTATATCATTTACTTTAGTCTGTACAACCATGCCTGATTGTGTGATATATCCTCTCTACAGATCATCATTCCTTTTATACATTCTTACAAGGTATGGACAAAAGGAAAAATCCTCTAATAACAGGATTACTTACAAGACAACTCTTTTTCGATGCACAAACATATATGGCAATACCAAAAACCAAAGAAAGCCTTATCCTAGACGATAAATACAAAGGGGTGATCTTCTATACGTCGAGTGATAAGTGCTGGTCCTTTTCGCAGCAGTTGAACAGCGTCTTCCTTTTCGCAATACGGTATGTGATAAGTGCTCAGTAGAAACAACAAAAACCCATGTAGTGTAATGTATGGTCAACAGGAGTGGGGAAACACAAGCCTGGCTGAGAGAAGAGTGCTGGTCTGTAACCACACACAGAGAAGCACTGACCCCTCACCAATGCAGGTGTGGAGATGCCTGGCAAAATTAACGGCAACGCTGCCCGTTCGTAAAGGCCATCAAATTCAAACCTGCCTGTTATATTTGCCAGGATCTGCTCTCGGTTTCTCGTGGGCATCGACCTTGACAGCAGACTTGCGATCTCTATCAGCTTCACCGTAAGACTTCCCACTGTGCAAGGCAAGCAGTACTGGCACATCCAAGCCATCATTCCTCCCAGAGCTACTGCCACTGCAGCAGCCTTCACTGAGGTCCTCTTCAAACTCCCCTCCTCTAGCCTCCTTTCTCCTCAAGTCCACGGCGTCCCAGTTAAGCGTGTCAGCTGCACGTTGAGCATCAGGAACACAACTGGTCGTCCGTCGGTGTGCTTTCGCCCTTGGGGTAGACGGGCAGGTCCTACAGCTTTTCGGATCATAATGTTGGGAAGCTAGATAAGAAAGTGCAGTGACAATGTCCCCTATGAGGGGCCGGGACGCCGCTTTCTCCTGCAAACACATTGCTGCAACGGCTAAAGCCTGGTACAAACCCCTCTTGGGATACCGGCCTTGCAGCAATGGGTCGGCCATCTGGCAGAACTTTCGACGGTCTCTGAACATCGGGCGAGCCTGCAATTTATATGGATCAGACACTTGGCACCTATGAAGAAATGAGAGAAATGTTCATCTCCTCTACACCAAAACTGATGGGAGGTAACTTAGTGCGGTTGAACGTACCCATGCGACAAGATTTGACTCCCCATCAGGCTTGGTGTGATCAATGGCTCTCCGACCTGTAACAAGTTCAAGGAACACAACACCAAAACTGTAAACATCAGACTTTACTGTCAACTGCCCTGTCATCGCATATTCAGGAGCGCAATAGCCATACGTTCCCATAACTCTTGTTGATACATGAGTGTTTTCACCAACAGGGCCAAGTTTAGCAAGCCCAAAGTCAGACAGCTTCGGGTAATAATCTTCGCTCAGAAGAATATTTGATGGTTTGAAATCTCTATATATGACCGGTGGATTTGCCTTATCATGCAGGTACTCCAAACCCTTCGCTGCACCGACAGCAATCCTCATCCTTGCATTCCAATCAAGGGGTTCCCTGTCTGGTGGGCGGTCTGTCCAGAGAGTGATCCATGAGTTAGTACAAAAGAAGAAATATGGATGACAAGTTCTTGTTGAGGTGATGAACAACGTGTATATTTTTTCTTAGAGTTCTAGAAAAGGTTTCGGATGGCGGATAACTAAGATGTCAAATGTAACAGGTAATAAATCAATTTGAAAATGCTGAAACTGAAGCTGAAATTGTTTGTGATTTGACCCTTAAGGAAGCTGAAATAATAGGACCACCATCTGTTTTTTTCAGAGTTGTATATGTTAGCCATGTGATATCCCCATTGTATAAAGGGTTTTCTGCATATTTACCACACCTATACATGTATAGAAGTTGTTGCTCTTACATGTTCTTTATGAAGCTCAAGCCAACTAAATATCAAGATACTGGTAATATGTAAATACCAATTGCAATCAACCACTGAGAATTATTTTTATAGGACAGGAAACCATACAATGAGAAGCGTACCATGCAGATGATTTTCTAACGATCCCAATAACATATACTCATAAACGAGGAGGCGCTGATCACCATCTGCGCAATAGCCAATTAATCTGACAAGATTGGGATGGTGCAAGAGGCTTAGCATGAGAACCTCTACAAGAAATTCACGATTTCCTTGGAAACCGTTTCTATCGAGTTGCTTCACAGCAATAACCTGCTAAATGACACAGGCAAAATGGGTAAGAAACGTCATGGAAATTACCAATAAATCTATCTCCTAAGTTGCAGTACATGAAAGATAACACCCGTTGCTCTTTTTAAAAGAAAAGGGAAATAAAGTTAATAAGGCTAGAGATAACAAACCTGTCCATTCTCCATGTGTCCTTTATAGACGCGACCAAAACCGCCTTCACCCAACAAACAATCTTTTCTGAAATTCTTGGTAGCAATAGCTAGCTCTCGGAAAGTGAAAATCTTTGCTGGGCCATGCGGAATGCTTCCTCCTCTGCGAACAGAGCTTGAACTACGAGAATTGGAACGATCTGGACCCACCCACCAGAAAAAAATTAGCATAAAGTTCCTCAATTGTATGCTTTCATGAACGCAAGAAAATCATATAGCCCAGGAAATATAAAAGAGGCAGGTACGTAAAGAAATGGACCATGATGCATAAACAGCCATAATACATATCTAACATTTAATGACCCGAAGACCTGTTGGCGCATTCACATCTGTTGTCAAATACTCTACTGCCCTAACTCGTCCAGAACTGCCATTTACACTTAATATCATCAAGTTGGTGGCATAAGTTGAATTGAAGTGCAAGATACTACTCTTTTGAGTTGTTGAAGTGATGTACAGTCGTACAGAACAAAGCTATCATAGGTAGCCCCAAATACCTTCATGATCATAAGCATCCCATTAAAAGCAGACCTTTTTTTATAATGGTATTAAAAAAAGGTATCACCGGCACTTTATGAATCTTGTAGTTATTTTATTTCAATTTAAACACCAAGCAGATATGTACAATGAAAACCAGTGCCATATCACCTCATGAGAAATTTAACTAGCATCAGAGAAACATATTTATTACTTCTGCATAACAGTACCACTGTACAGTGAGAAAAATAATTAATCACATAAATCTCATGTATCATCCTGTCAGGAAACAACATCAATATCATGTGATGTAAAATAATTCTGGCTGCAGGTAGATGAGAAATTGCAGCAGCCACAGGGAGAAACAAATATACAAGATCTTGTGTACTTGTAATCAAGGATCAGACTTGCATGTTCCAGCTGGCAGCAACTAAAACTAAACTGGGGCGCTTGCTTCAAACTGTAAATCGGCCCCAACAACTAGGCAAAGGGTGAAATTTAATTCAATTCATCTGGACGCAACCCATTAGCTACCCCAAGGAATCAGTCAGAGAAAACAAGTGTAAATGTTTGTTTCTTTGGTTGCTTCGGACAGAAAGTTTGGTGATAAAATTAAGTCAGAGACAACAAGTGTAAGCAACACATCAACATTTGTTTCTTTGGTTGCTTCGGACAGAAAGTTTGGTAACAAAATCACTGCAACCGCAAGCTTCACATCAGACATTTCTCTCCCTTTCACGCAACGTCAGGCGAGAAACAACAAATTCGAATACAATTTTCTGCCAAGATATAGTTTTTTTGTGTGTCCCCTTCACCACCACTACCTCAGCAAGAATTGGGAGTTTGGGACTAACATCTGCATATCTGAATAAAATGAATCATCTACCGTGATCGTGTATGCTCTTCTACATGCAAGGAATCAAAATATACAAAACTAATACGCTTAGTCCCCGTTTCCGGGCCCGATAAATCAAGATGCTACAGTTAAGCACATGATCCATGTCCACTTCAACGACTCAACCGCCCCCCCCCCCCCCCCCCCCCAACCAATTGGCAATTACATGTTCTAAAAAAATGGCAATTAGGGATCAGCTAGGCCTCTTGTACCGCCAAGGAACAATAACCTTTTTATGCCTGAATCAATGCTCAGAAATCACTAAAAATCAGCGGACATCTGAACGGACGAGACAGGAAATCAGAATGACCAAAGGATTCAGTCCTTCCGGTCTGCGCAGAAACTGGACAGGTCAAAGTCAAGTCAAGATGCGGACGTTACCTGGCGCCGGCTTCGCCGCCGACGGCCGGGGCGACGGCGAGAGCGCCGCCGCGTCCTCCCCGGCCTTCCCCGAGGACCCCGAGCACGGGAAGCAGCTCATCCCCCGCGGCCGTCAGAAAATGCCGGCCAAGAAACCCCGGCTCGATCTTTGGACCGCCCACCGTGCTGATCTCCCCGGCGTGGAAAGTGAAAATCTTTTGGGGGGGGGGGGATGGATGGCGAGTCAGCAAAAGGGCAGCTCGGGAGGCAAATTTCGTGAATATTATAATGGCGGTTGAAGTGTTCTTGGCGAGGCAGTTTGCTGGTGGCCAGTTGAGCTGGGCTGAGCTGAGGTAGTTGCGCTGTCATTTTGTCGAGCGAAAGGAGGGGGATGGTTACAGAAAAGGGGCGCCTTTTATGGTTTCAACAAGAAATTTAAAACTATTTTGATTGGGATTGCTCATAGTCTAAGGTATTACCAATAGTCGATATAGGGTACAAAAAATGCCGTCTCACCTGGTATCTTTTGAATCCTTCAGTGCAGTGTATATGCTCTTTTGCAAAGGTCAAAAGCATTAGTTCATATGTATAATAAAATTGTAAAAAAAGGTCTTCTATAGAAACACTAAATAAATACTCCCTACATTCTCAAATATAAGATGTTTTACTTTTTTTGAGTCGAATGTATATAGACACGTTTTTAGCGTGTTTGTTCGCTTATTTCAGTCTGTATATAGTCCATATTAAGATATACAGAACATCTTGTATTTTTTGAACGGAGAAAGTATCTTTTTAACACAATACGGAGGCAAGAGCTCATACTACACGCATACACTCACACCTATGAACATACACACGCACACCCTACCCCTATGAGCACCTTCTAGAGACTGAGCCGACATATCATCTTGAGATTTACGAAGTCATCGTAGACGCCTCGTTCCCCACTGAAAGCGCATCGCCGGAAATTCTGAAATAAATTCAGGAGTAATGCGAGCACCAGGACTTAAACCCTGATGGGCCGGGATACCACTGTCCCTTTAACCATCCAACCACAGGTTGGTTCGCGAACGGAGAGAGTATTGTAAAACACGGATGCACATTGTCATAAGTCCGCTCTCACGTATGGGCTATTGAAAAATAGATTGAGATCACAGTGAAATCATAAGGGGTGTCTCGATGTCCATGGGAACGTCACCTCCCGCTAAAACAATATATAAATTTATTATTATTATTATTATTATTATTATTATTATTATTATTATTATTATTATTATTATTATTATTATTATTATTATTATTATTATGCAGAAACACTCAAGCCATATATATTAGATAAAACCGTTTCTTGTAAGAACACTCTTGAAAGAATAAAACATTATGGCAAATTCTCGACGAAAACAACACCTTAAATTCAGGCATAGATACATGCCTAAATGCAGATATAGCTGCAGTTTCATGCATCTTGCAGTGCAAGATTGTAATGCGTGTTGTTGTTAAATTAATGAAAATTTCTGTGTTAAAGAAAACATTGTCTTCCTTTGCATCTATTGGTTGAGCTTTGTCTTATCGAAGCAATCTTGTTGAAACTCAAGAGCTTGACAACATGGCAACTGGGAAGTCATCGATGTAGACAGGACCTAGTCGACCATAACCTAGACAGATCGTCGTCCGGGAGAATTTGGCACCGAGGAGGGCTAGAGGACAATCACAAATCCAGTCTGACAGAGAAGGGGGGCTCAAACCTCGCTAGTTCCCGGCAGAGCCACATTTGACTGAGCTTCATCGGAAGGAGAAGGAAACAAAGAACAAAATCATGCCACCGCATCATCCCCTCCGCAGGACACTGCTAGTCACCTAGTCTAAAAATACAAATACGGAAACGAGGTCCAAGCTCTAACCTAACTGAAGCTCCACACACCATCCGTCAATACCAATCAACATCGCCAAAATGAGGACATAACAGAGATGTCTTATTCCTCATCACCGATGGCATCATCGCTGGCTAGAAACCTAGACTTAATCCTAGCTATGGCTAGGAGACTAAGGGAGACTACAAAATCACCCCGGCCCGCGCCCCCCCCCCCCCCACCCCACCCACTGACGTCAAAAGGCACCCCGAGGGGAGGGGAATCGACGGCGGCAAAAGCCATTTCGAGTAACACCAGTCACGCTTCTTTTCTTGAGGGGTGGGAGGCGTACCAATGGGGCGAATACTACTTTTTTCTTGGTTTTACGAGATCGAACACAATACATTGAATACACCTTTGGGCTGGGTTTATAAGTTGGACACGAGTTTTTATGTCTTTTGGTCGACTAACGAAACATGTGTTATATGTCATAAAAACATATATTTAGATTCCTTGTAAAATGAATTTTTCAAACTCTCGCAAAAGAATTCGATTTTTTCAAACATACATTTTTGTGACATATAGCACATATTTTACCAGTCAAATTGAAGACCTGAACAGTTCCAAAAAAAAAAATGAAGACCTGAACAATCGGCGCCCAACTTGTAAACCAACCGGAAGAAATATTACCATTTGATACTACTCCCTCCGTCCCAAATTACTCGTCGCTGAAATGGATGTATTTAAAACTAAAATACATCTAGATACATCCATACGTACAACAAGTAATTCAGAACGGAGGGAGTGTATGACACGGTCGTGCATTTTTACATGGTCATTAACCGAAATCCATTTGTCCGAATGGTGCCAAACGGTGAATTGGCAAGAGATTTTATACATACGCGTCTGTCGCCATCGGGAAATGGCACGCCCAGCGAGGCGCATCCACCCGCTCCGTTCCGTTTGACTAGCTAGCTCGTCAGTCGTCACCTGACCAGCTGCATTATTCGGGTGTCGATCTGCCTGGCTGGCTGGCTCGTGTGCGCCCATTTGCCTGCCTCGCAGGTTTGTTTAAGCCAGCCGGCCCGCTGTAATCACGTCGCCATGCGTGATTATGCTTTCAATATTGCCGCCTGAACATGTCACGCGGATGGGGTAGGTTCCGGATAGCAATAATACAGTCGATTTTCATTTTGTCCGCGAGGGATACGGCAATTTTTCTCTGCGTGGAGAACGGAGAATATACGTAGAATCACATAAAGTCAGAAATTCAGGCCTTGAGCAACCGGTTCCAATTGTGTGGCTGAAATGCTGAGCCAAGTTTACTCAAAATTCTACTACTGGACATGTAAAAAAAATATATATTTAAACTCCAACATTTAATTCATATGTATTCAGGGGCGGACCCAGAACAAAAATGTCCCGGTGTCCATGTGTACATCATATATATGATAGCACACTTGACAACTCAAAATGTATGGCAGTAAGATTCCCTCCCAAAATGAAATGTGTCACTTCAACTTGAAATACTAGTTGATTATGTGAAGTACAACACTAAAGCATGCAAACTCCAAACAATAAAAATAAATATAATCGGACGACGACAGACAATAGATCCTGATCGCCTATAAGAAATTAACTTAGTACATATTAAATGAACTTGCGCAATAATTCATAAATTAAGTGACTTAGCATTACTTTTTTCAAATAACCCTCTACGTCCTTTCCATTAACTTTCATGTAATTTTCCGATTTTTGTGTTCGAAAAAATGCACAACAAGTTACATCATCTGTGTTTGAATATGCAAGAATAGAAACAATAAATAAGCATATTGATTAAACTGTACAATTAGGGAGTTAAATTTACTGGACATTGTGCCTTCCTGCTGCCGTTCACGAGGTTGAGAAATAATCCAGTTGGATGTGAATCACTAACCGAAATTGGCAAATCGCAGCAATTTCTTCCCAATTGTATTACCTTTAAATTTCAGAACCCTAACCATACAATTAGGATAACAGAAAATATATAGAATTGAATGCCTACTGATAGTTGAGGGAGTCAGAGAGATCCACAATTAGTACCAAGTGCAGGGCGTCATACCTTTGTTTACTTCAAAAATCAAAAATCAAAAATCCAGAAAGCTACAAGCGGAAGAGGCCGGGATGATAGAGTCTGGCGGTTGGGTGCTGTGGCGACTAAGCGGACTGGCGACTGGCCGTCTGGCCGAGCGGCGGAGGGGGTTTAGGGTTTAGGGCGACGCCGTGACCAGATGAGCAGTCGTACAGAGATACGAGTAAACAGAGATCGATTAATCGATCGGCAACTAATTAGCTAGCCAGGCCTAGGTCTCGGTGTGCGCACGTTAGCTACTATCGTCTCGGATGGGCATTGACCTCTGGTGTCTACGTCTACGTGGGCTGCACTGCCTCGCTGCTTAATCGCTGGGCTGGCCGGTGTCCAGCTCAAAAAATTACCGGTGTCCAGCCCATAAATATGGACCTCATATAGCGTAAGTACGAGCTTTACCCGGTGTCCTGTGACACCGGGAGGGCTAACGTAGGTCCGCCCCTGTATGTATTGTTTCCATATTTTAATTTGAATTTACATAATGTTTTTCTCAACGGAAGTGCTATCTGGCAACCGTTCGCGCGGGTGTGTGTGTGTGTGTGTGTGTGTGTGTGTGTGTGTGTGTGGAGGAATTCAGGCGAACGCGCTCTCTCCTGCCGGATTTGTTTGCACGAATCTTGGCGTAGGATTATTGTAGCCACGTTAGATTTTTAGACTAGTTCGCTATAAGATAAAAGCAGGTGAACACGTTACCATTCAAAACATTACATCCACCGCATTGGCTAGTGCCGCGCGCCCTCCACCTATGAGGCCTGGGATTGGATCCCGGTTTCTTCTTTTTTCACCGGATGGCAATGATCTAGAAAATATTAACATGACAGTTTATAAATATTTGAACTATGTCACATGGCAATTTAAACATTTTCTTTTCTTTTTGTTTCACAAGCTTAGTTTGTTTTTGTACATGACATTCTTATTATTATGATATGGCATTTTTTCGAACTATATCACACGTCAATTTTCAAACTATGCATGTCACATGGCAATTTAAACATTTTCTTTTTTGTGTTTCACAGGTCAAGTTCATTGTTTTCTGATGTAGCTCACCATTCATTCCAAATGGTTCAGAAGTCAAGTTTGTTTTTGTACATGACATTTTTATTATTATGATATGTCATTTATTATTATTATTATTATTATTATTATTATTATTATTAAGTGATGGCATTTTTTTCTTCTTTTTTGTTGACATGGCGCCTCAAATTATTGGACCATGGCAAGTTTAAATATATTTTCAATATCCATGGCTAATTTCTGATATTAGAGGACGGCATTTTTCATAAATTCAGAGCATGACGTTTAAAAATTTTGGTCTTTTTCTCTGTTTTTATAAGAAAAGTTTTTTTGTTCATGACATTTTTTTTAACTGAAAACACAGTTAACTAGGCATTTTGGGTCAATCAGGGTCGCCAGCTGGCCCGCCCCAGCAAACGCAGGGCCGGTCCTGAGATTTTGGGGGCCCGGGGCGAAACTAGAACCCGGGGCCTCTTAATATATGTATCAAATCATAAGCCCCAGCTCATAAATCTGAATATTATCTATCCCTAATTATGTCCCGTCAATCAATTATTAATGGTCATATTTCCACAAAACGAAGAAGTAATATTGATCGTCATTTATAAATATTGGCCATTTTACCAATCGTTTTATCATAATAAGTATTTGTCAATCATCATGGCAAAAGCGCAGGCATATGTTATGAGAGCCGTACCTTCTCAAATTATCCCTAATCGGCTGATTATATTTCTTCCAAGGATCAAAGGGCAACCGCGACTCATAAATCTGAATAAATAATATCTATTGCTAAACCGTGTCCAATTAATAAATTTTCAATGGCCATATTGCAACAACAAAGAAGTAAATACTGAACGTTTTACTCAAATAAACGGAGTGCCAATACTATTAGAGCCATACCTTCTTTGATTCTCTCTAATCTGCTAGCTAGTTATATTTCTTCCAATCTTGAACGGGAAGGGTCAAAGGCAATGGCCTGGAAACAATTTGCGGTGGTAGTGAACTTGATCCTGGTGCGGTCGCCTCTCGGGGTGGAGAACTGGCAAATCTGCGATGGGGTGTCTCCAGGAGGGGTAGGCGTTCGATCGGTGAAGCCCAGAAAAAATGAGGCGGCGGCGCACGACTGGAGCGAGGATCAAGCGCCTAGCCGGGTACGCAGGGATTGATTTTTTAGGGGTCGCATGATTTGATGCATTGATCCCGCCGTGATGCGAGGCCTACTTTCAGTGCGTACTGTGTTTCCCTCGGGCTGTTTTCTACCTGTGTATTGTTTTGGACGAGGCCCTTCTTCACGATATTACTGGGCTGCACAGCACGACCTGGGGGCCCCTTGGCTTCGGGGGCCCGGGGCGGCCGCCCCCTCTGCCCCCCCTCAGGGCCGGGCCTGAGCAAACGATCGTAGGAGCTGCTCCCGTGGTGAGCGAATCGTTCAGCTCCGAGGCGATCGATCGCCAGCTATTAGGCTGGTTGTAATGAGTAGTATCATAAGTTAGTATCATGCATATGATACTAGTGTATGATACTACCTTCCTAATGCATAGTATCATATGGTAGTATCATAGATGATTTTATTTATTGCCATGCATGACACATACTAGTGTAGCATTTATTATGATACAGTATCATGATATGATACTCAACCTTCTCTTAGGCTGGTTGTAATGGGGAGTATCATATACTAGTATCATGCATATGATACTAGTGTATGATACTACCTCCCTAATGCATAATATCATATATTAGTATCATGTAGTACTATATTTATTGCCATGCATGACACAAAGTAGCATAGCATTTAATATGATACGGTGTCATGATATGATACTACACCCTTTCTTTCTTCATTTAATGATATGACACCTCATCAAAATTGCCTAGTTGGCATGCATGATACTAGCTATGATACTACCATTACGACCGGCCTTACTTCATTTAATTCTATGCCACCTCATCAAAGTTGCCTAGTTGGCATGCATGATACTAGCTATGATACTCCCATTACAAGGATCGCATCATGATAGGATATATGCGAGCCAGCCATCCGGTGATCGATCGGGGTCGCATGGAGCGGACGGCAATGGCAGCGTGCGCGCGTGTCGCCGCCGCTCTTGGTCGCGCGCCCGGCGCCTTCATCCGCTCCTCACACGTTGCAATTGCATCCCTGATCGCACGACATGTAGCCCATGGCACGGGGAGGCGATGATGAGATGGCCGACGCGTGCGTGCGTGGCCGTACCTGGACGACACACCTCACGCATGCACGTCGTATTTCTTGCGTGCGTGCACGGCACTGAACAGGGCGCGTGATTTGAGTGAACTGGTCGGTGAACCAGTCTCGCGATGACATGTACTGCTACTCGTGATGGGTTTGCTAATTAAGAACCCGGGTTTTTTTAACTGACGAACCCGGGTTTTAGTGTATGGTTAAATTAAACCGTGCGAAACCATGCTTTGGGAGGTTGGCAGCTCGTCTCGAGAGGGCGCCGCTCGGCTCCTGCTGCTTTTTGTCGCCTTGCTGTCAATGTGCGGAGTCCTCCTCCGGCGTGGCTGAGAGACAGGTGTTTTCGGTGCCTCTGTCGAGGTCACCGAGCATACTCTTGTAGGGATCCAATTCGATGCACGGATTGTCTTTGATCCGGTCACATCGTCCGCTTCTGCCGTGCTGAGAAGCATGCCCATGCTTCGCCACTCCAATGTTCTGCTCCATCACCTGCATCCATCGATGATGTCTCCATGACAGATGTGCAGTTCCAACCTATCTCGATTGAGCAAGTTGGGTTGGCGGAGGAGACCGAGCTGCTTCGCATCGAGCTTCGTGATTGCCTAGTGCGAGCCGGGAATGTTTTGGGGAGGGCGGAGGCCGCTCTAGCCAAACTAGAGGTGGTGCCGGATGTGTCTTCTCTGCCTGAGCTTTAGATTGGGGTTGTGCCCGATGTGTCCTTGCTGCCCGAGATTCAGGTTGGTTCTGTCGATGGGGAAGCATGCATGTATGGAGATCTCTCCCCTTGTGCTAAATCCTGTCGGTTGCCGTTGCCTGCCGTGTCGATTGCTTCTGGGAGTGAAGTTGTTGTCGAGGTCGTGGCTCCGGTGCTGCAGATTATGCCTGAGCTTCAAAAGGTTTGTGGGGAGCCTACTTCGCCTATTTCGATGGTGCTTCCTAAGGAGATGGGGCCTCTTGGAGGGAACTTGGTGATGTCGATTGCGACCTCTCCGCCGTCGTTGGAGCCCATTCAGACGCCCGACTTCGCGGACTGTGGAGGTTTGGCTGCTACTATTGCTCTCTCACCTGAGATTGTTGACCGGGTGGCGTCTGCAGGTGATGAGGTAGGTGCTTTGGCACCTAATTCTGAGGTGACGAAGCCCATCCGGTCGCCCATCTTTGACCGTGATGCTATGATGGCACGTATTGACGAGGTAGTCTTTCTGAAAAAGCTTGGCCGCTTGCTCGCCTCCTTGGAGGTAGCTTCTCCTGGGTCTGGCAAGGCGATTGCTTGCCTCCTAGCGGAGGAGGTTTCTACGGGCAAAATAAAGAAGGTGAAGAAGGCTCTCAGGACCATAGGCAGGAAGAGTGGTGTCATTGGTAAGGCGTCAGCGGCTGCTTAATGGAGGATACTCAGTCCCATTGTCCTCCATCTCCGTGGATTTGGTGGCGTTTAATGTATGCAACCTTGGTTTTGTTGGGGGTTTCTTTGAGGCATAGAAGTGTGAGGGTTCATGATTGTTACATGTTATGTGTATTTGTCGGGTTGATCGTGGGGTTATGGAGTTTGGTTCTTAGCGAGTAGTCCGCATGTGGTCTATATGTATCAGTTTTCGCCTGGTTTTCCGTTAATTAACTGGGCAATTCTCTTCTTCTTAATTAATCGATGAGGCAAATCTTTTGCCTCCGTTTCGAAAAAAAAAACCAATGCATCGCATTCGCATACGAGGTCGTCTGACACATATACACAGGATGTATAGCTGTACCCTTGGTTTGACTACGCACCGACAAATGTGTTTATTACAACACGGAAGACCTACAAAAAGCATATTCAGTTTGAATTCTTGCGACAGTTGAGCACCAGGCAAATACAATAACTGGCATACGCGGAGCTATACAGGGATGGGCAGTAGACCGATGACCAGATTCCGCTAACCGAATTGGCTGATTTTTGTCTGCTCTGAATGTTGATCATGATCGCAAATTGCTATTGCCTTTTGGGTTATCACATGCTTAAACAAACGTTATTGTGATGCCATGCCACCTGATGTGAATATATGCAACGTAACACTGTCGAGATGCCTACCGAAATGCAGGTCAAAAATTCTGCTGAAATACAGCCAATGCCATACTGTTTGTTCCTGACTGAAAAACTGACGGAATTTCCGGGAACCCGAATTATCAGTCATTCAAAATGACAGAGACAACCCGGCGTCAAATCTACGGCCGAATCATATAGGAGACCGAAATGAAAAGACTGAATTTTCGGACATTACCGGACGCCAAGACCGACCAAAAGCTAGTTCAAAACAGGTCCTGAACTTCTCCAGGCACGACAGACTGCATAAGAACGAAGCCCTCGTCACTTTTCAGCACAGCCGTTGTTCTTCAGTGCCTCCCGGGCTTCCCTGCAACAACAACAACATTTCGATGCGTGAGATTTCTGCACTACTACGTTCCCGGAGAGCAAATAGTGTAACAAAAGCATGCACACAGCAACAGGAATAATTGGATCCTCTTCGCTATGTAGATGTATTTAGAATTTTCAGAAACACGGCCGCAATTGTAACTCTGAATTCCGACAGACGCAAAAATAACTGAATCCAAGTTTTTTTTCTTTCTAAAAATATGGACTGAATCCACGTGATTCTCAAACCAATCAAGCAGGTGAGGCTGTTCAGTCATGAGTCATGACCGAAAATCCCGTCTTTTATTTTGATCTTTTTATAACCCGACCATCCAGATTTGATGAATAAATTTTCCTCGTACCCAGACATACTGTCAGTTTTTGGTCATGACCAAACAATATGTAGTGGCAGACAGCAGCAAATTTGGATGGGATGTCAGTGAAATTTTGACTAGCATTTCGGTAGGCATTTCAACAGTGTTACGTTGCATAGATTCACATCAAATGGCAGCAAGAAACACAACAACATTTAAGCACAATAAGTCATAACCAATAGCAGTTTACGATCATGATCAACGTTCAACATTCAGAACTCACAAATTCTGTGAATGTTGTGTTTTCGGGTACCGGGATTCATTGGCCGAAACAAAGTCCCTGCCGACCACTAGTACTGCATAATACTCCCTCCGTTCGGAAATACTTGTCGGAGGAATGGATGTATCTAGACGTATTTTAGTTCTAGATACATCTATTTTTATGCATTTCTCCGACAAGTATTTCCGGATGGAGGGAGTACTACGCAAAATGAAAACATGGATGGTTACCTTAAAGCATTTGCGATATCAACATTTGTAGGATCCAGCTTCAAGCCATCTTCAAAAGCCTCGGAAGCCTTTTTATAGTCCTGTAAATAGAAACCAGCACATGATCAACTTCATGGCTACGAAAGATTGGGTATTACTATTATGTTCCTGATTTTTGTTACCTCCTGCAACATTAAAGCCGCGCCTTTTCGGTATTAGCCTTTGGGCCAACGAGGTCTCACCATTGTGCACGCATCAGCATCAGAGAGAGCATCTTTTCCTCTTCCCAGGCGCAACAAGCAGAAGCTCCTATTTGCTAGCAAGATTGCAAGATCTTTTGGACTAGGCTCGAATTTCATTGCCTGCATACCAACCACAGAGGTGGTTGATGTAACATGGTAATGGTAGTGATGCATACACCAATATTAAAAAAAAATTACCCACGAGATTTAAACTACTCAGCATTGCTAGCTACAAACTCGGAGAGGGAAAACATCTGAATGTTTTATTTCAAATTTAAATTGTATGTTCTAACTTAATTTATTTGCAACATTTGTAAGTGAGAAAAGGTGGGCCCAAACTCAATACCGAAAACTTCACATATTAAGGAGAAAGCGCGACATTAAAAGAACATTCAGAGAGAAAAAGAAGGCCTAGCCAATCTAGCTAACCTAACTTCCCACCATAAACAGTGCAGGAAAACTTGGTCACAAATCAGAAGTTTTTTGTTCTATAATTTTTCTATGTTTTTTGCATTTTGCTTTTGTTTATCCGTACATAACAGTTTTTCCACGTTCAATGAATATGGGGTAGGATACTCTCATGAAAATAAATACCAAATTAAGGTAGCATCAAAAGCAACTTCTGTAAGGTGTTAACAGAGCTATGGTGTTGCAGCAAGCAGCTGAGTGACTTACACAAGTATATAGTTCTCCTGCTATCAGATATTCCTTCCTATTAAAAGCCTCTGTAGCTTGTAATTTCAGCTCACATCTTCTCTTTTCACACTTATTTTTATCCTGATCACAAAATATTTTTCGTCAGAAAAAATATTTACAAAAAACAGAGACAAGAAGTTGCATTTAGACATTAGCAATGACTTCATAACATGTGCATAACATTTTCTGTTATTATATAGGAATATCATTAGCAAGCATAGTCAGAAGTGTACAAGAATTTGATGACACCTATTAATGGTAAACAGTAGTAATATATAATGGAACATTGGAACTGCAATTGTGCATAGAAGGAAATACATACCCTTGGGTTCAAACCAAAGGATTTCACATGAGATATGATACCATCAATACTCCAATCCGGCAATGTTGAAATAGGAGAAGTTAAAGGAAACAACATTTCAACCATATTCCTTCTGCCTTTTAGTGCAGCAATTTCAATTGGAGTCGTACCGAACTGCAAGTCAAATTAGCGATAGCTGATTTCAGAATTAATCACTAATACAAAATGGCGTACATTTGAGAAAGAGATTTGGCGAGTAGTCATCACCAATGTATATGCCAGTTGTGCTTGCAGATAATTCAGACACTAGTAGTTAATTTAGAATTTCAAAAAAGTTATACCAAAAATGGCTGTATAGACATTGCATAGAAAATTATTATTATTACACGGTAACAGTAAGGACAGCTTTAGCAACAATTAATATGGAACGGAGGGAGTAATATATGATAAGAACAGAAAAGAGGAAACGGTAAGACTCACTGCATCTCCAGTATTGGGGTTAGCACCAGCATCTAGTAAGCACCTCATGATATCAGGTAAGCCGTTGTTTGCAGCCACCATCAATTGAGTAACACCGATATAGTCAGTCTTATTCACATCAGCACCAGCCTGTGTAAACAGAATTATTTGAGTAGGTGCTTGAGATGTCATCCTCAGAAGACACATCCACCTAAAATTAAGTGAAGCAGCATCTACAGATTACTCTTAAGAATCTTGATAAGAAGAAATATTACTGACCTCAATGAGTAGCTTAACGCATCCCAATGATTCTTTCTGTATGGCCATACTCAGTGGGGTACTATCAAGGTCCAAAACCTTATTAGGCTGTGGAAAGTGAAAAAAGAAATCATTTTCTTATACTTGAAAAACAAAGGTACAATAGAGAAATAACATGAGGCCATTATATGTTTACATACATTGATATTTCTCATGGAAACGCATGGATTTTTTAATGGAAGTTAGACATAAAATTTACAACACCTGTGGAAAAGTGAGCATGTTTCACTTAAAGAGAAGTACTATGGTCAAATGTTGAATACATGGTTTTACAATGTACCAACGTAATTTTTTGGTTTAGATCAAGCAAAACTTCTGCATATACCAAGATTTCTCTATTTCAGTGAATGGTAGCCCCAAATGGGAGATGAAGGCCCTTAAATAAAACAGGTTCTTTCTTTTGCTTAACGAAAAAGAGAAATAGAAAAACTGGTGTCTTACATCTGCATGGTGCTCCAACAAAACCTTCATCGGGCCAACTTCACCGAGATTAGTGGCCGCATGCAACGGGGTACCGTGCTTAGAATCGAAAACATCCACATTGGCTCTCCTTGAAAGTAGCAATTCTACTATTTCACAATTTCCTGGAAGAGAAGCTTTTTACAAATCAACAGTATAAGCATGGTTTCCTACATGCACACATCTCCAATGACAGATCTGTATTAAAATGAGCTATGGATGAGCACGAGGTTTCTCTCATTAATGGCCTAGTGACCACTTTCATATATATTTTTCTCTTGGCGGCACCGGAAATCATCAAGTCCTCGCGGCCAGAGGCATTGGCTAATTTTGCTCTTTTTTGGTTTCCAAGCTTTTGTAAAGTGCTGCAAACTGAGAACGTTTTGGCTCCAGTTTTTATGAAAATGTTCAGGTTATGAGTAAACAAGACTACAGCTAACAAGTACTTCCTCTGTAAACTAATATAAGAGTGTTTAGATAACTCCTTTAGTATTCTAAACGCTCTTATATTAGTTTACGGAGGGAGTAGGCTCCAATCTTCAAAGTCGCGCCATCATCCAAATCAACTCATCAGAGAGAGCTTGGTCGAGAGGCATATATATTACGTAAATATGTATCAAAGACAGACTAATGTAAAGACATTTGGCAAAACAAATATGCCCTGGGACTGCAACAACGTGTTGGAGGAGGGTGGGGGGATACCATTCATTGTTGCAGTATGGAGAGGCGACCCCAATCTGCCGGGTATCGTCGGATCAGCGCCACGATCAAGAAGATACCTTGCTGCAGCAACCGTCCCGAAAGTTGCAGAGATGAACAGCGCGGTTTCACCTGCAGAAGAAGAAACAAAAATGGGTTGTGGGGTTTAGGGCTTTTCTTCCAATTAATCCATGCATACAGGAGGCGCAAAATTGACGGGAAGGGAAGAGATAGGAAACCTAGGTCGTTGGGCTGGTTGACGTCGACGCGGAGGTCCTCGACGAGGTAGGCGCAGATGTCCAGCCGGCCCTCCATGACCGCCACGCACAGCGCGCGGATCCAGATGCACTCGTCCGCCTCGACGGGAGCCAGCTCTGAGCATACGATCGAGGATCTATCCACATTAGCATCGATCGATGGAGAAGAAACTAAGGCCGGGAGGTGTAGGAGAGGTTGGTAGTGGATGTGGTCAGTACCTTTGAGGAGACGGAGATTGCCCTCCAGATCAGCCTTCAGGACCGGGTGCGGGGACGCAGCCGCCTTCTTCTCCTCCATCTCCAGGGCGATCGGGCGTGCGGAGAAGACGCGAGTCTTACTAAGTCGCTGGAGACTTGAGAGTGGTCGTCGCGGGGAAGGGAAGGAGAGGTGAGAGTAGAGCGATCGCCGGCGCGCCGCACCTGCACGCCGTGATATGCGGTGGTTCGTTAGGGCAGGTATTTTAAGCCCGGATGATTTTCATACTGGGGCCACATCAAAATCCATGCCCAAATTTTTGAA
The DNA here is from genome assembly GCA_963921465.1 of Triticum timopheevii. Classification (NCBI taxonomy): domain Eukaryota; kingdom Viridiplantae; phylum Streptophyta; class Magnoliopsida; order Poales; family Poaceae; genus Triticum; species Triticum timopheevii. The sequence goes on along the minus strand of OY997264.1, from coordinate 91,369,575 downwards.
GATGGAACATCGTGTCCACTTTTTTTTTGTCCGCATGTATCTTCTGCCTCCGTATTATCAACTACTCCTTCCCTTCGAAATTAATTTTTTTTTGCAAGGGTAAAGAGTTTTATTCCATAAGAATAGAGTTACAATCGAGAGGTAAAAGTTCCTCTATACATGGTGGTCCACAATCTAGCCATCTAGCCATAAATCAGTCAGATTCTCAATACTACTATACAAAGCCAACCGATCTGCTACCCTATTTTGCTCACATTTAATTTTCTACGGAATAAACTCATGAAGTACCATAAGATGCTTGATCTCAGCTACCAAATGTCCATATGCCGATCGAGACAGGTTATCACCAGTCAGGGACGCGAATGCCTCTGACGAGTCCGATTGCACTATTATAGGAACATCACTGTATTGAGCCGCCAGAGCCATACCTTGCATCAGTGCATGCAACTCAGCCTCTAGTGCGTCGTTGCAATTAAATAGGCAACGATAGGCAGCAAAAATCACACTTTCATCATGTCTCCTCAAGATCATGCCAGCTGTCGCCGAGCCATCCACCGAAGAAAAGGTTCCATCAACAGATAGTGCAACCCGGTTTGTCGGCCGTGGTGACCATGGAAGCGCGCTAGAAACCACTAAAACACGATTAGCTGAGCCGTCCTCCATTAGCGGCATCTTCTCCTTCAAAATTTCCTTCATGCTATATCTCCTTGACAGATCAAGTGAACACATAACAGAAGTAGACGGCACATTCTTGCCATGCGCCAAGTCAGATCGTAGCGACCAAATCCTCCAAATTAACATAATCATACGATCACGCTCATCTTGACGACAGTTTGCAAGAACATTTACTAACCAATCCTTCCCTGTATCAATTAAGGAATTTTGACCAGGGAGTGTCCAGACCATACGCATGTGATCCCAAAGCATGCGTGCGTGATCGCATGTGATCAATGCATGAAATGTAGTTTCTTTGTCCTTTCCACATATGGGACATGTATCATGTCTTGATAAGTGCCTATACTTCTTGCACTCATTAGTAGCTAAAGCACCAGATGCGACCTTCCAGGCCAATATTCGCATTTTCAAAGGTACCTTGGAACCCCAAATAGATTGCCAGATGGGTCGTCCACCACTAGGAATAGTACTAGATGCTCCACCCGCCACCAGACTATTACTAGGTTACATGCTTGTACCAAAAGATCCCAGTTGAGAAACAAAATTATTTAGCTGCAGGAGGTTCATCCATCTATTAAGCTTTATTTAGTCACCTCATGGGACGTCCGCCTAGTTCCACCTTCATGGGCTTCCTTAGCTTCCTTTACCAAAACGGCCAACATATCTTTGTGACGAGTCTTGATTTGATAGTTAGACATTAGTTCTTCATAGTTCAGCATGCAAACCAACTTATTTATCTTTTTTTCATATTTATCGGCATCATCCAGCAACTTTGTTCGCAGGTTTTTTGTAAACATCTGCAAGAGACAAGACTCAGCCCATTACATAGGTGGCGACAAGTGTACATGAAATGAACAGCGAGCAGTTAAGAACTCATTTGCATAGCATGGTTTACCTCATCAGAATCACCAATTTCATGGCTGCATATGATCTTAAAAGCTGTTGCAAGTTTCAAAAGGTCCCAGTTCTCGCAGTCAATGCCAGAAACATTCTTAAGGTGGCGACCAATAGCTTGAAAGTTTTCATACTGTTTCTTCTCAAAAGCATCACAATCTGCTCATTGACCTGGATACAAAGAGGTTGCCATCACTGAAACAAAAATGCAATGCCATTTTATTCTACAAAATATTGCGTCCAAAGCTTTGGTCTGTGAAATGAAGGATACCAAGTCTATTCGCACAAGATATTGCAAAATGTGACACTAAATGACAGGGAGTTCCAAATAAAGCAAAAGCATGGCAGCTGGTAACTCACCATCTCTTGTTTGATGTCAAAGCCATAATGACTCAATAGCTTTTGTAGTCCTTGACTCACAGGGAGGCGATCCTCTTTAGGCAGCTCTGATTTTTCTTTACGGACCAAACTATGCATGTGATGCTTCATGCCCCACATTAGCTCCATCACAATTTCATCATGCAAGCAGGGTATTCTCTGAAAAGCGTAACATAAAAAATGGCGCTCAAAGTTGTTCTCAAATGTCAAATATAAGGAAACAAGGAGCTTACACTCACCAAGCTTGTTTCAATAATTGATTTATATTCCTGTTTTCCAACAAGAAGTTTCTGCCCAGGGCGGTGCCACTTCGTGATCATCTCAGTGAGTTGTTTGTTAACACCAGTATCAACATTAATGGCGCTGGACTTGTCATCAAAAGTTTGAAATTCCTTCAGCCAAACAAGCTGGTAAATGAAATAAACAAAGATGAGCAAGTTCAGCAGAGAAGAAACAATTAATCAAATATCGTGCAATGTTTCAATCAGGTGAATCTAAAGTATTCTAATTCAGTAGGTACATCTCATCTGTAAATATATACCCTTGTTTATCAAATCTTTGCAGTGCAATTCAGAAAAGTTTCATGTGCGAAGGTGAGGCTATGTAATTTTGGAAATAGAACTCAGTGGCTTTTTTCACTTGTTCAGTAGTAGTACCAGATGAAGGATTGGTTCTTTTGGCAGCTTAAAGAATGAGCCACCAAAAGAACTGGGCATCAATCATTCCACCAGGTTCCAGAGCACGCATCGATTCTTTACAAATCACCTTGCACCCATCGTGTCGTGACTCCCTCAACACAAACTGGAATAAAATGTCAATCATAAACGATGCAAAAGTCACTAGTTGGATCAATCTGGCAATAAGCATATGAAGAAACAAAGAGAAAGGCCGTGACAGTGAGAAGGGAAGGAAAGAAAAGGGGACCACTCGCACGTTTTGCCCTATTAAAATTACCGAAGTTTGCCCACATACTCTGTTTACCTGACTCCCTCAACACAAACTGGAATAAAATGTCGATCATAAACGATGCAAAGTTGTTGGATCAATTTGGCAATAAGCATATGAAGAAACAAAGAGAAAAGCCGTGACAGTGAGAAAAGAAGGAAAGAAAAGGGGACCACTCACACGTTTTGCCCTATTAAAATTACCGAAGTTTGCCCACATATTCTGGAGACAATGATGAAATATAGTTAGTATCGACAGCAAGACGAAGCGAGCACATCATTAACCAAAGGAAGGAAGATCACATTACTTCTATTGCATCTGGTAAGTACAGGTGGATCCCAGAAAAATTGAAAACTGCGAAGCCAGATGGCGTCTCTAACAGCACCAACAGAACCCCATTATTCTTCGCAAAGTCATCACCTACAAACACAGATTCAACCAGAATTAAGGAAGCTGTAAAAAAACGCACGTAGCTTATCAGATATCAAAAGCGTGAAGCCCTGATCCGAGGCAAATTCCCTCCCCTCCGACAGATCCACCGCAGCAGTGCGTACCCGTAACAACACTCTACCCTTCCCCGAACCCTAACACGCCGACGGGGAAAAGGAGCACGGTGACCAGATCTGATGGAACGGATCCTTTCCTGAACGTGAAAATCTTCTTGGCGGATCTAAGTTTGCTCGCCACGGTTTCCAATCTCCCATACCAAATTGGGTGAGACTGTGATAGAGGATGATGGGGACCGCGGGATGACGGCTTACCTATTCTGATGGCTATCTCACCGAAAGTACCGGGAATCGTCTTTCGTCGACGTGCCGGCGATGGATCGACAGGAGGACGATGCGCCGGAGATGGATCCGGAGGAGCGAGCTCGCGGCGCCGCGCGCCGGAAAGCGGCATTGCGGGTGTTTTTTTTTTTACCACAATTAAGACTTTATCTCTCAAAGAATAGACAAGTCGTTTACAATGAGATAGTCAGGGATCACATCCAAAACCCAGAAACCCTATTCATGAAGGAGTTCTTTGCTAGTTCATCAGCCACTTGGTTAGCTTCTCTATAGCAGTGCTTAAAGGATACTGACGCAAAGTCCATCATTAGTTGCTTGCACTCCATGATGATAGCTGTATCCGGCCCCATATAATCTTGAATTTGGTTCATCGAGTCCACCACAAATGAAGAGTCTGGTTCCAGAACAACATTGTTACACCCAATATTGGCTGCAAGGTAGATTCCATTCCTGATAGCCATTAGTTCAGCGCTGTCCACCCTGGTTACTACTGGAACTAGAAGAATGCCCGTGCGTTGCAACGGGGCCACATTAACTTTAAGAGTTCAATATTACGACATTGGCGACATTTTTTACCATCAAATCCTCACACACACTCTCCCTCCCTCTTCCTCACACTCTCTCCCCCTCTCCCTCTTTCTAACACACACACATATCCATCTTATTGGGTACGGGACCATAATCCATCTATTTCACACACACACGCTAGTGCATAACAATATGGATTATGTGTATCATATTTGCCATCAGAACTGAGGGAATTAATTTCATGTAAATCGGCCAGCCACAGCTCCAAGAATACGCGGAGGAGGTGGCCCGGGTCAGCGTCGGCGCCGTTCGGCGCGGGCCACGGGCCCGCTTCCAAGTGCACGTGCAATGCACGTCTTCACAAATATTATAACCAGATGTGAGAAATCACATACTAACACGATGTTGCAATCAATTTGTAATTAAAGAAGCCAAAAGTCTTTTTTCTTAAACCAGAATTCCTTATGCTGGAGTTTAAACAAGCACCACAATAACATGATCAATTTTTTTTTGCTCTACTTATCACCTAATTAAGCAAATGCATGACTTATGAAGCGGATAAGAAATCATGTTAACTTGGAACTAAAATTCCAACAAAAGAGTGAGGAACAAACCTTTTTATCATTGCTCTGAAGTCTGAACCTCCCCCTATTTGTTAGTGAAATATGAGTATGCTTGGAAGATAATAATTTCTTATGCAACATATGCTTTTACATCTGAAAGAGCTACATAATATGTTGACCTACCTATGTGCACTTCCTAAATCAAGCGGATAAAATTATTTCTATCGGCAATATAAAATACTAAACATTAGAAAGAAAGGGACAATGTCCACTAACCATGCAAATATTCTGACCATGGGATATTTAGGCTGGCGTATATGGGAAATCAAAGCTAAAAATGACTCGATGAGTTAGGGATACATCAATAAATATTGTAAAAAGTGATAAAAACAAATCTGCAGCAACTCGCAACCCCACGAACTCGTATTCGCAATGAGCAAGTTAGTGAGGCCGCCACGGTAGGCTAGCACCAAGGGACAAGGGCAACAACCGCCTTCCCATCCAACCTACTGATTCTGCTGGCGCTACTTTCATCCTAAGCCCATGAGTACCGCTAGTGTGTTGCCACGTACGGAGAAACTACGAACTGAAATTTTCATCCAAATCATGAAAAATGTTAATGTTCCTCTCCTCTCCCATCCCTCGTGTGAACATACCCAATTCGTGGTTGGCTTGCTACATTTAGCGTAGCTCTGATGTGCACTGCTCTCGCTCTTGATTAGTTGCCGCAGTGCCACGCATCTACGCCAACAAGCTGGGGAAACAAATGCAAATGTTAAACCGAGTCAAAATCAACCATCCCACAATCGTAATAATAGAAAAGATAATAACCAAAATTTAACAGAAGAACTACTGCTTGGATCCCAGATCCATCTCGATAGCCCTTGATCTGGCTGCTGAGCTTCTCCTAGCCGCCTCAACATCACGTCATTACCAAACATGTAGTGAATGCCTAGTGGGACAAGGATTAAGAAATAACATGAGGTGAAAAATACGATGGCTGTCAATTCCATAAGACGATCCAAGTAATTTGACAAAACAGATCGGGAGCATCTTGTATAATCTCAAAAAAGCAACTAAAAATATGAGAAATGAATTGATGAAAATCAGCCCATGCTCTCATTCATGCTCGCTTTTGTAATGGGAGGCAAGGAATGGGGATACCGGGAGAAGAAATGATCACATGGACGGCAAGCCTCCACCACCGGCAAGTGGGGTTGCTTCACATCCAATCTCCACGGCCGCCGCCTCCATGGGGACGAACTCTCATGTTCACAACCGGGCTCCCAATCGGCCGCTGCCTCGCCGACCTTGACGACGAAGTAGTCCCTCCCTTCGATCCCATTCGCAACGGAGGCAACACCCATCCCAGCGGACGGGTTTGCGGTGAGATCCCTACTGGATTGTGGTCGCGCCACCCCAAACCTCACCGCGGTACACATGAGAGGGCGCCGTTGCCATGGTCAGGCTTGGATGGGGAAAGGAGGCGACATAGCAGCAACGGCGCCTTCGCCGGGATTGGTGGCGACGGCGGCGAGCGAGCGGGAGGACGGCGGTGGCGAGAGAGTAGGAGGGTGGTGGCGGCAGTCCATCGGCCGCCGTGACGTGAGAGGAGGATGGGGATGGGGCCGCGATCTGGACGTATGGAGCGACCAAGAGGAGGGGAAGCAGACGGCTGGGTTTTTCCATCGTGCGGGGTTTGGGGGAGGTCAAACGAGAGGTTTTTTTTCGTGCGGGAGGCAGAGAACGAGGGCGGATGTAGGGAGACGGGACGCGATCGGTTGGCAGGAAAAGGAAAGCTACGCATTTTTTAGGCAGTAGAGATGAGTGATGATAAGAAAGGGAAAATCACATCAATATAAGGAAATATCCCATCAATACTTGATTGATTGCGATTTATTTTTTATATGGTAACTAATCTGATCATCAATACTTGATTGATTGCGATTTATTTTTTATATGGTAACTAATCTGATGGGTTTATGTGGGTGGTGAAGCGAAAAGGCAGGTGGGAGGGAGACGAAACAAAACCAGCAAAATAAAACCAACGAAAGTGGTGAGGCGAAATAAAACCAGCAAAAAATAACCGGCGGACCATTCACCAACTGCTCCATTAGGAGTAGAGATGTACCAATTTGCTGCAGCAATAAAATCACCACGATCATCCCGGGCCACTGCACCACTCGCACCCGAGAGTGTTTCATATTGGAACGAAGCATCAACATTAATCTTCACTATCCCATGGCTTGGCTTCTTCCAAATATGATCGACTGTCCTTGTTGGACCCTTGGAAGACGCCGATCGCAAGTAATTCGTTGTCAGAACTCTAATCGCTAGAGCCGTATTCTTTGGATCTTGGACCTCCACCCCCCTGGCGATTTGCCGTCATTGCCACCAAATGTACCACGCTGCAACAAGTGCAAGTTCCGCTCTTGGTAGTTCATGGTCATTACCCTGAAGTTTCGACAAGATTTCCATTGTGATAGAGCCTGATCTGTCCTCAGCCATCGCCTCTTCTACGCTCTGCGCCAAGCCGAGCTGTTCCCAAACCGATATTGCTCGCGAGCAGTTAAACAGACAGTGTTGTATATCCTCTACTCCAACTGAGCAAACTGGGCATTGTCCAGTGCATGGGATATGGCGATTTGCCAATACACCTAAACAAGGTAAGGTACCATGCAGGACTTTCCAACCAAAATGTTTTATCTTCCTAGGTATCTTCAGATTCCACATGTCCTTCCACACTGAGTTGATATTTTCCAAACCTTGCCCGTCACTTCGCCTCCACAGCGAACCATATTGATGCTCAAATTCTTTATGGTAAGCCGATCGCACGGAGAATGTTCCCGACCGTGTATAATTCCATGCTACAAAATCTTCCACTAGGTGAGGGTTTAACTGGATCTGTAGTATCCTATGGACGTCAACCGGTGAAAATACATCCCGGATTAGTTCTTCGTCCCATTGTCCCATATGTGGATTTACCAACTCATCGACCTTTGATAGCATTGTTGCACCTCTATGTGTAATCAATTTTCTAGTAACACTAGATGGTATCCAATGGTCATTCCAAATATCAATATTAGCTCCAGATCCAACATGCCAAATGCTGACTCTCTTGAAAGTCTGAATACCAGCCACAATACTCTGCCAAGTGTAAGAAGAGCCCTTCTTGGGACCAACCTTCAAAATGTCACCATCTGGGTAATACTTAGCCTTCAGAACTTGAGCACATAAAGAGTCCGGGTTCTGGAGTAGGCGCCAGCACTGTTTTGCTAATAAAGCAAGATTAAAATTGTGCAAGTCTCTAAACCCCAATCCCCCTTCCTTCTTCGGAATGCACAACCTCCACCAGGCAAACCAATGCATTTTCTTTTTCTCTTCATCATCTCCCCACCAAAAGCCAGCAATTTCATCAGTAATAGATTTGTAGATTCCTTTTGGCAGTTTGAAAACTGACATTGCGTAGGAAGGAATCGCTTGGGCAACCGATTTTACCAAAATCTATTTACCTTGCATCGAGAGTGTTTTCTCTTTCCACCACTTCAGCCTCTGACAAACCCTGTCAATCAAGTGTTGAAAACAATCGCTTCTGTCCACCCCTACCATAGTTGGTAGGCCCAAATATGTATCAGATAAAGCTTCTGTCATGATATTCAATTCTCTGCAAATATTTTCCCTTGTTTGGACATTAGTATTCGGACTGAAATATATACTTGACTTTGCATTACTGATCATCTATCCCGAACTAGAGCATTAGGTCTCCAGCACTCTTTTTAAAGTATCTGCATTATGAGTATCCGCCTTCATAAGAATCGAAGAGTCATCTGCAAATAACAGGTGTGAGGTTGAAGGGGCATTCATGCAAACTCACACACCATCCAAACCCCCCATTTCCTGTTCATGAGCAAGCATACTTGAGAGACCCTCAGAATACAATAAAAATAAATAAGGTGATATGGGGTCACCCTGCCTCAAGCCTCTGGTAGGAGAAAACTCATCAGTTTCGGTGTTATTAAATCTGACTCTGTAGGTTACCGAAGACACACACTCCATGATGAGCTCCACCTATTGTGCATGAAACCCCATCTGCAGCATTATTTTCTCCAAAAATCCCCATTCAACATGGTCATAGGCTTTATTCATATCCAATTTCACCGCACAGAGCCCATTTGATCCATGTGTTTTTTTCTTGATTGCATGAAAACATTCATAAGCTACCAACACATTATGAGTGATTAATCTTTCCGGAACGAAGGCACTTTGTGTTGGAGAAATAATTTCAGGGAGAATCCGCTTAAGCCTATTTGCAATCATTTTTGAAATGATTTTATAGATTACGTTACATAGGCTTATTGGTCTGTACTGTGTTATCACCTCGGGGGAATTTACCTTCGGTATAAGAGTCACATTCGTTGAGTTCCAACCTGTAGGGATCTTTCAATGACGTATAGCATTCAGCACCTCATCTGTCAGCTCCTCTCCCACAATGTGCCAGAATCTTTTAAAGAAAATAGCGTGAAGTCCATCCGGGCCCGGGGCCTTCAGATCACCTATTTGGAACAAATCCTTGCGAACCTCCTCCCTGGTATACTCGGCCAAAAGCATATTATTCATATCATTGGTCACCACAGGTTTTATAGCATTTAACAAGCCCTAATCTACCTTCCCCATATCTGATGTAAAGAGACCCTGGAAGTAATCCCGGATCAACGGCTTCAAATTGTCGTTTCCTTCAACCCAAGTATTACTATTGCTTTTCAACTTTTTAATTAAATTCTTCCGTCGACGAGACGAAGCAGATTGATGGAAGTAGGCAGTGTTACGGTCTCCTCGCCGGAGCCAGCTAACTTTACCTCTTTGCATCCAGTATATTTCATCTTGCTCGAGCAAATTTTCTATAAATAGAGACAACTCCTTCTGCTGCATACGCACGTCAGGAGTCGGGGTTTCCCTTGAGAGCGATTCTAGCTCTCTCTGTGCCTTCATGAGTCTCGAGTGAGGCTCCTTCAGCACCTCTCTGTCCCAGGCATGCAGATCCTGGTGTACCACAGATAGTTTTATGCCCACGCCCGGTCCTATGTTACGAGCGGCAGCCTTTTGCCACGCCGTTTTTACAATCTCCTCCACAATCTCCTTAGCTAGCCACCTTGCCTCAAATTTCCTTCCATAAGATGGTGTTTGTTCTGCCACTCCAACAAGGTGATTAGTGTCCAAACAGATCGGCCTATGATCTGATTTCCCCAGATCCAAGTTACATAAGCCTGCCAGCGGATGGAGCCTCATCCATTCTGCATTTGATACTGCACGGTCTAGCCTTTCCCGCAGTCCACCACAGAACCACGTGAAAACATCACCCTCATACCCCAAGTCTTCTAGCGAGCAATCAGACAATGCATCCTGAAAGGCTTTAAGACGTGATTGTTGTCGAGGCGCACCTTGCTACGTCTTGAGCTTGCGTTGGTTTTCCTCGAAGAGGAGAGGGTGATGCAGCAAAGTGTAGCGTAAGTATTTCCCTCAGTTTTGAGAACCAAGGTATCAATCCAGTATGAGGCTCCTCAAAAGTCCCACGCACCTACACAAACAAATTGAGAACTCGCAACCAACGCAATAAAGGGGTTGTCAATCCCTTCACCGCCACTTGCGAAAGTGAGATCTAATAAAGATAGTATGATAAGATAAATATATTTTTGGTATTTTATAAGATAGATGCAAAAAGTAAAGATGCAAATAAAGTAGATGGAAAGCAAATTTGTAGGAGATAGACCCGGGGGCCATAGGTTTCATTAGAGGCTTCTCTCAAGATAGCATAAGTATTACGGTGGGTGAACAAATTACTGTCGAGCAATTGATAGAAAAGCGCATAGTTATGAGATTATCTAGGCATGATCATGTATATAGGCATCACGTCCATAACAAGTAGACCGACTCCTGCCTGCATCTAGAGTATTAAGTTCATAAGAACAGAGTAACGCATTAAGCAAGATGACATGATGTAGATGGATAAACACATGCAATGTGATATAAACCCCATCTTGTTATCCTCGATGGCAACAATACAATACGTGTCTTGCAACCCTTTCTGTCACTAGGTAAGAACACCGCAAGATTGAACCCAAAGCTAAGCACTTCTCCCATGGCAAGAAAGACCAATCTACTAGGCCAAACCAAACTGATAATTCGAAGAGACTTACAAAGATAACTCAATCATACATAAAAGAATTCAGAGAAGATTCAAATATTATTCATAGATAAACTTGATCATAAACCCACAATTCATCGGATCTCGACAAACACACCGCAAAAAGAGTTTACATCGAATAGATCTCCACAAGAGAGGGGGAGAACATTGTATTGAGATCCAAAAAGAGAGAAGAAGCCATCTAGCTAATAACTATGGACCCGTAGGTCTGTGGTAAACTACTCACAACTCATCGAAGGGGCAAGGATGTTGATGTAGAGGCCCTCCATGGTTGCTTCCCCCTCCGGCAGAGTGCCGGCAAGGGCTCCACGATGGGATCTCGCGGATATAGAAGGTTACGGCAGTGGAAACTGTGTTTTGTGGTGCTCCTGGATGTTTTCGGGGTACGTAGGTATATATAGGAGGAAGAAGTATGTTGGTGGACGCCCGAGGGGCCCACGAGACAGGGGGCGCCGTCCTATCTCGTGGGGCCCTCGGAGCTTTCTTGATTTGCACTCCAGGCTCTCCGGATCAGATTTGTTCCAAAAATAATGCTCCCGAAGGTTTCATTCCGTTTGGACTCCGTTTGATATTCCTTTTCTTCGAAATATTGAAATAGGCAAAAACAACAATATGGGTTGGGCCTCCGGTTAGTAGGTTAGTCCCAAAAATGATATAAATGTGTAAAATAAAGCCCAAAAACATGCAAAAGGGGTAATATAATAGCATGGAACAATCAAAAATTATAGATACGTTGGAGACGTATCAAGCATCCCCAAGCTTAATTCCTGCTCGTCCTCGAGTAGGTAAATGATAAAAAGAATTTTTTGATGTGGAATGCTACCTAGCATAATTCATAATGTAATTTTCTTTATTGTGGCATGAATGTTCAGATCCAAATGAATACAAAATAAAAGTTCATATTGACATAAGAAATAGTAATACTTCAAGCATACTAATCAAAGTAATCATGTCTTCTCAAAATACCATGGCTAAAGAAAGTTATCCCTACAAAATCATATAGTCTGGCTATGCTCTATCTTCATCACACAAAGTATTTAATCATGCACAACCCCGATGACAAGCCAAGCAATTATTTCATACTTTAATAATCTCAAACTTTTTCAACTTTCACGCAATACATGAGCGTGAGCCATGGACATAGCACTATATGTGGAATAGAATGGTGGTTGTAGAGAAGACAAAAAAGGAGAAGATAGTCTCACATCAACTAGGCGTATCAATGGGCTATGGAGATGCCCATTAATAGATATCAATGTGAGGTATAGGGATTGCCATGCAACGGATGCACTAGAGCTATAAATATATGAAAGCTCAATAAAAGACACTAAGTGGGGTGCATCCAACTTGCTTGCTCACGAAGACCTAGGGCACTTTTGAGGAAGCCCATCATTGGAATATACAAGCCAAGTTCTATAATGAAAAATTCCCACTAGTATATGAAAGTGACAACATATGAGACTCTCTATCATGAAGATCATGGTGCTATTTTGAAGCACACATCCCCATGGCAATCTGGATTGGGCGTGCAGATCTCGAAGTAACTGGTACGTGCGAGTCTTGTTATCCCAGTTTGGTTCGCCGTAAATCCCAGTTAACCTCCACACATCCCCATTGTCCTCTTCCATAGAAACATCGATGAAATCAAGGGTGGCAGCCCGGGAGTAGATCCTCACCTCCTTCTTCCACATTAAAAGCAAGCCACCCTTCCTTCCATCTAAACTAGGAACCACAATTCTATGGTCCATCCGCAACCTTTTCATCAAAACCTCTGCCCTAGCATCATCCAAATGCGTCGCGGACAAGAAAAACGCATCTGGTTCATGTCGCGGGTGGTTTGCTGCCACGACAGAGATGAGTGATTTTTTTTCGAGGCAGTTAGAGATGAGTGGTGTTTCTGGTTTCACTAGGCGACCGCCAGTATTAGTACACCGGCCGTGTGCCGCAAGGCCCGAAATTCTACGACCGAGGCCTGAGTTAGTAATGGAAAAGGCTTCCTATCATCTGATAGGAGGCATTCGCCGGGAGAGTCTAGTATAGGATCATCCCTTTAGGTGAGATCGTAGAATCAACCCGAACTTTTCATATTTAAACAATTCAAAAAAAATCTGAAAAAAAGTATAACATACCTACGGGATATGTCTACCACTTCAAAAAAAATCTGCTCACTCGATCTACAGTTAGAGATTAAAAAAAGCAAATTCAACTATGAATAGTGTCAGCTTTAGCGTGAATAGTATTTGACACTATTCACATCTGATTTTGTCTTTTTTGGTCCTCTAAGTGTAGTTCGAATTAGGAGATTAAACTTTTTGAGCTTGTACATCACACATGAATGTGTGCCTCTAATTTTTTTCAGAATTTTTACACATGTTTTGTATATTCAAAAAAATGGATCTCATTGATCTCACCTATGGACATATCCTATACAAGTCTTCCCCGACATTCGCCAGACTGGTCGAGGACGTCGATACATCACAAATCTCACGGCTGGAGTGCTTCCAAATCTATCTCCCGTTTTCAAAGGAGACCGCTTATCTCACCACGCCCCCATAACCTCTCGTTAGCTTTTAAATCCAGACTAGTAGAATGCCCGTGCGTTGTTACGGGCTACAATGTATATAAAGGAATTAAACAAATGATTAAGGTTGTCTCCAAAGTCAAAGCTCATTTCTCCCTCATTCGTCCGGGTGTGTTTGGATATCAAATAGGCACATCAGGAGCCTCAACTTTTATCAAAAGCATAATGGATATATCTTTGTTGAAGGTAGCATTTGTAGTTAAGGCTTCATGACAACTAATGACTAAACCTTCACCCTTTTCAATAATCTCCTTAGCATGAATGCCTCATTTAGACAACATAACAACACTTCATATGACAATTGAAAATCAAAAGACTGGTCTAAATTAAAAATAGGGTTGGTGCATACCTCATATTCACGAACATCAACATGTGACCGTAGCACATTACATCAGTGGTGCTTCTTCAGGTGATCCAAAATACATTGATAGTTTCAAATTAGTCGGTGTTCTCCTCACTCAACAAACCATGTAGCGATTCACCTCGTGTTTCTAAAAATTGCAGTTTGGTAGAACCAGGGGTCCTACTGGACCTGCCCCGGAGGTTTTAGGGGAAGGATGGAGCGGGGTGAGGTGATGAGCGGGCGCGCCGGCGGCTGGGCACCGTCGCGTTGGAGGGAGATGGCGGCCGCGACTAGGGTTGGAGGCAGCTAGGGTTCCGGCTCCTCTAGGAGCCGGGTAACAGGAATAATAATATTCTTATTGCTTGATCTCAAAAGTGTTTTACTATTGGAAATATGCCCTAGAGGCAATAATAAAATGGTTATTATTGTATTTACTTGTTCATGATAATTGTCTATTGTTCATGCTATAATTGTATTAACTAGAAACCGTAATACATGCGTGAATACATAGACCACAACATGTCCCTAGTGAGACTCTAGTTGACTAGCTCGTTGATCAATAGATGGTCATGGTTTCCTGACCATGGACATAGGATGTCATTGATAACGGGATCACATCATTAGGAGAATGATGTGATGGACAAGACCCAATCCTAAGCATAACACAAGATCGTGTAGTTCGTTTGCTAAAAGCTTTTCTAATGTCAAGTATCATTTCCTTAGACCATGAGATTGTGCAACTCCCGGATACCGTAGGAATGCTTTGGGTGTGCCAAGCATCACGTAACTGGGTGGCTATAAAGGTGCACTACGGGTATCTCCGAAAGTGTCTGTTGGGTTGGCACAAATCGAGACCGGGATTTGTCACTCCGTATGATGGAGAGGTATCTCTGGGCCCACTCGGTAATGCATCATCATAATGAGCTCAATATGACTATGTAGTTAGTCACGGGATCATGCATTATGGAACGAGTAAAGTGACTTGCCAGTAACGAGATTGAATGAGGTATTGGGATACCGACGATCGAATCTCGGGCAAGTAACATACCGATTGACAAAGGGAATTGCATACGGGATTGCTTGAATCCTTGACATCGTGGTTCATCCGATGAGATCTTCATGGAACATGTGGGAGCCAACATGGGTATCCAGATCCCGCTTTTGGTTATTGACCGGAGAACGTCTCGGTCATGTCTGCATGGTTCCCGAACCCGTAGGGTCTACACACTTAAGGTTCGGTGACGCTAGAGTTGTTATGGGAAATAGTATGTGGTTACCGAAGGTTGTTCAGAGTCCCGGATGATATCCCGGACATGACGAGGAGCTCCGGAATGGTCCGGAGGTGAAGATCGGTATATTGGACGAAGGGTATTGGAGTCCGGAATTGTTCCTGGAGTACCAGGTGATGACCAGCGTATCCGAAAGGGGTTTCGGAGGCCCCGACAAGCGTTGGGGGGCCTTATGGGCCAAGGGGAGAGGGTACATCAGCCCACGAAGGGGATGAGCGCCCCTCCCACCCCATCTCACGTAACCAGGAGAGGTGGGGGCGCCACCCCTAGGGCAGCGGGAGCTCCTAACGGGCGCCTTCAGCGCCGGTTCCCGTTCTGGCGCCCACACGCCCGCGAACTGGGCCGGCCCACCTTGCCTCGTGTTCCACTTCTGCTCGTTCGCTCCCCTCGCTCCCTCGTTCATTCTCCCTCGATCGCCTACTTCGCTCCCTGGATCGGTCAAGTATTGACTTTTGACGAAAAAAAAACAAAAAATGAAAAATTTCGTGAATTCAAGAATTTTCATAAAACTTGAAAGAAAGTCCAGGAACTTATAAAAAAGTTCACGAATTTGAAAAAAAGTTCATCAATAAAGAAAAATCGATTTTGAAAAATGAAAATCTTAAATATGCGAACAAATGTTTCGAAAATCGTACGCAAATTTCAAATATTCCTTTTATTTTAAACGTGAACTATGTTTTTCAAAAACTGGACAATTTTCGAAATTTGAATATATTTTTTGTACTGTGAACAATTTTTAGAAAGCGAATTTAGAATACACATTGAACATTTTCTTAGTACAGGGTGAACATTATTCAAAGAAACACTGAACATTTTTTTAGATACGCTAAACTTTTTCTGAATACATGCTGAACAAAATTTTTCTGCACGATGAACATTTTTTATACACACTGAACATTTTTTCAATGTAAGGTGAACAATATTCAAATACACGTAGAACTTTTTTAAAATACGATGAACTCCTTTTGAATGCACGCTGAACAAAATTTCTATACAGGATGAACATTTTTTATACACAGTGAACATTTTTTTCAATGTATGGTGAAATTTTTTCTTCAATACGGTGAACAAAAATTTAGAATTCAGAACTATTTTTGAAATGTGAACAAAATTCGAAAACATGAACAAAATTTGGAATTTCGAAAAACATTTTCTGAAAAGTCAAACGAATTTCGAAAAATCTGAACATATTTTGGATATTGAAAATAGTTCATCCAATTCGAAAATAGTTCATCCAATTTAAAAAAGTTCACTGGTTTTCAAAAAAAGTTCATTGAATTTGAAAAAAATTAATTGATTTTGGAAAAAGTTCATGGAATTTGGTGAGAAAAGTTCGTCGATTTTGCAAAAGAAGGAAAAAACTGAACAAAATCGTTCATAGGAAAAAAAGAAACAATATAGAAACAAAAGGATGAAAAGGCTCTGAGAAAACACGAATACTAAGGTGGCGGACTGGCTATGGCAGAACGCTTGTACTCTGGAGGACTCCAGTTCTAATCTTGCCCCACGCAAGTAGTTTTTTGCGTTTTAGAAACATCAAAAAAGAAGAAATAATGGGCTGGCCCAGTGCGGCGGGAGGGTGTGCGCCTGAATGCATAAATAACTAAAACGGGCGCTTAAGGCGCCGTTTAGGAATTGGCTAGGGAAGCCGCCCTTCCCGGCTTGGGGGGCAAGTTTCCTAGGGGGTGGGGGCGCCCAAACCCATCTAGGGTTTCCCCTGTGGCCGCCGCCCCTCCCCTAGGGAACCCTAGGGCGCCTCCCCCTCCTCCCTTCTCCATATATATAGTGAGGGAGAGAGAGGGCAGCCGCACCCTTCCCCTGGCGCAGCCCTCTCCCTCCTCCAACACCTCCTCCTCCTCCGTAGTGCTTGGTGAAGCCCTGCCGGAGAACCACGAGCTCCATCACCACCTTGCCGTCGTGCTGTCAGAGTTTTCCCTCAACTTCTCCTCCCCTCTTGCTGGATCAAGGAGGAGACGTCCCCGGGCTGTACGTGTGTTGAATGCGGAGGCACCGTTGTTCGGTGCTTAGGTCGGATTCGGCCGCGATCTGAATCGCTTCGTGAATGACTCCACCGACCGCGTTCTTGTAACGCTTCCGCTTCGCGATCTTCAAGGGTATGAAGATACACTCCCCTCTCTCTTGTTGCTAGAATCTCCATAGATTGATATTGGTGATGTGTAGAAAATTTTGAATTTCTGCTAAGTTCCCCAATAGTGGCATCATGAGCTAGGTCTATTGCGTAGATTCTATGCACGAGTAGAACACAAGTTGTTGTGGGCGTTGATTTTGTTCAATATGCTTACTGTTACTAGTCCTATCTTGTTTCGACGGTATTGTGGGATGAAGCGGCTCGGACCGACCTTATATGTACGCTTACGTGAGACAGGTTCCACTGACTGACATGCACTTGTTGCATAAGGTGGCTAGCGGGTGCCAGTCTCTCCCACTTTAGTCGGATCGGATTCGATGAAAAGGGTCCTTATGAAGGGTAAATAGCAATTGGCATATCACGTTGTGGTTTTGGCGTAGGTAAGAAACGTTATTGCTAGAAACCTATAGCAGCCACGTAAAAACTTGCAACAACAATTAGAGGACGTCTAACTTGTTTTTGGAGCATATGCCGTGTGATGTGATATGGCCAAAAGGATGTGATGAATGATATATATGTGATGTATGAGATTGATCATGTCCTTGTAATAGGAATCACGACTTGCATGTCGATGAGTATGACAACCGGCAGGAGCCATAGGAGTTTTCTTAATTTATTGTATGACCTGCGTGTCATTGAATAACGCCATGTAATTACTTTACTTTATTGCTAAACCGTTAGCCATAGTAGTAGAAGTAATAGTTGGCGAGACAACTTCATGGAGACACGATGATGGAGATCATGGTGTCATGCCGGTGACGATGATGATCATGGAGCCCCGAAGATGGAGATCAAAAGGAGCAAAATGATATTGGCCATATCATGTCACTATTTGATTGCATGTGATGTTTATCATGTTTATGCATCTTATTTGCTTAGAACGACAGTAGTAAATAAGATGATCCCTCATAATAATTTCAAGAAAGTGTTCCAGCTAACTGTGCACCATTGCAAAAGTTCGTTGTTTCGAAGCACCACGTGATGATCGGGTGTGATAGATTCTAACTTTCACATACAACGGGTGTAAGCCAGGTTTACACACGCGAAACACTTAGGTTGACTTGATGAGCCTAGCATGTATAGACATGGCCTCGAAACACAAGAGACCGAAAGGTCGAACATGAGTCGTATAGTGGATACGATCAACATGAAGATGTTCACCGATGATGACTAGTCCATCTCACGTGATGATCGGACACGGCCTAGTTGACTCGGATCGTGTATCACTTAGATGACTAGAGGGATGTCTATCTGAGTGGGATTTCATTAGATGAACTTAATTATCATGAACATAGTCAAATGGTCTTTGCAAATTATGTCGTAGCTCGAGTTTTAGTTCTACTGTTTTAAATATGTTCCTAGAGAAAATTTAGTTGAAAGTTGATAGTAGCAATTATGCGAACTGGGTCCATAAACTGAGGATTGTCCTCATTGCTGCGTAGAAGGCTTATGTCCTTAATGCACCGCTCGGTGTGCTGAACCTCGAACGTCATCTGTGGATGTTGTGAACATCTGACATACACGTTTTGATGACTACATGATAGTTCAGTAATGTTAAACAGTTTAGAATTGTGGCGCCGAAGACGTTTTTGAAACGTCGCGGAACATATGAGATGTTCCAAGGGCTGAAATTGGGATTTCAGGCTCGTGCCCACGTCAAGAGGTATGAGACCTCCGACAAGTTTCTTAGCCTACAAACTAATTGAGAAAAGCTCAGCCGTTGAGCTTGTACTCAGATTGTCTGGGTACAAAAATCACTTGAATCGAGTGGGAGTTAATCTTCAGATGAGATAGTGATGTTTCTCCAAAGTCATTGCCACCAAGCTACTAGAGCTTCGTGATGAACTATAACCTATCAAGGATAGATATGATGATCCTTGAAATATTCGCAATGTTTGACACCGCGAAAGTAGAAATCAAGAAGGAGCATCAATTGTTGATGGTTAGTGAAACCACTAGTTTCAAGAAGGGCAAGGGCAAGAAGGGATACTTCATGAAATGGCAAATCAGTTGCTGCTCTAGTGAAGAAACCCAAGGTTGAACCCAAACCCTAGATACTTGGTAGATGAGAAGGCTGGCGAGGTCAACAGAAGTATATTGGATATACATTATATTAATGTGTACTTTACTAGTACTCCTAGTAGCACCAGGGTATTAGATACCGGTTCGGTTGCTAAGTGTTGGTAACTCGAAATAAAAGCTGCGGAATAAACGGAGACTAGCTAAAGGTGAGATGACGATATGTGTTGGAAGTGTTTCCAAGCTTGATGTGATCAAGCATCGCATACTCCCTCTACCATCGAGATTGGTGTTAAACCTAAATAATTGTTATCTGGTGTTTGCATTGAGCATAGACATGATTGGATTATGTCTATCGCAATACGGCCATTCATTTAAGGAGAATAATAGTTACTCTATTTATTTGAATAATACCTTCGATGGTCTTGCACCTAAAATGAATGGTTTATTGAATCTCGATCGTAGTGATACACATGTTCATGCCAAAAGATATAAGATAGTGATGATAGTACCACATACTTGTGGCACTGCCATTTGAGTCATATTGGTATAAAATGCATGAAGAAGCTCCATGTTGATGGATCTTTGGACTCACTCGTTTTGAAAAGATTGAGACATGCGAACCATGTCTATTGGTGTATACGCATGAAGAAACTCCATGCAGATGGATCGTTTGGACTCACTTGATTTTGAATCACTTGAGACATGCAAATCATACCACATAGGCAAGATGACTGAAAAGCATCGGTTTCAGTAAGATGGAACAATAAAGCAACTTGTTGGAAGTAATACATTTTGATGTGTGCAGTCTAATGAGTGCTGAGGCACACAGTGGATATCGTTATGTTCTTACTTCACAGATGGTTTGAGTAGATTCTGAGTATATTGACTTGATGAAACACAAATCTGAATTATTGAAAGGTTCAAGTAATTTCAGAGTGAAGTTGAAGATCGTCGTAACAAGAGGATAAAATGTCTATGATATGATCATAGAGATGAATATCTGAGTTACAAGTTTGGCACACAATTAAGACATTGTGGAAATTGTTTCACAATTAATACCGCCTGGAACACCATAGTGTGATGGTGTGTCCGAACATCATAACTGCACCCTATTACATATGGTGCATACCATGATGTCTCTTATCGAATTACCACTGTCGTTTATAGGTTAGGCATTAGAGACAACCACATTCACTTTAAATAGGTACCACGCAATTCCGTTGAGACGACACCGTATGAACTATGGTTTGGAGAAACCTAAGTTGTCGTTTCTTAAAAGTTTGGGGCTGCGACGCTTATGTGAAAAAGTTTCAGGCTGATAAGCTCGAACCCAAAACGAATAAATGCATCTTCATAGGACACCCAAAAACAGTTGGGTATACCTCATATCTCAGATCCGGAAGCAAAAGGGATTGTTTCTAGAATCGGGTCCTTTCTCGAGGAAAAGTTTCTCTTGAAAGAATTGAGTGGGAGGATGGTGGAGACTTGATGAGGTTATTGAACCATCACTTCAACTAGTGTGTAGCAGGGCATAGGAAGTTATTCCTATGGCACCTACACCAATTGAAGTGGAAGCTGATGATAGTAATCATGAAAGTTCAGATCAAGTCACTACCAAACCTCGTAGGTCGACAAGGATGAGTACTACTTCAGAGTGGTACGTAATCCTGTCTTGGAGGTCATGTTGCTAGACAACAATTAACCTACAAGCTGTGGAGAAGCGATGGTGGGCCCGAATTCCGACAAATGGCTCAGGGCCATAAAATCCGAGAGAGGATCCATGTATAAAACAAAGTGTAGACTTTGGAAAAACTACTTGATGGTCATAAGGCTGTTGGGTACAGATGGATTTTGAAAGGGAAGACGGACAACGATGGTAAGTGTCACCATTAAGAAAGCTCGACTTGTCGCTAAGATGTTTTCCGACAAGTTCAAGGAGTTGACTACGATGAGACTTTCTCACTCGTAGCGATGCTAAGAGTCTGTTAGAATTGTATTAGCAGTTACTGCATTATTTATGAAATCTTGCAGATAGGATGTCAAAACATTGTTTCCTCGACAATTTTCTTGAGGAAAGGTTGTATGTGATACAACCAGAAGGTTTTGTCAATCCTAAAAGATGCCAACAAGTATGCAAAGCTCCAACAATCCTTCTAAGGACAGGAGTAAGCATCTCGGAGTTGGAATATACGCTTTGATGAGATGATCAAAGATTTTGGGTTTATACAAAGTTTATGAGAAACTTGTATTTCCAAAGAAGTGAGTGGGAGCACTATAAAAATTTCTGATGAGTATATGTTGTTGACATATTGTTGATCGGAAATGATGTAGAATTTTTGGAAAGCATATAGGGTTATTGGAAAAGTGTTTTTCAATGGAAAACCTGGATTAAGCTACTTGAACATTGAGCATCAAGATCTATAAGGATAGATCAAAATGCTTAATAGTACTTTCAAATGAACACATACCGTGAGAAGATTTTGAAGGAGTTCAAAATATATCGGCCAAGGAGTTCTTGGCTGTAAGGTGTGAGCATTGAGTAAGACTCAAGACCTGACCTCGACAGAAGAGAGAGAATGGACGAAGGTCGTCCCCTATGCTTCAGACATAGGCTCTACAGTATGCTATGCTGTGTACCGCACCTGAAGTGTGCCTTGCCATGAGTCAGTCAAGGGGTACAAGAATGATCCAGGAATGGATAACAAGACAACGGTCAAACATATCCTTAGTAACTAGTGGACTAAGGAATTTTCTCGATTATGGAGGTGGTAAAAGAGTTCGTCGTAAAGGGTTACGCCGATGCGAACTTTGACACTAATCCGGATTATTCTGAGTAGTAAACCGGCATCGTATACTAGAACAGTTATTTGTAATAGCTCCAAATAGAGCGTGGTAGCTGCATCTAGGAGATGACATAGAGATTTGTAAAGCACACACGGATCTGAAAGATTCAGACCCGTTGACTAATAACCTCTCTCACAAGCGAGATATGATCAAACCCCATGGGTGTTGAATTCATTACAATCACATAGTGATGTGAACTAGATTATTGACTCTAGTGCAAGTGGGAGACTGTTGGAAATATGCCCTAGAGGCAATAATAAAATGGTTATTATTGTATTTCCTTGTTCATGATAATTGTCTATTGTTCATGCTATAATTGTATTAACCGGAAACCGTAATACATGTGTGAATACATAGACCACAACATGCCCCTAGTGAGCCTCTAGTTGACTAGCTCGTTGATCAATAGATGGTTATGGTTTCCTGACCATGGACATAGGATGCCATTGATAATGGGATCACATCATTAGGAGAATGATGTGATGGACAAGACCCAATCCTAAGCATAGCACAAGATCGTGTAGTTCGTTTGCTAAAAGCTTTTCTAATGTCAAGTATCATTTCCTTAGACCATGAGATTGTGCAACTCCCGGATATCGTAGGAATGCTCTGGGTGTGCCAAACGTCACAACGTAACTGGGTGGCTATAAAGGTGCACTACGGGTATCTCCGAAAGTGTCTGTTGGGTTGGCACGAATCGAGACTGGGATTTGTCACTCCGTATGACGGAGAGGTATCTCTGGGCCCACTCGGTAATGCATCATCGTAATGAGCTCAATGTGACTAAGTAGTTAGTCACGGGATCATGCATTATGGAACGAGTAAAGTGACTTGCCAGTAACGAGATTGAACGAGGTATTGGGATACCGACGATCGAATCTCGGGCAAGTAACAAACCGATTGACAAAGGGAATTGCATACAGGATTGCTTGAATCCTTGACATCGTGGTTCATCCGATGAGATCATCGTGGAACATATGGGAGCCAACATGGGTATCCAGATATCGCTGTTGGTTATTGACCGGAGAACGTCTCGGTCATGTCTGCATGGTTCCCGAACCCGTAGGGTCTACACACTTAAGGTTCGGTGACGCTAGAGTTGTTATGGGAAATAGTATGTGGTTACCGAAGGTTGTTCGGAGTCCCGGATGAGATCCCAGACATGATGAGGAGCTCCGGAATGGTCCGGAGGTGAAGATCGGTATATTGGATGAAGGGTATTGGAGTCCGGAATTGTTCCGGGGGTACCAGGTGATGACCAGCGTGTCCGAAAGGGGTTTCGGAGGCCCCGGCAAGCGTTGGGGGGCCTTATGGGCCAAGGGGAGAGGGCACATCAGCTCGCTAAGGGCTGAGCGCCCCTCGCACCCCATCTCACGTAACCAGGAGAGGTGGGGGCGCCACCCTAGGGCAGCCGCCCCTCCCGGCTTGGGGGGCAAGTTTCCTAGGGGGTGGGGGCGCCCAAACCCATCTAGGGTTTCCCCTGTGGCCGCTGCCCCTCCCCTAGGGAACCCTAGGGCGCCTCCCCCTCCTCCCTTCCCCCTATATATAGTGAGGGAGAGAGAGGGCAGCCGCACCCTTCCCCTGGCGCAGCCCTCTCCCTCCTCCAACACCTCCTCCTCCTCCGTAGTGCTTGGTGAAGCCCTGCCGGAGAACCACGAGCTCCATCACCACCATGCCGTCGTGCTGTTGGAGTTTTCCCTCAACTTCTCCTCTCCCCTTGCTGGATCAAGAAGGAGGAGACGTCCCTGGGCTGTACGTGTGTTGAACGCGGAGGCACCGTTGTTCATTGCTTAGATCGGATTCGGCCGCGATCTGAATCGCTTCGTGAACAACTCCACCGACCGCGTTCTTGTAACGCTTCCGCTTTGCGATCTTCAAGGGTATGAAGATACACTCCCCTCTATCTTGTTGCTAGAATCTCCATAGATTGATCTTGGTGATGCGTAGAAAATTTTGAATTTCTGCTACGTTCCCCAACATTTACATCTAATATTTATAATCTCAATACGAATAGACTAAGATAACTTGTGGGACAAGCCCCTAACTACTGCTCGGTGGGCCTCCTCCGGTTATAAGCTAAACCGGTCATAACATCTCTCCCTGCCTGCGCAAACAGCTCGTCCTCGAGCTGGAAGTCTGGGTAGTGTTGGCGGAAGTCGTCACGCTGCTCCCAAGTAGCCTCGTCCGCTAGAAGGCCCATCCACTGGATCAAGACAAACCACACTCCGCGACGGAGCTGCGCCTGCAATGTTGGGGAACATAGTAACTTCAAAAATTTCCTACGCACACGCAAGATCATGGTGACGCATAGCAACGAGAGGGGAGAGTGTTGTCCATGTACCCTCGTATACCGAAAGCGGAAGCGTTAGCACAACGCGGTTGATGTAGTCGTACGTCTTCACGATCCGACCGATCAAGTACCGAATGCACGGCACCTCCGAGTTCAGCACACGTTCAGCTCGATGACGTCCCTCGAACTCTGATCCAACCAAGCTTCGAGAGAGAGTTCCGTCAGCACGACGGCGTGGTGACGATGATGATGTTCTACCGATGCAGGGCTTCGCCTAAGCACCGCTACAATATTATCGAGGTGGAATATGGTGGAGGGGGGCACCGCACATGGATAATAGATCTCAAGGAACAATTGTTGTGTCTAGAGGTGCCTCCTGCCCCCGTATATAAAGGACCAAGGGGGATGGGGCGGCCGGCCAAGGGAGGGCACGCCAGGGAGGAGTCCTACTCCCACCGGGAGTAGGACTCCCCCCTTTCCATGTTGGAGTAGGAGGGGAGAGGGAAGGAGAGAGAGGGAGAAAGGAAAAGGGGGGGGGGGGCGCCGCCCCTCCTTGTCCAATTTGAACTTGGGGGGAGGGGCGCACGGCTGCCCCTTGGCCGCCTCTCCTCTTCCACCACTTGGGCCCATAAGGCCCAATACCTTCGGGGGGGGGGGGGGTCGGTAACCCCCTGGTACCCTGGTTTATATCCGATAACCCCCGGAACCATTTCGGTGTCCGAATATAGTCGTTGAATATATCAATCTTCATGTCTCGACCATTTCGAGACTCCTCGTCAAGTCCGTGATCACGTCTGGGACTCCGAACTACCTTCGGTACATCAAAACATATAAACTCATAATATAACTGTCATCTAACTTTAAGCGTGCGGACCCTACGGGTTCGAGAACTATGTAGACATGACCGAGACACGTCTCCGGTCAATAACCAATAGCGGAACCTGGATGCTCATATTGGCTCCTACATATTCTACGAAGATCTTTATCGGTGAAACCGCATAACAACATACGTTGTTGCCTTTGTCATCGGTATGTTACTTGCCCGAGATTCGATCGTCGGTATCTCAATACCTAGTTCAATCTCATTACCGGCAAGTCTCTTTACTCATTATGTAATGCATCATCCCGCAACTAACTCATTAGCTACATTTCTTGCAAGGCTTATAGTGATGTACATTACCGAGAGGGCCCAGAGATACCTCTCCGATGATCGGAGTGACAAATCCTAATCTCGAAATACGCCAACTCAACATGTACCTTCGGAGACACCTGTAGAGCTCCTTTATAATCACCCAGTTACGTTGTTACATTTGGTAGCACACAACGTGTTCCTCCGGTAAACGGGAGTTGCATAATCTCATAGTTGTAGGAACATGTATAAGTCATGAAGAAAGCAATAGAAACATACTAAACGATCAAGTGCTAAGCTAACGGAATGGGTCAAGTCAATCACATCATTCTCCTAATGATGTGATCCCGTTAATCAAATGACAACTCATGTCTATGGCTAGGAAACTTAACCATCTTTGATTCAACGAGCTAGTCAAGTAGAGGCATACTAGTGACATTATGTTTGTCTATGTATTCACACATGTACTAAGTTTCCAGTTAATACAATTCTAGCATGAATAATAAACATTTATCATGAAATAAGGGAATAAATAATAACTTTATTATTGCCTCTAGGGAATATTTCCTTCAGTCTCCCACTTGCACTAGAGTCAATAATCTAGTTAAGATCACCATGTGATGTGACACCAATATTCACATCTGTATGTGATTAATACCCATAGTTCACATCGTCATGTGATCAACACCCAAAGGGTTTACTAGAGTCAATAATCTAGTTCACATTGCTATGTGATTAACACCCAAAGAGTACTAAGGTATGATCATGTTTTGCTCATGAGAGAAGTTTAGTCAACGGATCTATCACATTCAGAGCCGTATGTATTTTGCAAATATTCTATGTCTACAATGCTTTGCACAGAGCTACTCTAGCTAATTGCTCCCACTTTCAATATGTATCCAGATTGAGACTTAGAGTCATCTGGATTAGTGTAAAAGCCTGTATCAATGTAACTCTTTACGACGAACTCTTTTATCACTTCCATAATCGAGAAACATCTCCTTAGTCCTCACTAAGGATATTGTTGACTGCTATCCAGTGATCTACTCTTAGATCAAAATTGTACTCCCTGGCCAAACTCAGAGCAAGGTATACAATAGGTCTGGTACACAGCATAGCATACTTCATAGAACCTATGACGGAGGCATAGGGAATGCCTTTTCATTCTCTTTCTATTTTCTGTCGTGGTCGGGCTTTGAGTCTTACTCAACTTTACACCTTGTAATACAAGCAAGAACTCCTTCTTTGACTGATCTATTTTGAACTCTTTCAAAATCTTGTCAAGGTATGTACTCATTGAAAAATCTTATTAGGCGTCTTGATCTATCTCTATAGATCTTGATGCTCAATATGTAAACAGCTTCATCGAGGTCTTTCTTTGAAAACTCCTTTCAAACACTCCTTTATGCTTTCCAGAAAATTATACATCATTTCTGATCAATAATATGTCATTCACATATACTTATCAGAAAGGCTGTAGTGCTCCCACTCACATTTTGTAAATACATGACTTTCCAAAAGTCTGTAAAAAACCATATGCTTTGATCAACTCATCAAAGCGTATATTCCAACTCCGAGATGCTTGCACCAGTCCATTGCTGGATCGCTGGAGCTTGCAAATTTTGTTAGCACCTTTAGGATTTACAAAACCTTCTGGTTGTATCATATACAACACTTCCATTTGCTAGATTTCATAAAATGTGGCAATTGCTAACATGTTTCTGACAGACTTAAGCATCATTACGAGCGAGATAATCTCATCGTATTCAACACCTTGAACTTGTCAAAAACCTTTCGCAACAAGTCGAGCTTAGTAGATAGTAACACTACTATCAGTGTCCGTCTTCCTCTTGAAGATCCATTTATTTAACATGGCTTGCTGATCATCGAGCAAGTCAACCAAAGTCCATACTTTGTTCTCATACATGGATCCTATCTCAGATTTTATGGCCTCAAGCCATTTCGCGGAATCTGGGCTCATCATTGCTTCCTCATAGTTTGTAGGTTCATCATGGTCTAGTAACATGACTTCCAGAACTGGATTACTGTACCACTCTGGTGCGGATCTTACTCTGGAAGACCTACGAGGTTTGGTAGCAACTTGATCTGAAGTTTCATGATCATCATCATTAACTTCCTCACTAATTGGTGTAGGAATCACTGGAACTGATTTCTGTGATGAACTACTTTCCAATAAGGGAGAAGGTACAATTACCTAATCAAGTTCTACTTTCCTCCCACTCACTTCTTTCGAGAGAAACTTCTTCTCTAGAAAGGATCCATTCTTAGCAAGGAATCTTGCTTTCGGATCTGTGATAGAAGGTGTACCCAACAGTTTCCTTTGGGTATCCTATGAAGACGCACTTCTCCGATTTGGGTTCGAGCTTATCAGGTTGAAATATTTTGTGCAGAGTACTTCCCTGGCTACGCCGTCGTTGCCAGCCAAGCCATTGAAGCCAGCCGCGAATAGCGGAGGCTGGCTGGCATGGAGATCGCGACGAACGCCCGCCGGACGCTCGACGAGCAGCTCCTCGCCATTCAGGCCCGTCTCCAGCCAGCACACCGAATGCTCCACCGGCTGCAGCGCATCCGGGTCGAGGTGGTCTCCGCCCTCTGGCCAGGCATCGAGGCTCTGCGCACCCCTAGTCGGACTGCCGACTGGCTGGACGCGGTGGTCAACCGCTTCGAGGCGTGGAAGGCCTCTTCGGCCCGGGCAGGCGCCAGGCGGGCCTTGGAGTTCGTCAGGGCGTGGTACCCTGGGCTAAATCTAGCCCAATTGGCCACGTTCCGTCAGGAGGCCCATGCAGAGCTGGTGGCAATGAGGCCTGCGATTATCCATCGCGCCGCGGCAATCACCGACTACACCGACACCAGTATCTTTGTCCCTGAAATGAATGAAGAGGGCACCGAGCTGCCGGACGACATGTTCGGGCTGAACCCGGAGGATGGCGAGGATTCGGTAGTAGAGATCGCCTCGAGCGATGAAGGCGAAGACAAGGAGAGTGAGGATGATGAATACGTCGCGCTGGAAGGCGGAGCGGACGACCAACCTCCACTTGACCGTGCCTCAAGCAACGAGCCGCGTGCAAGCACACCGACTACGGCTGGAGCCGACACGGCCGAGACTCGCCGGCCAGCCACTCCTCCAACCGGCGCCGCCGACTCCACCAGCCTATCGGGCTCTCCTGTTGCTCCCTTGGCCTAGGCGGCCAATTTATCTTTAGCTTCTTCCTGCTTAGTGGTCTTTTGAACAATACTTGTTAAACTCGCGTAGTTCCACCCGCTGGGAGTGTTATTCAAAACTCTGTTTGAATTCTTCTGGAAAGCTTTGCATATGTAAATATTATTCTGCATGTGCTATGCTTGTGTTTGACTCTGTCTTTGCTTGCTTTTTGGTCCTTCTTGGCTTTTTCCTTTGCCGCCCTCCCTTGGCTGCCGCCTTGCCAACCGGCCAGCCGCTCTGTGTACTGTGGCATGGACTAGTGCTTTGCCTTGGGGAGGACGGGGGGGGGGGGGTAAGTACTTCGGCTTTTCTTGGGACGTAGCAAGGCGAGTGGGAAGCCGGTCAGCCGGCTGCTCAGCAGCCGGTCGTCAAGTCGAGGAGCCGACTTATGTTATGTAGGTGTGTTGGTCCTTATCCATTTTTCGTGTGGGGCACAGTTTCCTGCCTTTAACTCTTGCCAGCTGAACAGCCGCTCTGCGAGCCGCGGCCTGCACCAAGAGAGGTCTTAGATGCCGGCACACTACTTGTCCGACTGCAGGTAGCACTAACATAATACAACGCGGCGAGCCTCTGGGCCGACTGGTCGAACCCGGTGCAAGGCGGTAAAAATGTAATAACACATTTATAGGCATAGAACTTATCATATAGATAAAAGATGGTAGTCCCTGAGTGCTCCTCGGGGGACCCGATGTCTTGTACTTAATACAAAAGATAGCATGGTACATACTGCATTAACTGTAAAATCTTCGAAGTAGATTCGCGTTCCATGGCCGTTCCAACTCCTTGCCAGAGTCGTCCCTCTTGCGCGCCCTGGGCTTCTGTGCATCGATCAGGTAGTAGGAGTCATTGACCAGGGCCTTCCTGATGACGAAGGGGCCTTCCCAAGGGGCCGACAGCTTGTGCTGGTCGGCTGTTTGCTGGATCAGCTGGAGCACAAGGTCTCCCTCTTGGAAGTATCTTGGCTTGACCTTCCGACTGTGGTAGCGGTGCAGACTCTGCTGGTAGATGGTGGATCAGCTGAGTGCTAACAGCCGACCCTCTTCTAGCAGATCGACACCGTCTTCTCGCGCTTCCTTAGCCTTTGCTGAAGGAAATATGCCCTAGAGGCAATAATAAAGTTATTATTTATTTCCTTATATCATATGATAAATGTTTATTATTCATGCTAGAATTGTATTAACCGAAAACATGATACATGTGTGAATACATAGACAAACATATAGTCACTAGTATGCTTCTACTTGACTAGCTCATTAATCAAAGATGGTTATGTTTCCTAACCATAGACATGTGTTGTCATTTGAATAATGGGATCACATCATTAGGAGAATGATGTGATTGACATGACCCATTCCGTTAGCCTAGCACTTGATCGTTTAGTATATTGCTATTGCTTTCTTCATGACTTATACATGTTCCTGAAACTATGAGATTATGCAACTCCCGTTTACCAGAGGAACACTTTGGGTGCTACCAAACGCCTCAATGTAACGGGTGATTATAAAGGAGTACTACAGGTGTCTCCAAAGGTAGATGTTGGGTTGGCGTATTTCGAGATTAGGTTTTGTCACTCCGATTGTCGGAGAGGTATCTCTGGGCCCTCTCGGTAATGCACATCACTATAAGCCTTGCAAGCAATGTAACTAATGAGTTAGTTACGGAATGATGCATTACGTAACGAGTAAAGAGACTTGCCGGTAACGAGATTGAACTAGGTATTGGATACCGACGATCGAATCTCGGGCAAGTAACATACCGATGACAAAGGGAACAACGTATGTTGTTATGCGGTTTGATCGATAAAGATCTTCGTAGAATATGTAGGAACCAATATGGGCATCCAGGTTCCGCTATTGGTTATTGACCGAGAATAGTTCTTGGTCATATCTACATAGTTCTCGAACCCGTAGGGTCCGCACGCTTAACGTTTCGATGACAGTTATATTATGAGTTTATGAGTTTTGATGTACCGAAGGAGTTCGGAGTCCCGGATGAGATCGGGGACATGACAAGGAGTCTCGAAATGGTTGAGACATAAAGATCGATATATTGGACGACTATATTCGGACTTCGGAAAGGTTCCGAGTGATTCGGGTATTTTTCGGAGTACCGGAGAGTTACGGGAATACGGGGGAAAAAGTATATGGGCCTTACTGGGCTTTAGGGGAGAGGAAGAGGCAGGCCGCACGCCCCCCATTGACTAGTCCGAATTGGACTAGGGGGAGGGGCGGCGCCCCCTCCTTCCTTCTCTTCCTTCTTCCCCTTCCTTGTCTCCTACTCCTACTACTTGGAAGGACTCCTAGTTGGACTAGGAAAAGGGGAATCCTACTCCCGGTGGGAGTAGGACACCCCTAGGGCGCGCCTCTCCCCTTGGCCGGGCCCCTCCTCCTTGCTCCTTTATATACGGGGCCAGGGGGCACCCCATGACACACAAGTTGATCTACAGATCGTTCCTTAGCCGTGTGCGGTGCTCCCCTCCACCATATTCCACCTCGGTCATATCGTCGCGGAGTTTAAGCGAAGCCCTGCGCCGGTAGAACATCATCATCGTCACCACGCCGTCGTGCTGACGGAACTCATCCCCGAAGCTTTGCTGGATCAGAGCCCGCGGATCATCATCGAGCTGAACATGTGCTGAACTCGGAGGTGCCGTACGTTCGGTGCTTGGATCGGTCGGATCGTGAAGACGTACGACTACATCAACCGCGTTGTCATAACGCTTCCGCTTACGGTCTACGAGGGTACGTGGACAACACTCTCCCCTCTCGTTGCTATGTCATCACCATGATCTTGCGTGTGCGTAGGAATTTTTTTGAAATTACTACGTTCCCCAACAGTGGCATCCAAGCCTAGGTTTTATGCGTTGATGTTATATGCACAAGTAGAACACAAGTGAGTTGTGGGCGATACAAGTCATACTGCTTACCAGCATGTCATACTTTGGTTCGGCGGTATTGTGAGATGAAGCGGCCCGGACCGACATTACGCATACGCTTACGCGAGACTAGTTTCACCGTTACGAGCACTCGTGCTTAAAGGTGACTGGCGGGTGTCTGTCTCTCTCACTTTTGCTGAATCGGGTGTGGCTACGCCCGGTCCTTGCGAAGGTTAAAACAGCACTAACTTGACGAACTATCATTGTGGTTTTGATGCGTAGGTAAGAACGGTTCTTGCTAAGCCCGTAGCAGCCACGTAAAACTTGCAACAACAAAGTAGAGGACGTCTAACTTGTTTTTGCAGGGCATGTTGTGATGTGATATGGTCAAGACGTGATGCTATATTTTATTGTATGAGATGATCATGTTTTGTAACCGAAGTTATCGGCAACTGGCAGGAGCCATATGGTTGTCGCTTTATTGTATGAAATGCAAACGCCCTATAATTGCTTTACTTTATCACTAAGCAGTAGCGATAGTCGTAGAAGCAATAGATGGCGTAACGACAACGATGCTACGATGGAGATCAAGGTGTCGCGCCGGTGATGATGGTGATCACGACGGTGCTTTGAATATGGAGATCACAAGCACAAGATGATGATGGCCATATCATATCACTTATATTGATTGCATGTGATGTTTATCCTTTATGCATCTTATCTTGCTTTGATTGACGGTAGCATTTTAAGATGATCTCTCACTAAAAATTATCGAGAAGTGTTCTCCCTGAGTATGCACAGTTGCCAAAGTTCGTCGTGCCCAGACACCACGTGATGATCGGGTGTGATAAGCTCTACGTCCATCTACAACAGGTGCAAGCCAGTTTTGCACACGCAGAATACTCAGGTTAAACTTGACGAGCCTAGCATATGCAGATATGGCCTCGGAACACGGAGACCGAAAGGTCGAGCGTGAATCATATAGTAGATATGATCAACATAGTGATGTTCACCATTGAAAACTACTCCATCTCACGTGATGATCAGTTATGGTTTAGTTGATTTGGATCACGTGATCACTTAGATGACTAGAGAGATGTCTGTCTAAGTGGGAGTTCTTAAGTAATATGATTAATTGAACTTTAATTTATCATGAACTTAGTCCTGGTAGTATTTTGCAAATTATGTTATAGATCAATAGCTCGCGTTGTTGCTTTCATATGTTTATTTTGATATGTTCCTAGAGAAAATTGTGTTGAAAGATGTTAGTAGCAATGATGCGGATTGGATCCGTGATCCGAGGTTTATCCTCATTGCTGCACAGAAGAATTATGTCCTTAATGCACCGCTAGGTGACAGACCTATTGCAGGAGCATATGCAGACGTTATGAACGTTTGGCTAGCTCAATATGATGACTACTTGATAGTTTAGTGCAGCATGCTTAACGGCTTAGAATCGGGACTTCAAAGATGTTTTGAACGTCATGGACCATATAAGATGTTCCAGGAATTGAAGTTAATATTTCAAGCAAATACTCGAGTTGACAGATATGAAGTCTCCAACAAGTTCTATAGCTAAAAGATGGAGGAGAATCACTCAACTAGTGAGCATGTGCTCAGATTGTCTGAGTACTTCAATCGCTTGAATCAAGTGGGAGTTAATCTTCCAGATAAGATAGTGATTGACAGAATTCTCTAGTTACCATCACTAAGTTAGTAGAACTTCATGAGGAACTATAGTATGCAAGGGATGACAAAAACGATTCTCGAGCTCTTCTTGATGTTGAAATCAACGAAGGTAGAAATCAAGAAAGAGCATCAAGTGTTGATGATTGACAAGACCACTAGTTTCAAAACGGGCAAAGGGAAAGAAAGGGAAACTTCAAGTAGAATGACAAGCAAGTTGTCACTCCCACGAAGAAGCCCAAAGCTGAACCAAAGCCTGAAACTGAGTGCTTACACTGCAAAGGAAATGGTCACTGGAAGCGGAAATGCCCTGAATATTTGGTGGATAAGAAGGATGGCAAAGTGAACAAGGGTATATTTGATATACAGGTTATTGATGTGTGCCTTACTAGTGTTTATAGTAGCCCCTGAGTATTTGATACTTGTTCGGTTGCTAAGATTAGTAACTCGAAACAGGAGTTACAGAATAAACAGAGACTAGTTGAAGGGGAAGTGACGATGAGTGTTGGAAGTAGTTCCAAGATTGATATGATCATCATCGCACACTCCCTATACTTTCGAGATTAGTGTTAAACCTAAATAAATGTTATTTGGCATTTGCGTTGAGCATGAATATGATTTTGACCATGTTTATTACAATACGGTTATTCATTTAAAGTCAAAGAATAATTGTTGTTCTGTTTACATGAATAAGATCTTCAATGGTCATACACCCAATGAACATAGTTTATTGGATCTCGATCATAGTGATACACATATTCATAATATTGATGCCAAAAGATGAAAAGTTAATAATGATAGTGCAACTTATTTGTGGCACTACCATTTGGGTCATATCGGTGTAAAGCGCATGAAGAAACTCCATAAAGATGGATTTTTGGAATCACTTGGTTATGAATCATTTGATGCTTGCGAACCGTGCCTTTTGGGAAAGATGACTAAAACTCCGTTCTCCGGAACAATGGAACAAGCTACTGACGTATTGGAAATAATACATACCGATGTATACGATCCAATGAGTGTTGATGCTCGTGGCAAGTATCGTTATTTTCTGACCTTCACAAGATGATTTGAGCATATATGGGTATATCTACTTGATGAAACATAAGTCTGAAATAGTTGAAAGGTTCAAAGAATTTAAGAGTGAAGTGGAAAAATCATCATAACAAGAAAATAAAGTTTCTGCGATCTGATCGTGGAGACGAATATTTGAGTTACGAGTTTGGTCTTCAATTAAAACAATGTGGAATAGTTTCACAGCTCACGCCACCTGGAACACCACAACGTTATGGTGTGTCCGAACGTCGTAACCGCACTTTATTGGATATGGTGTGATCTATGATGTCTCCTACTGATTTACCACTATTGTTATGGGGTTATGCATTAGAGACAGCTGCATTCATGTTAAAAGGGCACCATCTAAATCCGTTGAGACGACACCATATGAACTGTGGTTTAGCAAGAAACCCAAGTTGTCATTTCTTAAAAGTTTGGGGCTGCGATGCTTATGTGAAAAAGTTTCATCCTGATAAGCTCAAACCCAAATCGGAGAAGTGCGTCTTCATAGAATACCCAAATAAAATTGTTGGGTACACCTTCTATCAAAGATCCGAAGGCAAGATATTCGTTGCTAAAAATGGATCCTTTCTAGAGAAGGAGTTTCTCTCGAAAGAAGTGAGTGGGAGGAAAGTAGAGCTTGATAAGGTAATTTGTACCTTCTCCCGAATTAGAAGTAGTTCATCACAGAAATCAGTTCAAGTGATTCCTACACCAATTAGTGAGGAAGCTAATGATGATGATCATGAAACTTTAGATCAAGTTACTACAGAACCTCGTAGGTCATCCAGAATACGGTCCGCACCAGAGTGGTACGGTAATCCTATTCTGGAAGTCATGTTACTTGACCATGATGAACCTACGAACTATGAGGAAGCGATGATGAGCCCAGATTCCGCAAAATGGCTAGAGGCCATGAAATCTGAGATGGGATCCATGTATGAAAACAAAGTATGGACTTTGGTTGACTTGCCCGATGATCGACAAGCCATTGAGAATAAATGGATCTTTAAGAAGAAGACTGACGCTGATGGTAATGTAACTGTCTATAAAGCTCGACTTGTTGCGAAAGGTTTTCGACAAGTTCAAGGGGTTGACTACGATGAGACTTTCTCACCCGTAGCGATGCTTAAGTCTGTCCGAATCATGTTAGCTATTGCTGCATTTCATGATTATGAAATTTGGCAAATGGATGTCAAAACTGCATTCTTGAATGGATTTCTGGAAGAAGAGTTGTATATGATGCAGCCAGAAGGTTTTGTTGATCCAAAAGGTGCTAACAAAGAGTGCAAGCTCCAGCGATCCATTTATGGACTGGTGCAAGCATCTCGGAGTTGGATTAAACACTTTGATAGTGTGATCAAGGCATATGGTTTTATACAGACTTTTGGAGAAGCCTGTATTTACAAGAAAGTGAGTGGGAGCTCTGTAGCATTTCTGATATTATATGTAGATGACATATTATTAATTGGAAATGATATAGAATTTCTGGATAGCATAAAGGGATACTTGAATAAAAGTTTTTCAATGAAAGACCTCGATGAAGCTGCTTACATATTGGGCATCAAGATCTATAGAGATAGATCAAGACGCTTAATAGGACTTTCACAAAGCACATACCTTGATAAAATTTTGAAGTAGTTCAAAATGGAACAGTCAAAGAAAAAGTTCTTGCCTGTGATGCAAAGGTGTGAAGTTGAGTAAGACTCAAGACCCGACCATGGCAGAAAATAGAAAGAGAATGAAAAGTCATTCCCTATGCCTCAGTCATAGGTTCTATAAAGTATGCTATGCTGTGAAACAGACCTATTGTATACCTTGCTATGAGTTTGACAAAGGAATACAATTTTGATCTAAGAGTAGATCACTGGACAGCGGTCAAGAATATCCTTAGTGAGGACTAGGGACATGTTTCTCGATTATGGAGGTGATAAAAGAGCCCGTCGTAAAAAGTTACAACGATGCAAGCTTTTACACCAATCCAGATGACTCTAAGTCTCAATCTGGATACATATTGAAAGTGGGAGCAACTAGCTAGAGTAGCTCCGTGCAGAGCATTGTGGACATAGAATATTTGCAAAATACATACGGCTCTGAATGTGACAGACCCGTTGACTAAGCTTCTCTCACGAGCAAAACATGAACACACCTTAGTACTCTTTGGGTGTTAATCACATAGCGATGTGAACTAGATTATTGACTCTAGTAAACCCTTTGGGTGTTCGTCACA
This sequence comes from Triticum timopheevii, assembly GCA_963921465.1. Classification (NCBI taxonomy): domain Eukaryota; kingdom Viridiplantae; phylum Streptophyta; class Magnoliopsida; order Poales; family Poaceae; genus Triticum; species Triticum timopheevii. The sequence continues at coordinate 91,332,885 of OY997264.1, read as the reverse complement.
TGACGATGTGAACTATGGGTGTTAATCATATACAGATATGAATATTGATGTTAAATCACATGGCGATGTGAACTAGATTATTGACTCTAGTGCAAGTGGGAGACTGAAGGAAATATACCCTAGAGGCAATAATAAAGTAATTATTTATTTCCTTATATCATATGATAAATGTTTATTATTCATGCTATAATTGTATTAACCGGAAACATGATACATGTGTGAATACATAGACAAACATGTAGTCACTAGTATGCCTCTACTTGACTAGCTGATTAATCAAAGATGGTTATGTTTCCTAACCATAGACATGTGTTGTCATTTGATTAATGGGATCACATCATTAGGAGAATGATGTGATTGACATGACCCATTCCGTTAGCCTAGCACTTGATCGTTTAGTATATTGCTATTGCTTTCTTCATGACTTATACATGTTCCTGAAACTATGAGATTATGCAACTCTCGTTTACCGGAGGAACACTTTGGGTGCTACAAAACGTCACAACGTAACTGGGTGATTATAAAGGAGTACTACAGGTGTCTCCAAAGGTAGATGTTGGGTTGGCGTATTTCGAGATTAGGTTTTGTCACTCCGATTGTCGGAGAGGTATCTCTGGGCCCTCTCGGTAATGCACATCACTATAAGCCTTGCAAGCGATGTAACTAATGAGTTAGTTACGGAATGATGCATTACGTAACGAGTAAAGAGACTTGCCGGTAACGAGATTGAACTAGGTATTGGATACCGACGATCGAATCTCGGGCAAGTAACATACCGATGACAAAGGGAACAACGTATGTTGTTATGCGGTTTGACCGATAAAGATCTTCGTAGAATATGTAGGAACCAATATGGGCATCCAGGTTCCGCTATTGGTTATTGACCGAGAATAGTTCTTGGTCATGTCTACATAGTTCTCGAACCCGTAGGGTCCGCACGCTTAACATTTCGATGACAGTTATATTATGAGTTTATGAGTTTTGATGTACCGAAGGAGTTCGGAGTCCCGGATGAGATCGGGGACATGACGAGGAGTCTCGAAATGGTCGAGACGTAAAGATCGATATATTGGACGACTATATTCGGACTTCGGAAAGGTTCCGAGTGATTCGGGTATTTTTCGAAGTACCGGAGTGTTACGGGAATACGGGGGAAAAAGTATATGGGCCTTATTGGGCTTTAGGGGAGAGGAAGAGGCAGGCCGCGCCCCCCCCATTGACTAGTCCGAATTGGAGTAGGGGGAGGGGCGGCGCCCCCTCCTTTCTTCTCTTCCCTCTTCCCCTTCCTTGTCTCCTACTCCTACTACTTGGAAGGACTCCTAGTTGGACTAGGAAAAGGGGAATCCTACTCCCGGTGGGAGTAGGACACCCCTAGGGCGCGCCTCTCCCCTTGGCCGGCCCCCTCCTCCTTTCTTCTTTATATACGGGGGCAGGGGGGCACCCCATGACACACAAGTTGATCTACGGATCGCTCCTTAGCCGTGTGCGGTGCCCCCCTCCACCATATTCCACCTCGGTCATATCGTCGCGGAGTTTAGGCGAAGCCCTGCGCTGGTAGAACATCATCATCGTCACCACGCCGTCGTGCTGACGGAACTCATCCCCGAAGCTTTGCTGGATCGGAGCCCGCAGATCGTCATCGAGCTGAACGTGGGCTGAACTCGGAGGTGCCGTATGTTCGGTGCTTGGATCGGTCGGATCGTGAAGATGTACGACTACATCAACCGCGTTGTCATAACGCTTCCGCTTACGGTCTACGAGGGTACGTGGACAACACTCTCCCCTCTTGTTGTTATGTCATCACCATGATCTTGCGTGTGCGTAGGAAAGTTTTTGAAATTACTACATTCCCCAACATTTGCCTCCGCGTACATGGTGACGCGAGGTGAGTCGAACTCGATGTCAGTTGGGATGACGACCTCGGCACCATATACAAGGAAGAAAGGAGTGAAGCCGGTGGACTTGTTTGGAGTGGTACGCAGACTCCAGAGGATGGCTGGCAGCTCATCGATCCAGCAGCCGGCTGAACGCTCCAGTGGCTCGACTAGTCGGGGCTTAATGCCAGAGAGGATGAGGCTATTTGCTCGCTCGACTTGGCCGTTTGACTGTGGATGGGCAACAGACGCTAAGTCCAGTCGGATGCCCTGTGTCGCGCAGAAATGGGACAATGCTCCTTTGGCAAAATTCGTGTCGTTGTCAGTGATGATGCTGTGTGGTATGCCGTACCGGGTGGTGATGTCTGCGATGAAGGTCACAACAGTCGGCCCATTCCATTTATTGATTGGCTTGGCCTCAATCCACTTGGTGAATTTGTTGATTGCGACAAGCAAATGAGTCATGCCACCTCGCGCCGCCTTGAATGGTCCCACCATATCCAGCCTCGAAACGACAAAGGGCCAGGTGAGGGGGATGGTCTTGAGTGCTGAAGTTGGCAGGTGTTGCTTGGAGCTGAATACTTGGCACCCTTTGCAATGCTTGACCAAGTCTTTGGCGTCGTCCAAAGCAGTCGGCCAGAAGAAACCATGGCGGGAAGATTTGGCGACAAGTGATCTTGAGGCCGCGTGGTGGCCGCACTCGCCTTGATGTATGTCTTTGAGGATCGCCATGCCCTTCTCCGGCTCTACGCAATGCTGGAAGACTCCAGTCACACTGCGCCTGACGAGTTCTCTGTTAACTGTTGTGTAGGCTCCTGCACGGCGCTACACTTGCCGAGCCGAGACCTCATTAGTCAGCAACTCTCTATTTATGAAGAAGTTGAGGATGGGCTGCGCCCATGATGGAGCTGCGACTTCTTGTACTGCTATCACGGCCACTGTTACCAGGGCGGTTGGGTTGGGAGGTGGTGGGTTGGGGTCGGCCACCGCCTGCTGTGTCGTTGAAGTCCCCGGGCCGACTGCTACAGTCCCAAGGCCGAGTTCTGAAGTCCCCGAGTCGGGTGCGGCTGCAACAGTCCCCGAGCCGCCTATTGAAGTTCCCGAGCCGGCTGCTGATTTCCCCAAGTCAGATCCAACTGTTCCTGGATCAGCCGACATGAAGATGGAGTCTGATTCTGGCGACAGCTTGATAGACGGCTTGAGGAGGCGCTAAAGAGAGACGCCGGCTGGTATGGCTTGTCGGGTGGAGCCCATTCGTGCCATGGCATCTGCTTGCTTGTTGTTGGCCCGTGGCACGTGAAGGAACTCACAGCCTTCGAAATATCCGCTGAGTTGTTGGACAAGAAAGCGGTAGCTTGCCATGTTTGCATCTTTGGCATCCGAGTCACCGGACGACTATTGGACCACCAAATCCGAGTAGCTGTAGCATAGGATCCGGCGGATGCCGAGTTCTTTGGCCAGCCGGAGCCCATGTACGAGCGCCTCATAATCGGCCACATTGTTGGATGCGGCGAAATGGATTTGCAATGTGTATCTGAGCTAGTCGCCTTTGGGAGAGGTGACGACGATGCCGGCTCCCAAACTAGTACGCATCTTGGACCCATCGAAGTGCATCTGCCAGTGAGTGGAGTCCGGTGCTAGCGGCAGGTACTGGGTCTCGACCCAGTCGACGAGGAAGTCGACCAGCACTTGGGACTTGATGGCGGTGCGAGGTTGGTAGAAGATGCTATATGGGGCCAGCTCAATAGCCCATTTGGCCGCCCGGCCAGAAACATCTCGGCTGCCCATGATGTCGGCAAGTGGGGCAGTGCAAACAACCGTGATGGGGTGCTCTTGAAAGTATGGCTTCAGCTTCTTGGCGGCAAAGTACACGCCATAGAACATCTTCTGGTAGTGGGGGTAGTTCTACTTCGAGACTGACAACACCTCGTTCAGGTAGTACACAGGTCTTTGGACCGGCTGTGCCTTGCCGTCCTCTGGGCACAGTACCACGATTACTGTGCTGACCACCCGGCTGGTTGCGGCAATGTAAAGGAGCATGGGCTCTTTCTCAGTCGAAGCCGCTAAGACAGGTGGTGTGGTCAACATCTACTTTAGCTGGTGAAAAGCTTTGTCCGCCTGGTCATTCCACTCGAAGTGAGTGGTTTTCTTCATGAGCTGGTACAGGGGGAGAACCTTCTCTCCTAGCTAACTGATGAAGCGGCCGAGGGATGCCAAGCACCCGGTAAATTTCTGGATGTCTCGCAGTCGGGTAGGTATCTCCATCCTCTCAATGGCTTTGATCTTAACAGGGTTGCACTCAATACCGCGTTCAGAGACCAGAAAGACAAGGAGCCGGCAGGCTGGTACCTGCTACGTCTTGATCTTGCGTTGGTTTTCCTTGAAGAGGAGAGGGTGATGCAGCGATAGTAGCGTAAGTATTTCCCTCAGTTTTTCAGAACCAAGGTATCAATCCAGTAGGCGCTCCTCAAAAGTCCCACGCACCTACACAAACAAACTAAGAACTCGCAACCAACGCAATAAAGGGGTTGTCAACCCATTCACGGCCACTTGCGAAAGTGAGATCTAATAAAGATAGTATGATAAGATAAATATATTTTTGGTATTTTATAATATAGATGCAAAAAATAAAGGTAGATTGAAAGCAAATGTGATAAGAGATAGACCCGGGGGCCATAGGTTTCACTAGTGGCTTCTCTCAAGATAGCGTAAGTATTACGGTGGGTGAACAAATTACTATCGAGCAATTGATAGAAAAGCGCATAGTTATGAGATTATCTAGGCATGATAATGTATATATGCATCACGTCCATAACAAGTAGACCGACTCCTGCCTGCATCTACTACTATTACTCCACACATCGACCGACTCCTTCCTACATCTAGAGTATTAAGTTCATAAGAACAGAGTAACGCATTAAGCAAGATGACATGATGTAGAGGGATAAACTCAAGCAATATGATATAAACCCCATCTTGTTATCCTCGATGACAACAATACAATACGTGCCTTGCAACCCTTTCTATCACTGGGTAAGGACACCACAAGATTGAACCCAAAGCTAAGCACTTCTCCCATGGCAAGAAAGATCAATCTAGTTGGCCAAACCAAACTGATAATTCGAAGAGACTTGCAAAGATAACTCAATGATACATAAAAGAATTCAGAGAAGATTCAAATATTATTCAGACAAACTTGATCATAAACCCACAATTCATCGGATCTCGACAAACACACCGCAAAAAGAGTTTACATCGAATAGATCTCCACAAGAGAGGGGGAGAACATTGTATTGAGATCCAAAAAGAGAGAAGAAGCCATCTAGCTAATAACTATGGACCGGTAGGTCTGTGGTAAACTACTCACAACTCATCGGAGGGGCAAGGATGTTGATGTAGAGGCCCTCCATGGTCGATTCCCCCTCCGGCAGAGTGCCAGCGAAGGCTCCAAGATGAGATCTCGCGGATACAGAAGGTTACGGTGGTGGAAATTGTGTTTCGTGGTGCCCCTGGATGTTTTCAGGGTACGCAGGTATATATAGGAGGAAGAAGTACGTCGGTGGCCGCCCGAGGGGCCCACGAGACAGTGGGCGCGCCCTACAGGGGGCGGGAGCGGCCTCCTATCTCGTGGGAGCCTCGACTACTTCTTGACTTGCACTCGAAGTCCTCTGGATCACGTTCGTTCCAAAAATCACGCTCCCGAAGGTTTCATCCCGTTTGGACTCCGTTTGATATTCCTCTTCTTCGAAATACTAAAATAGACAAAAAAACAGCAATATGGGTTGGGCCTCCGGTTAGTAGGTTAGTCCCAAAAATGATATAAATGTGTAAAATAAAGCCCATAAACATCCAAGAGGGGTAATATAATAGCATGGAACAATCAAAAATTATAGATACGTTGGAGACGTATCAAGCATCCCCAAGCTTAATTCCTGCTCGTCCTCGAGTAGGTAAATGATAAAAAGAGAATTTTTGATGTGGAATGCTACCTAGCATAATTCATAATGTAATTTTATTTATTGTGGCATGAATGTTCAGATCCAAATGATTCAAAATAAAAGTTCATATTGATAAAAGAAATAGTAACACTTCAAGTATACTAATCAAAGTAATCATGTCTTCTCAAAATAACATGGCAAAAGAAAGTTCATCCCTACAAAATCATATAGTTAGGCTATGCTTCATTTTTGTCACACAAATATGTTCCCAACTTCTATACCCCCGATGACAAGCCAAGCAATTGTTTCATACTTAAATAATCTCAAACTTTTTCAACCTTCACGCAATACATGAGCGTGAGCCATGGATATAGCACTATGGGTGGAATAGAATATGATGATGGGGATTGTGTGGAGAAGACAAAAAAAGAAAGTCTCACATTGATGAGGAAAATCAACGGGCTATGGAGATGCCCATCAATTGATGTCAACATGAGGAGTAGGGATTGCCATGCAACGGATGCACTAGAGCTATAAATGAATGCTCAACAAAAGAAAACTAGTGGGTGTGCATCCAACTTGCTTGCTCACGAAGACCTAGGGCATTTGAGGAAGCCCATCGTAGGAATATACAAGCCAAGTTCTATAATGAAAAATTCCCACTAGTATGAAAAAGACAACTTATGAGACTCACTATATGATAAACATGGTGCTACTTTGAAGCACAATATATGAGACTCACTACATGAAGAACAAGGTGCTACTTTGAAGCACAAGTGTGGAAAAAGAGATAGTAACATTGCCCTTTTTATTTATTTTATTTTTCCTTTTTTTCCTTTTTTTTCTTTTTTTCTTTTTTTTCTTTTTTTTTCTTTTTTTTCTTTGGCCCTTTCTTTTTTTTGGCCTTTCTTCTTTTTTTTTTCTTTTTTTTCTTTGGGCAATGTTCTAATAATGATGATCATCACACTTCTATTGATTACAACATAAGAATTACAATTCGAAACTAGAACAAGATATGACTCTATATGAATGCCTCCGGCGGTGTACCGGGATGGTGCAATGAATCAAGAGTGACATGTATGAAAAATAATGCATGGTGGCTTTGCCACAAATACGATGGCATCTACATGATCATGCAATGGCAATATGCCAAAAGTAAAGTATGTCATGATGATGATGAACGGAACGGTGGAAAGTTGCATGGCAATATATCTCGGAATGGCTATGGAAATGCCATAATAGGTAGATATGGTGGATGTTTTGAGGAAGATATAGGGAGGTTTATGTGTGATAGAGCGTATCGTATCACGGGGTTTGGATGCACCGGCGAAGTTTGCACCAACTCTCAAGGTGAGAAAGGGCAATGCACGGTACCGAAGAGGCTAGCAATGGTGGAAAGGTAAAAGTGCGTATAATCCATGGACTCAACATTAGTCAAAAGAACTCATATACTTATTGCAAAAATTTAGAAGTCATCAAAAACCAAGTACTACGCGCATGCTCCTAGGGGGATAGATTGGTAGGAAAAGACCATCGCTCGTCCCCGACCGCCACTCATAAGGATGCACAAGCCAGGTACACTTCATGTTTCAAATTTATTACACAACTTTAACAATACGTGCATGCTAAGGGACTTGCTAACTTCAACACAAGAATCTTTCAATTTCATAATCACACAACTAGCATGACTTTAATATCACTACCTCCATATCTCAAAACAATTATCAAGTATCAAATTGATCATAGCATCCAATTCACTTTCTATAATAGTTTTTATTATACCCAACTTGGATGCCTACCATTCTAGGACCAACTTTATGACCATAGCAAATACCATGCTGTTCTAAAAGACTCTCAAAATAATATAAGTGAAGCATGAGAGACTAATAATTTCTTCAAAATTAAGACACCACCGTGCTCTAAAAAAATATAAGTGAAGCACTAGAGCAAAACTATCAAGCTCAAAAGATGTAAGTGAAGCACATAGAGTATTCTAGCAAACTCTAATAAAATAGGCTTCTCCCAAAAGGTGTGTACAGCAAGGATGATTGTGGTAAACTAAAAAGCAAAGACTAATATAATACACGACGCTCCAAGCAAAACACATATCATGTGGCGAATAAAAATATAGCTCCAAGTAAAGTTACCAATGAACGAAGACGAAAGAGGGGATGCCTTCCCGGGGCATCCCCAAGCTTAGGCTTTTGGCTATTCTTGAATATCTTGGGGTGCCTTGGGCATCCCCAAGCTTAGGCTCTTGCCACCCTTTATTCCATAGTCCATAAAAGCTTTACCCAAAACTTGAAAACTTCACAACACAAAACTCAACAGGAAATCTTATAAGCTCCGTTAGTGAAGAAAAACAAAACCACCACATAAGGTACTGCAATGAACTCATTCTTTATTTATTTTGGTTTTAAACCTACTGTAATCCAACTTACTTATGGTTTATAGACTAATTTACTAGCCATAGATGCATTGGAATAAGCAAACAACACACGAAAAACAGAACATTCTGTAGCAATCTGTAACTAACGCAAACTTCTGGAACTCTAAAATCCTACCAAAATAGGAAGCCCTGGAAAATTTGTTTATTGAACAGCAGCAAAAAGAATGAACGCAAAATAACGTTCCTGTGATTTAACAAAGTTATATTTGTGCGTGCAAAGTTTCTGTTTTTCAGCAGAATCAAATCAACTATCATCGTAGGTTATCCTATAGGTTCTACTTGGCACAAACACTGAATTAAAGATAAAAACACATCTAAAAAGAAGGTAGATGCAAGATTTATTACTAAACAGGAGCAAAAACAAAAAAACATAAAGAAATTGGGTTGCCTCCCAACTAGCGCTATCGTTTAACGCCCCTAGCTAGACATAAAAGCAAAGATAGATCTAACGAGTGCCATCTTTGGCACTAAATTCATAAGTAGCCCGCATGATAGATTCATGAGGTAATTTGACTTTCTTTCTTGGAAAGTTATCCATGCCTTTCTTTAATGGAAATTGGAATCTAATATTCCCTTCCTTCATATCAATAATCACACCAATCGTTCTAAGGAAAGGTCTACCAAGAATAATAGGGCAAGAAAGATTGCAATCTATATCAAGAACGATAAAATCTACGGGCACCAAATTTCTATTTGCAACAATAAGAACATCATTGATCCTTCCCATAGGCTTTTTAATGGTGGAATCCGCAAGGTGCAAATTTAAAGAGCAATCATCAAGATCATGGAAACCTAGGATATCACATAAAGTTTTCGGAATCGTGGAAACACTAGCACCCAAATCACACAAAGAAAAACACTCATAATCTTTAATTCTAATCTTTATAGTAGGTTCCCACTCATCATTAAGTTTTCTAGGTATAGAAACTACCAAATTAAGTTTTTCATCATAAGATTGCATCAAGGCATCAACGATATGTTTGGTAAAAGCTTTATTTTGACTATAAGCATGAGGAGAATTAACAACGGATTGCAATAAGGAAATACAACCTTTTAAAGAGCAATTATCATAATCAAATTCCTTGAAATCCGAGATAGTAGGTTCAATATTATTAGAAGTTGAGGATTCCCCAATCTCACTTTTACCAAATTTAGCATTAAGATCTAAAGATTCTGAATTCTTGGGACGCCTTCTAGGCAAAGTTGATTCATCATCAGTCCCATAATCATCAAAATTCATATTGCAAAACATAGATCTAATAGGAGATGCATCAATAACTTTAAGATCCTCATCATTATTTTCATCTAACTTTTCTGGTTTAGCGGCCATCTTATTGACTAAGGTGGCTTGCTTATCAGAAATTTTGGCTATAGCATTTTCAAGACGGGTAATTTGAGCATTAACACCATAAAATTCTTTATTCATATAATCAAGCTCTTTGTTCATAAACCCCAAAAAACCTTTTTGTTCCTTAAGCTCTTTTCTAAAGAAATTATTATGCTCAAACTGCAAATTCATAAAGCTTCTAATATTTTATTCAATCTCATCCATCCTTCTGAGAAGGTGGTCAGGACCCTTAGGTGAAGCCATAAGGTCAAACAAGCACACACACAAAAAGGCAAGCGAAAGAGAGAGGAGGAGATTGGGAAAGAGAGGGCGAATAAAACGGCAAGGGTGAAGTGGGGGAGAGGAAAACGAGAGACAAATGGCAAATAATGTAAATGCGAGGGAGATGGGTTTGTGATGGGTACTTGGTATGTCTTGACTTGAGCGAAGACCTCCCCGGCAACGGCGCTAGAAATCCTTCTTCCTACGTCTTGAGCTTGCGTTGGTTTTCCTCAAAGAGGAGAGGGTGATGCAGCAAAGTGTAGCATAAGTATTTCCTTCAGTTTTTGAGAACCAAGGTATCAATCTAGTAGGAGGCTCCTCAAAAGTCCCACGCACCTACACAAACAAACTGAGAACTCGCAACCAACGCAATAAACGGGTTGTCAATCCCTTCACGGCCACTTGCGAAAGTGAGATCTAATAAACATAGTATGATAAGATAAATATATTTTTGGTATTTTATAATATAGATGCAAAAAATAAAGGTAGATTGAAAGCAAATATGATAAGAGATAGACCCGAGGGCCATATGTTTCACTAGTGGCTTCTCTCAAGATAGCATAAGTATTACGGTGGGTGAACAAATTACTATCGAGCAATTGATAGAAAAGCGCATAGTTATGAGACTATATAGGCATGATCATGTATATAGGCATCACGTCCATAACAAGAAGACCGACTCCTACCTGCATCTACTACTATTACTCCACACATCGACCGACTCCTGCCTACATCTAGAGTATTAAGTTCATAAGAACAGAGTAACACATTAAGCAAGATGACATGAGGTAGAGGGATAAACTCAAGCAATATGATATAAACCCCATCTTGTTATCCTCGATGGCAACAATACAATACGTGCCTTGCAACCCTTTCTGTCACTGGGTAAGGACACCGCAAGATTGAACCCAAAGCTAAGCACTTCTTCCATGGCAAGAAAGATCAATCTAGTAGGCCAAACCAAACTGATAATTCGAAGAGACTTGCAAAGATAACTCAATCATGCATAAAAGAATTCAGAGAAGATTCAAATATTATTCATAGATAACTTGATCATAAACCCACAATTCATCGGATCTCGACAAACACACCGCAATTTACATCGAATAGATCTCCACAAGAGAGAGGGAAAACATTGAATTGAGATCCAAAAAGAGAGAAGAAGCCATCTAGCTAATAACTATGGACCCGTAGGTCTGTGGTAAACTACTCACAACTCATCGGAGGGGCAAGGATGTTGATGTAGAGGCCCTCCATGATCGATTCCCCCTCCGGTAGAGTGCCGGCGAAGGCTCCAAGATGAGATCTCGCGGATACAGAAGGTTACGGTGGTGGAAATTGTGTTTCGTGGTGCCCCTGGATGTTTTCGGGGTACGTAGGTATATATAGGAGGAAAAAGTACGTCGGTGGCCGCCGGAGGGGCCCACGAGACAGGGGGCGCGCCCTACGGGGGGCGGCCTCCTATCTCGTGCGAGCCTCGGATGCTTCTTGACTTGCACTCCAAGTCCTCTGGATCACGTTCGTTCCAAAAATCACGCTCCCGAAGGTTTCACTCCGTTTGGACTCCGTTTGATATTCCTTTTCCTCGAAATACTGAAATAGGCAAAAAACAGCAATATGGTCTGGGCCTCCGGTTAGTAGGTTAGTCCCAAAAAATGATATAAATGTGTAAAATAAAGCCCATAAACATCCAAGAGGGGTAATATAATAGCATGGAACAATCAAAAATTATAGATATGTTGGAGACGTATCAGTACCCCCAAAACGCATTTCTCCAGGTTGAGTTTGATCTAAAAATGGCGCAAGTTGTCAAATGTTTCCTTGAGATCTAACAGGGTGCCGCGCTTCTCCGTCTTCACCACAATATCGTCTACATAGACGTGGGCATTTCTGCCGAGCTACTTGAGGAGGCACTTCTGCATGCAACGCTGAAAAGTGGTACCGGCATTTCTTAAGCCGAATGTCATGGTCAGGTAGCAGAAGGCTCTGAATGTTGTGATGAAGGCGGTCTTCAGACAGTCGGCAGGGTCTAGCTTGATCTGGTGATATCCTGAGTAAGCATCCAAGAAACTCAACAGCTCGCATCCAGCTGTGGAGTCTATCACTTGATCAATCTATGGCAAAGCAAACGGATCCTTGGGGCAGGCTTTGTTGAGGCTGGTATAATCGATGCACATGCGCCATTTGTTGTTCTTCTTCAATACAAGGACTGGGTTGGCTAGCCACTCTGTAAAGAACACTTCCATGATGAAGTCGGCTGCAAGAAGTCGGGCTATCTCTTCTCCAAAATTCTTCTCTTCTCTTCTGACAGTCGGCGGAAAGGCTGCTTGACTGGTTTGGCATCTGCCCTGACATGTAGCTTGTGCTCGGCGAAATCCTTCGAAAAACCCGGCATGTCCTTGGCGGACCATGCAAATATATCCCGATTCTCATGGAGGAAATCAATGAGCTCGCTTTCCTATTTGCTGTCAAGGTTGGTTCCTATGAGAGCGAACCTCTCTGGGTGGTTCGGGTCCAAGGGTATCTTCTTGGTCTCTTTGGCCGGCTGGAAGGAGCCCTGGGTCTCCGACTCCTTGGGGTCTGGCGACAGGCCCGACTGCTTGCAGGCCATGGCCACAACCCTGTCAAGGAGCTTCCTTTCTGCGGCAATCACGAGGGACTCGGCCAGCCGGCTGCTTGCAATGGCATAGGCGGACGACTTCTTGTAGTCTCCGGCTATGATGATGATGCCCTTGGTTCCCAGCATCTTCATCTTGAGGTAGGCGTAGGGAGGCACAACCATGAACTTGGCCAGAGCAGGTCGGCCAAGCAATGCATGATAGGGGCTCTCTAGATCCACTACTTCAAACCAGACTGCTTCACGGCGGAAGTGATCCTTGTCTCCGAAGAGAACGACTATCTTGATCTTGCCGATTTGTGAGTAGGAAAGACCCGGTATAATGCCATGGAAGACAGTTCGGCTGGTCAGGAGGTGCTTCGTCTTGATGTTCAATTTCTCCATGGTATCGCGGTAGAGGATGTTGATGCTGCTAACGCCATCTATCAGGACTCGGGAGAAACGAGCAGCTCGCCTCTCGGTTGCAAAGGTGGCATCCAACACCAAGGCATAGGAGCCCGGGGAAGGCATCACCTCCGGGTGGTCAGCTCGGCTCCAGCTGATAGGCTTCTCAGACCAATGCATGAACTCTCGGACCTTGGAGGCAACATCATTAACCTCTCATTGCTGCTGGCGCCAGCTGCGCTTGTCATCAGCCTGGCTTGTGAAGACGACGTAGGCTTCGTGCTCTTCGGGGAACTCATCTTGGATGGCGCTGACTCCTGGGCGGGCCGCCGACTGCAGAGGAGCCGGAGGCGGCGGGCCAGCAGGTGGAGGAGGCAGCAGCCCCTCGCCCTTGGTGATCCTGGTGATCCAATGGCACTTCCGGGTGATATGGTTGGACGGCTTTGCGCCACTATGGAACTTGCAGGGCGCATCGAGGGTCTTCTCGGAGGAGAAGGCTGGTTTGCCAAGCCGGCTTGCCGCCCTTCTGTCGTTTGGGCATGGGTTGCCCCTCCGGTTGCTGGTCTTCGACTGTGGCCACCTGCCGGCTGGTGGAAGCCGACATTGGGCCCTTGCGCTTGTTGTCGCTCTGCTGCGGGCGCCGACTGGTGTCGCCAGCCGGCGTTCTAGGAGCCGGCGGGAGCACCTTTCCAGAGGCGTCCACCCGGAGCTCTGTCTTCATCGAGGAGTCGATAGTGGTGTACTTGTCTGCTATGATCAGTAGCTCATCGAGGGTAGCAGGCTCGTCACAGAGAAGTCGGTGATTGAGGAGGGTGCCTTCTCTACACCCAGCGGTGAAGTATTCTATGGCATGCACCTCGTGCACCCCTTCACGGGAGTTGCGGAGCTCAACCCACCGCGTCAGGTAGTCGCGGTTGGACTCGGTTGGGCCGTGGACGCACAGAGAGAGGTGGCAAGGCTTGGGCGCTCGCTTGTATGTGCTGGTGAAGTTGTGGTTGAAGGCCTCGGTAAAATCCACCCAACTGTTGATGCTGTAGGGCTTGAGGCTGTTCAGCCAAGTGCGCGCCATGCCCTGAAGCATGAGAGGGACGTACTTCACGGCAACACGCTTGTTGCCGTTTGCTATGTTGACCGCGGTGGAATAGTCGACCAGCCAGTCCTTCAGCTTCACAGAGCCGTTGTATTTGGGCGTGTCTCTTGGGAGCGAAAACCCTTTGGGGAAGGGCTCGTCGCGGATGCGGGGGCCGAAACAAGGCGGGCCGAATGCATCTTCTTCTTCTAGCACCAGGGATCGTGCCAGGCGGTCGATCCGATGGCGGGCGTCATTCTCTCCGATTCCTTCGCGGCGGCCCAGCCGACCGCTGAGCGTCGGGTGCTCAATAGGCGGTGGGGAGCGATATCTCTCCCGACGGGGCGGAGGAGGAGGCGGGCAATCGCCTCGCTGCTCCACAGCTCATGGGCGGCCGTCTTCGTCGCGCTCGATGGTGAAGCGCGTCCGGCTGCGGCTAGCAGCCGGCTCTTTATCTCCTCGGCCGCGAGCGCCGCCTGCAGTCAGGGTCCGGGAGGTCGCGCCGTGCTCTCGACGGGGGGAGGGGGGAGGATTCTCGACGCGGGCACCGGCTTCTTGCTGCGCAGCAGCCGCATCAATGAGCTGCTGAACTCGCTCCGTCATGCAGCGGCGCTCTTCGCGGTCTAGGCCTTCTAGCTCGTATGCTGCTGCCTGGGCGCCACACAGGTTCTCGATGGGAGTGGAATAGAGTGGGCGGTCGGCCCCCAACATGCTGGTGATGGCACCGCGCTGTTTGACAACCCCCACTTGGCTAGGCCCGCCGGTAGCCGGCGTGCCACAGACGGCACGGTCAACCTCGCATTGGTAGGCTTCAGTGAGGCGCCTCATGGTGGCTAGCTTCTTGCCGCTCTCGATGAGCGCAAGGCGGTGGGCCTCTAGTGTCTCGGCCTCGGCGTAGCCGGCAATGGGCGCAGACAGGTCTCGCAGTGCTGCCTGCAGCGGGTCATGGTCACCGGAGCCGGATGCTCCATCGTGGCTGATGACGAGCACCTCGGTGACGGTGCTGCCGCTGTTGTCGGCCGAAGGAAGCGGGTCCTCGATGACCACCACATGGGTGGGGAAAGCGTCAAGGGATGTCGTGTCGGAGTCGACAAGCATCGGGTCGGTGGAGGCAATCGACTCCAAGGCGAAGGCGGGCTCGTTGGCGATGGCAAGCTTGCCAAGGAGGTCGATGAGGCAGCTCTCAGAGCTGGCTGTGCCCGCTGCTGGCACGGGCTCGTCGAAGAGGCAGATTTCGCCGATGAGATCAGCGAGGCAGTCTGCCGCGCAGGCGGCTTTCGCGCCCTGCAGCGCATCGGCGCAAATGCCATCGGGCGTGCCGGGCTGGCTGTGCTCGCCAGGGAGGAACAGGGTTCCCGTCCAGAGCAGGCCTCCGGACGACGGTGCACCTAGCCCCATGATGGGTGCCAAATGTCGGGTGGTTGGTGCGACATATGCCAAAGGATGGCTAATCATTGTGGGAGCTAGTAAGACATCGCCGGTGCCTGGAAATGGGATGAGGTGAAGACATGCACACCGGCGAATCTTACCCAGGTTTGGGGCTCTCCTAGGAGATAACACCCCTAGTCCTGCTCTGCGGGGTCTCCGCATGATCACTAGATCGACAAGTAGCTACAAGAGGCTCCTTGAGCTGTTCGGTTAGAGGAGGAAGAAGAGCAAGGCTAGCACTACCCTTCTCTCTACGTGGTGTGTGTAGTCTAAGAGCTGAACCCTTTGCATGGGAGCCCTGAGGGGTTTATATAGGCCTACCCCCCAGGGGTACAACGGTAATCCGGTTGGGCATAGGCCCAGGCCATCAGTGTCTATGGTCGCCGGCTTCTCCGCCAGCTGCTAGGGCCTGCCGCTTGCCGGGCTCTCGGCCGCCAAGCCAGGCCCACCACCTGTGGACCTTGTCGGCGGCTCGTTACTGTAGTCTTGACTTTGCTGACGATGGCTTGGTCGAGGAGAGCGTGGCTACAGTGCTGCCACCTGGTGGGCGTTCACTGTTGCCACACCCCATCTTATCTGATTAATGGTGCACAAACTTCTTGGGAAGGGGAGGGCCGATTGTTAGGAGCCGGCCTCCCCCTGTGCCGACTGATCTAGGCTAGCCGCCTTCGGGTGCCTCTCTGCCAGGTAGGGCCCACCGCCTGTGGGCCATACCGACAGCCCATCGTGGGGGCATGGTTGCTCTGCCATAGGTGATGTCATGGTCAATGAGGCAACAGTGCCGCACTGGGCGGGGGATGGCCTCCTGGTACGTTGTACTATGGCCACGTTCGCTCCGGGATTCGGGGGTGGCATGCTGCACTGTAGCCACGGCCTGTCTCGTCGCCGTTATGTGGGTGAAAACTTTGAGGGCGCAGGGATGGGCCGACTGCTAGGAGCCGGCCACTCTGGTAGCCGCCTGCTAAGAGTCGGCCGACCCTGGGGCCGCTTTCTGGGCCTTGCGGCCTTCTTGCAGTCGGTCGCTTGGACCAGCCGGCTACAACAAGGAGGCCTTTCGTCTTGGAGGCTTGAGGGGCGAGGTCGGGCCCGATGTCTCGAAATGCCATGGGGGCAGATGAGGCTACCCATGGCTATTTACTCCGACACTATGTACATAAACATAACTCACCTCAGGTCAATGGCGTCGGGGCGGGGGCTCAGAGGAGGCAGGCCCCGACGAGGTGAGCACCACATTAAATAGTGTCGGGCGGTCGGGGTGGCGTCTCCTGCTCATGGGGATGCAGTGTGGGGGTTGGTCACGAGGTAAGTACGAACAAGATCCAACGGGGATGGGCTTCGAATCGACGGATCAATTGACGGTTAGGAGGGCTGGCTCGCAGCAGGCTGAAGCCGACTGTGGCAGCGGTCAGTAGGGTTACCAAGTCAAGGGAGAGATAGATGTGGCGGCGATCATCTTTTTGGGCAAGCTTCGGGACTAGTGGTCAACATGAGCAAAAGTTCCGCAGTGCCAATTCGCTGCTCCCAGGAAGAGATACAGTGGGTGTCCAACACCCTGGGATGCTCGAGCTCGCTGTTTTCGTGCAAGTATTTGGGCATACCCCTCACGATAAGGAAGGCCACGACAGCTCAACTCCAAGACCTGGTGGACCATGTGGCAGATTGCCTCCCACTTTGGAAGGCGACAATGCTGCCTAAGAGTGGTCGTTTACTTCTAATCCAATCAGTGCTTTGTGCTATACCTATCCACACCATGATGGCACTTGATCTTCCAGCAAAGACGTTGGCGGCTCTGGTCAAGATATGTAGAAGTTTTCTATGGTGCGGTAAGAAGGAGGTCGGTGGAGGAAGCTGCTCTGTTGCTTGGGAGGAAGTTTGCACGCCCAAGTGGGCGGGTGGACTAGGGTTGCCAAACCTGCATTGGCTTAACAAAGCGCTTCGGACGCGCTGGGCCTGGCTGAAGAAATCTGATAGGGAAAGACCTTGGGTCGACTTTCCGATTGCTATACCGGTTGAGTCTCAGGCCCTGGTAGATGCGGCTACGCAGATGACGGTTGGAGATGGGAAATCTACACTTTTCTAGGAGGATAGATGGATCAAGGGCGCGCGAGTCAGAGATATAGCGCCGATAATATACGGTCGGGTTCAAAAACGGGCGAGACAGTCTAAGTTGGTGGCTGAGGTGTTGCATGATGGCAGTTGGGCACTACATATTGGCATAGAGCTATCACCGGAGGCACTAGATCAGTACCTCCTCTTGTGGACTAGCGTTTCAGACATTGCACTCGATGATGCGACTCCAGACTCTGTGAGCTAGGCATGGGAGAGCAGTGGATGTTTTTCAACCCGTTCGGCCTATGCGGCGAGGTTCTCCGGGCGGCAAGTTTCACCAACTGCGGTATTCACATGGCAATCCAAGGCACAACTGAGGTGTCGTTTTTTCAGTTGGCTAGTTCTAAAGAATAGATGTTGGACTTCGGATAGGCTTGCACGGCGCGGTCTACCTCACCAGGCAGCCTGCCCCATGTGCGATCAGCAACATGAGACTATGCAGCACCTGATGATGGAATGTAGCTTTGCGAAGCAGATTTGGCTGGCGGTGAGCAGACTTGCTAACAAGGTGGAGCTCCAGCCTAGACATGGGGAATCGCTTGAGCAATGGTGCTTGCGGCAGGAGGATGCCTCGGCTAACCGAAAAGCGCACAGAGCTAAATGTCTTCTGGTCATGTGGACAATCTGGAAACATAGGAATGATGTGGTGTTTAATAGAGCAATGCCATCATTTCAACGCTCCATGCAGCGGATTCACGAGGAAGGACAATTGTGGGCGAAGGCGGGACTCTTCAAGGAGGATAACCTAGGGTTTGATGTACCTCCAGTAGCGTGGGATGTGGGCGAGTAGTTGCCTTTGATAGTCAGACGTAGGCGGGAAATCCGCTTGTAAATAAGCTTGTAATGGTGGACATGGGTTTAGTACCCTTTCTTCTATAATGAATGATACGCACTCTCTCGTGTGTATTCGAGAAAAAAGAAGTCAAGGGAGAGGACGTTTGTTGACTAGGAAATGGATGGGTAGCGACTCGATTTAGGTGTAGCGGTCATTTTTCTAGAGGGGAGTGTATCGACTCAGGGGCGGCTAGATATTTTTTGAACGATGAATCTTTTTGGTTGGCGGTGACACTTTGGTTGTAAATATGGCTACCTCTTGTTTCTCGTTTTGGTGGACGTGGACTATGGGGATTTCTCATTTTTACACTAGCGTCGGGCCAACTTCTCTAATTTAGCTTCCTGGAGCTCAGACGTTTAGGTGGGCAGCTTTAGCGTTTGATCTACAACTTTCGCCTCTCCCCCGAGGCGGCGGCGCCCCCCCCCCCCCCCGGGGAGTCCCCATCCACACCGCTCTCAGCCCTCCCCCTCCATCGCCTCCCACTACCGCCGCCATCGCTGAGGACGCCGCAGGGCGAAGTCCCTATGGTGAGGCGCCGGCTGTTGGGGAACGTTGCAGAAAACAAAAATTTTCCTACTCGTTTCACCAAGATCCATCTAGGAGTTCATCTAGCAACGAGTCATCGGATGCATCTACGTACCTTGTAGATCGCGAGCGGAAGCGTTCAAAGAACGGTGATGATGTAGTCGTACTCGACGTGATCCAAATCACCGATGACCAAGCGCCGAACGGACGGCACCTCCGCGTTCAACACACGTACGGGACGGGAGACGTCTCCTCCTTCTTGATCCAGCAAGGGGGGAGGAGAGGTTGATGAAGATCCAGCAGCACGACGGCGTGGTGGTGGATGCAGGGCGTCACAGTAGCAGGGCTTCGCCAAGACTACGAGGGAGAGACGTAACGGGGAGAGAGGGAGGCGCCAGGGGCTGGTGTGTCAAGTCCCTCCTCTCCCCCACTATATATAGGAGGGCCAAGGGGGGGTGGTGCGCAGCCTAGGAGATCTGATCTCCTAGGTGCGGCGGCCAGGGGGAGGATTCCCTCCCCCCCAAGGCACCCAGAGGTGCCTTCCACCACTTGGACTCCTCCCCCTTGGAAACCCTAGGCGCATGGGCCTAGTGGGGCTGGTGCCCTTGGCCCATGAAGGCCAAGGCGCACCCCCTACAGCCCATGTGGCCCCCCGGGACAGGTGGCCCCACCCGGTGGGCCCCCGGGACCCCTCCGGTGGTCCCGGTACAATACCGATAACCCCGAAACTTGTCCCGATGGCCGAAACAGCACTTCCTATATATAATTCTTTACCTCCGGACCATTCCGGAACTCCTCGTGACGTCCGGGATCTCATCCGGGACTCCGAAAAACATTCGGGTTACTGCATATACATATCTTCACAACCCTAGCGTCACCGAACCTTAAGTGTGTAGACCCTACGGGTTCGGGAGACATGTAGACATGACCGAGATCGCTCTCCGGTCAATAACCAACAGCGGGATCTGGATACCCATGTTGACTCCCACATGCTCCACGATGATCTCATCGGATGAACCACGATGTCAAGGATTCAATCAACCCCGTACGCAATTCCCTTTGTCAATCGATATGTTACTTGCCCGAGATTTGATCGTCGGTATCCCAATACCTCGTTCAATCTCGTTACCGGCAAGTCACTTTACTCGTACCGTAATGCATGATCCCGTGACCAGACACTTGGTCACTCTGAGCTCATTATGATGATGCATTACCGAGTGGGCCCAGTGATACCTCTCCGTCATACGGAGTGACAAATCCCAGTCTTGATCCATGTCAACCCAACAGACACTTTCGGAGATACCCGTAGTCTACCTTTATAGTCACCCAGTTACGTTGTGACGTTTGGTATACCCAAAGCACTCCTACGATATCCGGGAGTTACACGATCTCATGGTCTAAGGAAAAGATACTTTGACATTGGAAAACACTAGCAAACGAACTATACGATCTTGTGCTATGTTTAGGATTGGGTCTTGTGTTGGAAATATGCCCTAGAGGCAATAATAAAAGGATTATTATATTTCAATGTTCATGATAATTGTCTTTTGTTCATGCTATAACTGTATTATCCGGAAATCGTAATACACGTGTGAACACTTAGACCCAATGAGTCCCTAGTGAGCCTCTAGTTGACTAGCTCGTTATGATCAATAGATAGTCATGGTTTCCTGACTATGGACATAGGATGTCGTTGATAACGGGATCACATCATTAGGAGAATGATGTGATGGACAAGACCCAATCATAAGCATAGCATAAAAGATCGTATAGTTCGTTTGCTAGAAGCTTTGCCAATGTCAAGTATCTATTCCTTCGACCATGAGATCGTGTAACTCCCGGTTACCGTAGGAGTGCCTTGGGTGTATCAAACGTCACAACGTAACTGGGTGACTATAAAGGTGCATTACAGGTATCTCCGAAAGTATCTGTTGGGTTGACACGGATCGAGACTGGGATTTGTCACTCCGTATAACGGAGAGGTATCTCTGGGCCCACTCGGTAATGCATCATCATAATGAGCTCAATGTGACCAAGGTGTTGGCCACGGGATCATGCATTACGGTACGAGTAAAGTGACTTGCCGGGTAACGAGACTGAACAAGGTATTGGGATACCGACGATCGAGTCTCGGGCAAGTAACGTACCGATTGACAAAGGGAATTGTATACAGGGTTTGATCGAATCCTCGACATCGTGGTTCAACCGATGAAATCATCGAGGAGCATGTGGGAGCCAACATGGATATCCAGACCCCGCTGTTGGTTATTGCCCGAGAGTCGTCTCGGTCATGTCTGCGTGTCTCCCGAACCCGTAGGGTCTACACACTTAAGGTTCGGTGACGCTAGGGTTAGTAGGAAGTCAAGTATGTGACTACCGAATGATGTTCGGAGTCCCGGATGAGATCCCGGACGTCACGAGGAGTTCCGGAATGGTCCGGAGGTAAAGATTCATATATGGGAAGTCCTGTTTCGGGCATCGGGACAAGTTTCGGGGTTATCGGTATTGTACCGGGACCACCGGAGGGGTCCCGGGGGCCCACCGGGTGGGGCCACCTGCCCCGGGGGGCCACATGGGCTGTAGGGGGTGCGCCTTGGCCTGCATGGGCCAAGGGCACCAACCCCCACATAGGCCCATGCGCCTAGGGTTCAAGGGGGCAAGAGTCCTAGGAGGGGAAGGCACCTCCTAGGTGCCTTGGGGGGGAGGGAAACCCCCCTTGGCCGCCGCCCCCCTAGGAGATTGGATCTCCTAGGGCCGGCCACCCCCCCCTTGGCCCTCCTATATATAGTGGGGGAGAGGAGGGACTTCACACCTTGAGTCCTTGGCCTTTGGTTGCCTCCTTCTCCCTCCCCAACACCTCTCCTCCTCCGTTGTGTGCTCAGCGAAGCCCTGTCGGAGTACTGCTTCTCCACCATCACCACACCGTCGTGCTGCCGGTGGAGCTGTCTTCCTCAACCTCTCCTTCCCCCTTGCTGGATCAAGAAGGAGGAGACGTCACTCGTCCCGTACGTGTGTTGAACACGGAGGTGCTGTCCGTTCAGCACTTGGCATCGGTGATCTGAATCACGTTCGAGTACGACTACATCATCACCTTGCAAGCTTCCGCACGCGATCTACAAGTGGTATGTAGATGCAAACTCTCTCCCATGACTCGTTGCTTAGATGAACTCATAGATGGATCTTGGTGAAGCCGTAGGAAAATTTTAATTTTCTGCAACGTTCCCCAACAGTGGCATCATGAGCTAGGTCTATGCGTAGTTCTCTAATGCACGAGTAGAACACAATTTGTTGTGGGCGTTGATCTTGTCATCTTACTTGCCTCTACTAGTCTTTTCTTGCTCAACGGTATTGTGGGATGAAGCGGCCCGGACCAACCTTACACGTACGCTTACGTGAGACCGGTTCCACCGACTGACATGCACTAGTTGCATAAGGTGGCTGGCGGGTGTCTGTCTCTCCCACTTTAGTTGGAGCGGAATCGATGAACAAGGCCCTTATGAAGGGTAAATAGAAGTTGACAAAATCACGTTGTGGTGATTCGTAGGTAAGAAAACGTTCTTGCTAGAACCCAATCGCAGCCACGTAAAAGATGCAACAACAACTAGAGAACGTCTAACTTGTTTTTGCAGCGATTGATCATGTGATGTGATATGGCCAGAAGTTGTGATGAATGTTGAATTGTGATGTATGAGATCATGTTCTTGTAATAGGATTCACGACTTGCATGTCGATGAGTATGACAACCGGCAGGAGCCATAGGAGTTGTCTTTATTTTTTGTATGACCTGCGTGTCATTAAAGAACGCCATGTAAACTACTTTACTTCATTACTAAACGCGTTAGTCATAGAAGTAGAAGTAGTCGTTGGCGTGACAACTTCATGAAGACACGATGATGGAGATCATGATGATGGAGATCATGGTGTCAAGCCGGTGACAAGATGATCATGGAGCCCCGAATATGGAGATCAATGGAGCTTGATGATATTGGCCATATCATGTCACAACCATATAATTGCATGTGATGTTTATTATGTTTATGCATCTTGTTTACTTAGGACGACGGTAGTAAATAAGATGATCCCTTACAAAATTTCAAGAAGTGTTCTCCCCTAACTGTGCACCGTTGCTACAGTTCGTCGTTTCTAAGCACCACGTGATGATCGGGTGTGATGGATCCTTACGTTCACATACAACGGGTGTAAGACAGTTTTACACAGCGAAAACACTTAGGGTTAACTTGACGAGCCTAGCATGTGCAGACATGGCCTCGGAACACGGAGACCGAAAGGTCGAACACGAGTCGTATGGAAGATACGATCAACATAAAGATGTTCACCGACGATGACTAGTCCGTCTCACGTGATGATCGGACACGGGCTAGTCGACTCGGATCGTGTAACACTTAGATGACTAGAGGGATGTCTAATCTAAGTGGGAGTTCATAATTTTGATTAAGAACTTTATTATCATGAACTTAGTCTAAAACCTTTGCAAATATGTATTGTAGATCAATGGCCAACGCTCATGTCAACATGAACTTCAACGCGTTCCTAGAGAAAACCAAGCTGAAAGATGATGGCAGCAACTATACGGACTGGGTCCGAAACCTGAGGATCATCCTCATAGCTGCCAGGAAGCAATATGTCCTAGAAGGACCGCTAGGTGCCGCTCCCGTCCCAGAGAACCAAGACGTTATGAACGCTTGGCAAACTCGTGCTGATGATTACTCCCTCGTTCAGTGCGGCATGCTTTACAGCTTAGAACCGGGGCTCCAAAAGCGTTTTGAGCATCACGGAGCATATGAGATGTTCGAAGAGCTGAAACTAGTTTTCCAAGCTCATGCCCGGGTCGAGAGATATGATGTCTCCGACAAGTTCTACAGTTGTAAGATGGAGGAGAACAGTTCTGTCAGTGAACACATCCTGAAGATGTCTGGATTGCACGCACGTATGACCCAGTTGAACATTAACCTCCCAGATGAGGCGGTCATTGACAGAATCCTCCAGTCGCTCCCACCAAGCTACAAGAGCTTTGTGATGAACTACAACATGCAGGGGATGGTAAAGACCATTCCTGAAGTGTTCTCGATGCTGAAGTCAGCAGAGGCTGAAATCAAGAAAGAACATCAAGTGTTGATGGTCAATAAGACCACTAAGTTCAAGAAGGGCAAGGGTAAGAAGAACTTCAAGAAGGACGGCAAAGATGTTGCCGCGCCCGGTAAGCCTGTTGCCGGGAAGAAGTCAAAGAATGGACCCAAGCCTGAGACTGAGTGCTTTTATCGCAAGGGGAAGGGGCACTGGAAGCGGAACTGCCCCAAATACTTAGCGGATAAGAAGGCCGGCAACACCAAAGGTATATTTGATATACATGTAATTGATGTGTACCTTACCAGTACTCGAAGTAACTCCTGGGTATTTGATACCGGTGCCGTTGCTCACATATGTAACTCACAGCAGGAGCTGCGGAATAAACGGAGACTGGCAAAGGACGAGGTGACGATGCGCGTCGGGAATGGTTCCAGGGTCGATGTGATCGCCGTCGGCACGCTGCCTCTACATTTACCTACGGGATTAGTTTTAAACCTCAATAATTGTTATTTAGTGCCAAGTTTGAGCATGAACATTGTATCTGGATCTCGTTTAATACGAGATGGCTACTCATTTAAGTCTGAGAATAATGGTTGTTCGATTTATATGAGAGATATGTTTTATGGTCATGCTCCGATGGTCAATGGTTTATTCTTGATGAATCTCGAGCGTAATATTACACATGTTCATAGTGTGGATGCCAAAAGATGTAAAGTTGATAACGATAGTCCCACATACTTGTGGCACTGCCGCCTTGGTCACATTGGTGTCAAGCGCATGAAGAAGCTCCATGCTGATGGACTTTTAGAGTCTCTTGATTATGAATCATTTGACACATGCGAACCTTGCCTCTTAGGCAAAATGACCAAGACTCCGTTCTCCGGAACAATGGAGCGAGCAACCAACTTGTTGGAAATCATACATACCGATGTGTGCGGTCCAATGAGCGTTGAGGCTCGCGGAGGATATCGTTATGTTCTCACTCTCACTGACGACTTGAGTAGATATGGGTATGTCTACTTAATGAAACACAAGTCTGAGACCTTTGAAAAGTTCAAGGAATTTCAGAGTGAGGTAGAGAATCAACATGACCGTAAGATAAAGTTCCTACGATCAGATCGTGGGGGCGAATACTTAAGTCACGAATTTGGTACACACTTAAGAAAATGTGGAATCGTTTCACAACTCACGCCGCCTGGAACACCTCAGCGAAACGGTGTGTCCGAACGTCGTAATCGCACTCTATTGGATATGGTGCGGTCTATGATGTCTCTTACCGATTTACCGCTATCATTTTGGGGATACGCTCTAGAGACAGCTACATTCACTTTAAATAGGGCACCGTCTAAATCCGTTGAGACGACACCGTATGAATTATGGTTTGGGAAGAAACCTAAGCTGTCGTTTCTAAAAGTTTGGGGATGCGATGCTTATGTCAAGAAACTTCAACCTGAAAAGCTCGAACCCAAGTCGGAAAAATGCGTATTCATAGGATACCCTAAGGAAACTGTCGGGTATACCTTCTACTTAAGATCCGAAGGCAAGATCTTTGTTGCCAAGAACGGATGCTTTCTGGAGAAAGAGTTTCTCTCGAAAGAAGTAAGTGGGAGGAAAGTAGAACTCGATGAAGTACTACCTCTCGAACGGGAAAGTGGTGCAGCGCAGGAAACCATTCCTGTAATGCCCACACCAACTGAAGAGGAAAATGTTGATGATGATCAAGGTACTTCAGATCTAGTTGCTACTGAATTTCGAAGGTCCACAAGGACACGTTCTGCACCAGAGTGGTACGGCAACCCTGTCATGGAAATCATGTTGCTGGACAACAATGAACCTTCGAACTATGAAGAAGCAATGGCGGGCCCGGATTCCAACAAATGGCTTGAGGCCATGAAATCCGAGATAGGATCCATGTATGAAAACAAAGTATGGACTTTGACAGACTTGCCCGATGATCGGCGAGCGATAGAAAATAAATGGATTTTTAAGAAGAAGACGGACGCGGATGGTAATGTTACCATCTATAAAGCTCGACTTGTCGCTAAGGGTTATCGACAAGTTCAAGGGATTGACTACGACGAGACATTCTCTCCCGTGGCGAAGCTTAAGTCCGTCCGAATCATGTTAGCAATTGCCGCATACTATGATTATGAGATATGGCAGATGGACGTCAAAACGGCATTCCTTAATGGACATCTTAAGGAAGAGCTGTATATGATGCAGCCGGAAGGTTTTGTCGTTCCTCAGAACGCTAACAAAGTATGCAAGCTCCAGCGATCCATTTATGGACTGGTGCAAGCATCTCGGAGTTGGAACATTCGCTTTGATGAGATGATCAAAGCGTTTGGGTTTACGCAGACTTATGGAGAAGCCTGCGTTTACAAGAAAGTGAGTGGGAGCTCTGTAGCATTTCTCCTATTATATGTAGATGACATACTCTTGATGGGAAATGATACGAAACTCCTGGACAGCATTAAGGCCTACTTGAACAAGTGTTTTTCAATGAAGGACCTTGGAGAAGCTGCTTATATATTAGGCATCAAGATCTATAGAGATAGATCGAGACGCCTCATAGGTCTTTCACAAAGCACATACCTTGATAAGATTTTGAAGAGGTTCAAAATGGATCAGTCCAAGAAGGGGTTCTTGCCTATGTTACAAGGTGTGAGATTGAGCTTGGCTCAGTCACCGACCACGGCAAAAGATAAAGAAGAGATGAGTGTCATCCCCTATGCTTCAGCCATAGGATCTATTATGTATGCCATGCTGTGTACCAGACCCGATGTAAACCTTGCCGTAAGTTTGGTTGCAAGATACCAAAGTAACCCCGGCAAGGAACACTGGACAGCGGTCAAGAATATCCTGAAGTACCTGAAAAGGACAAAGGACATGTTTCTCGTTTATGGAGGAGATGAAGAGCTCGTCGTAAAGGGTTACGTCGACGCTAGCTTCGACTCAGATCTGGATGACTCTAAGTCACAAACCGGATACGTGTATATGTTGAATGGTGGAGCAGTAAGCTGGTGCAGCTGCAAGCAGAGCGTCGTGGCGGGATCTACATGTGAAGCGGAGTACATGGCAGCCTCAGAGGCAGCGCATGAAGCGATTTGGATGAAGGAGTTCATCACCGACCTAGGAGTCATACCCAATGCGTCGGGGCCGATCAAACTCTTCTGTGACAACACTGGAGCTATTGCCCTTGCCAAGGAGCCCAGGTTTCACAAGAAGACCAGGCACATCAAGCGTCGTTTCAACTCCATCCGTGAAAATGTTCAAGATGGAGACATAGAGATTTGCAAAGTGCACACGGATCTGAATGTCGCAGATCCGTTGACTAAACCTCTCTCGCGTGCAAAACATGATCAACACCAGAACTCTATGGGTGTTCGATTCATTACAATGTAACTAGATTGGTGACTCTAGTGCAAGTGGGAGACTGTTGGAAATATGCCCTAGAGGCAATAATAAAAGGATTATTATATTTCAATGTTCATGATAATTGTCTTTTGTTCATGCTATAACTGTATTATCCGGAAATCGTAATACACGTGTGAACACTTAGACCCAATGAGTCCCTAGTGAGCCTCTAGTTGACTAGCTCGTTATGATCAATAGATAGTCATGGTTTCCTGACTATGGACATAGGATGTCGTTGATAACGGGATCACATCATTAGGAGAATGATGTGATGGACAAGACCCAATCATAAGCATAGCATAAAAGATCGTATAGTTCGTTTGCTAGAAGCTTTGCCAATGTCAAGTATCTATTCCTTCGACCATGAGATCGTGTAACTCCCGGTTACCGTAGGAGTGCCTTGGGTGTATCAAACGTCACAACGTAACTGGGTGACTATAAAGGTGCATTACAGGTATCTCCGAAAGTATCTGTTGGGTTGACACGGATCGAGACTGGGATTTGTCACTCCGTATAACGGAGAGGTATCTCTGGGCCCACTCGGTAATGCATCATCATAATGAGCTCAATGTGACCAAGGTGTTGGCCACGGGATCATGCATTACGGTACGAGTAAAGTGACTTGCCGGGTAACGAGACTGAACAAGGTATTGGGATACCGACGATCGAGTCTCGGGCAAGTAACGTACCGATTGACAAAGGGAATTGTATACAGGGTTTGATCGAATCCTCGACATCGTGGTTCAACCGATGAAATCATCGAGGAGCATGTGGGAGCCAACATGGATATCCAGACCCCGCTGTTGGTTATTGCCCGAGAGTCGTCTCGGTCATGTCTGCGTGTCTCCCGAACCCGTAGGGTCTACACACTTAAGGTTCGGTGACGCTAGGGTTAGTAGGAAGTCAAGTATGTGACTACCGAATGATGTTCGGAGTCCCGGATGAGATCCCGGACGTCACGAGGAGTTCCGGAATGGTCCGGAGGTAAAGATTCATATATGGGAAGTCCTGTTTCGGGCATCGGGACAAGTTTCGGGGTTATCGGTATTGTACCGGGACCACCGGAGGGGTCCCGGGGGCCCACCGGGTGGGGCCACCTGCCCCGGGGGGCCACATGGGCTGTAGGGGGTGCGCCTTGGCCTGCATGGGCCAAGGGCACCAACCCCCACATAGGCCCATGCGCCTAGGGTTCAAGGGGGCAAGAGTCCTAGGAGGGGAAGGCACCTCCTAGGTGCCTTGGGGGGGAGGGAAACCCCCCTTGGCCGCCGCCCCCCTAGGAGATTGGATCTCCTAGGGCCGGCCACCCCCCCCTTGGCCCTCCTATATATAGTGGGGGAGAGGAGGGACTTCACACCTTGAGTCCTTGGCCTTTGGTTGCCTCCTTCTCCCTCCCCAACACCTCTCCTCCTCCGTTGTGTGCTCAGCGAAGCCCTGTCGGAGTACTGCTTCTCCACCATCACCACACCGTCGTGCTGCCGGTGGAGCTGTCTTCCTCAACCTCTCCTTCCCCCTTGCTGGATCAAGAAGGAGGAGACGTCACTCGTCCCGTACGTGTGTTGAACACGGAGGTGCTGTCCGTTCAGCACTTGGCATCGGTGATCTGAATCACGTTCGAGTACGACTACATCATCACCTTGCAAGCTTCCGCACGCGATCTACAAGTGGTATGTAGATGCAAACTCTCTCCCATGACTCGTTGCTTAGATGAACTCATAGATGGATCTTGGTGAAGCCGTAGGAAAATTTTAATTTTCTGCAACGTTCCCCAACATCTTGTCCATCACATCATTCTCCTAATGATGTGATCTCGTTATCAATGACATCCAATGTCCATAGTCAGGAAACCATGACTATCTATTGATCAACGAGCTAGTCAACTAGAGGCTCACTAGGGACATGTTGGTGTCTGTTATTCACACATGTATTACGATTTCCGGATAACACAATTATAGCATGAATAAAGACAATTATCATGAACAAGGAAATATAATAATAATGCTTTTATTATTGCCTCTAGGGCATATTTCCAACAGTCTCCCACTTGCACTAGAGTCAATAATCTAGTTACATTGTGATGAATCGAACACCCATGGAATTCTGGTGTTGATCATGTTTTGCTCTAGGGAGAGGTTTAGTCAACGGATCCGCTACATTCAGGTCCGTATGTACTTTACAAATCTCTATGTCTCCATCTTGAACATTTTCACGAATGGAGTTGAAGCGACGCTTGATGTGCCTTGTCTTCTTGTGAAACCTGGGCTCCTTGGCAAGTGCAATAGCTCCAGTGTTGTCACAGAAGAGCTTGATCGGCCCCGACGCATTGGGTATGACTCCTAGGTCGGTGATGAACTCCTTCACCCATATTGCTTCATGTGCTGCCTCCGAGGCTGCCATGTACTCCGCTTCACATGTAGATCCCGCCACGACGCTTTGCTTGCAACTGCACCAGCTTACTGCCCCACCATTCAAAATATACACGTATCCGGTTTGTGACTTAGAGTCATCCAGATCTGTGTCGAAGCTAGCGTCGACGTAACCCTTTACGACGAGCTCTTCGTCACCTCCATAAACGAGAAACATTTCCTTAGTCCTTTTCAGGTACTTCAGGATATTCTTGACCGCTGTCCAGTGCTCCTTGTCGGGATTACTTTGGTACCTTCCTACCAAACTTACGGCAAGGTTTACATCAGGTCTGGTACACAGCATGGCATACATAATAGAACCTATGGCTGATGCATAGGGGATGACGCTCATCTCTTCCATATCTTCTGCCGTGGTCGGACATTGAGCTGAGCTCGATTTCATACCTTGTAACACAGGCAAGAACCCCTTCTTGGATTGATCCATATTGAACTTCTTCAATATCTTATCAAGATATGTGCTTTGTGAAAGACCTATGAGGCGTCTCGATCTATCTCTATAGATCTTGATGCCTAATATATAAGCAGCTTCTCCAAGGTCCTTCATTGAAAAAACTTTTGTTCAAGTAGGCCTTAATGCTGTCCAAGAGTTCTATATCATTTCCCATCAAAAGTATGTCATCTACATACAGTATGAGAAATGCTACAGAGCTCCCACTCACTTTCTTGTAAACACAGGCTTCTCCATAAGTCTGTGTAAACCCAAACGCTTTGATCATCTCATCAAAGCGAATGTTCCAACTCCGAGATGCTTGCACCAGCCCATAAATCGAGCATTGGAGCTTGCACACCTTGTCAGCATTCTTAGGATCGACAAAACCTTCCGGCTGCATCATATACAATTCTTCCTTAAGGAAACCATTAAGGAATGCCGTTTTGACGTCCATTTGCCATATTTCATAATCGTAGAATGCGGCAATTGCTAACATGATTCGGACGGACTTCAGCTTCGCTACCGGTGAGAAAGTCTCATCGTAGTCAACCCCTTGAACTTGTCGATAACCCTTAGCGACAAGCCGAGCTTTATAGATGGTCACATTACCATCCGCGTCTGTCTTCCTCTTAAAGATCCATTTATTTTCTATGGCTCGCCGCTCAACGGGCAAGTCAGTCAAAGTCCATACTTCGTTTTCATACATGGATCCTATCTCGGATTTCATGGCTTCTAGCCATTTGTCGGAATCCGGGCCCGCCATCGCTTCTTCATAGCTCGAAGGTTCACCGTCGTCTAACAACATGATTTCCAAGACAGGGTTGCCGTACCACTCTGGTGCGGAACGTGTCCTTGTGGACCTTCGAATTTCAGTAGGAGCTTGATCAGAAGTATCTTGATCATCATCATTAACTTCCTCTCTAGTCGGTGCAGGCACCTCAGGAACATTTTCTTGAGTTGCGCCATTCTCCGGTTCAAGAGGTAATACTTCATCAAGCTCTACTTTCCTCCTACTTACTTCTTTCGAGAGAAACTCTTTCTCTAGAAAGGACCCATTCTTGGCAACAAAGATCTTGCCTTCGGATCTGAGGTAGAAGGTGTACCCAATAGTTTCCTTTGGGTATCCTATGAAAACGCATTTTTCCGACTTGGGTTCGAGCTTTTCAGGTTGAAGTTTCTTGACATAAGCATCGCATCCCCAAACTTTTAGAAACGACAGCTTAGGTTTCTTCCCAAACCATAATTCATACGGTGTCGTCTCAACGGATTTCGACGGAGCCCTATTTAAAGTAAATGCAGCAGTCTCTAAAGCATAGCCCCAAAAAGATAGCGGTAAATCAGTAAGAGACATCATAGATCGCACCATATCTAATAGAGTGCGATTATGACGTTCAGACACACCATTACGCTGAGGTGTTCCAGGCGGCGTGAGTTGTGAAACTATTCCACATTTTCTTAAGTGTGTGCCAAACTCGTGACTCAAGTATTCTCCTCCACGATCTGATCGTAGAAACTTGATTTTCCTGTCACGTTGATTTTCAACCTCACTCTGAAATTCCTTGAACTTTTCAAAGGTTTCAGACTTGTGTTTCATTAAGTAGATATACCCATACCTACTTAAATCATCAGTGAGGGTGAGAACATAACAATAGCCACCGCGAGCCTCAACACTCATTGGACCGCACACATCAGTATGTATGATTTCCAATAAGTTGGTTGCTCGTTCCATTGTTCCTGAGAACGGAGTCTTGGTCATTTTTCCCATAAGGCATGGTTCGCACGTGTCAAATGATTCATAATCAAGAGACTCTAAAAGTCCATCTGCATGGAGCTTCTTCATGCGTTTGACACCTATGTGACCAAGGCGGCAGTGCCACAAGTATGTGGGACTATCATTATCGACCTTACTTCTTTTGGTACTCACATTGTGAACATGTGTAGCATCACGTTCGAGATTCATAAAGAATAAACCATTCACCATAGGAGCATGACCATAAAACATATCTCTCATATAAATAGAACAACCATTATTCTCGGATTTAAATGAGTAACCATCTCGATTTAAACGAGATCCCGATACAATGTTCATGCTCAAAGCTGGCACTAAATAACAATTATTAAGGTTTAAAACTAATCCCGAAGGGAGATGCAGAGGCAGCGTGCCGACGGCGATCACATTGACCTTGGAACCATTCCCGACGCGCATCGTCACCTCGTCCTTTGCCAGTTTCCGCTTATTCCGCAGCCCCTGCTTTGAGTTACAAATGTGAGCAACTGCACCGGTATCAAATACCCAGGAGCTACTACGGACACTAGTAAGGTACACATCTATTACATGTATATCACATATACCTTTTGTTTTGCCGGCCTTCTTGTCTGCTAAGTATTTAGGGCAGTTCCGCTTCCAGTGACCGCTTCCCTTGCAATAAAAGCACTCAGTCTCGGGCTTGGGTCCATTCTTTGGCTTCTTCCCGGCAGCTTGCTTGCTGGGCGCGGCAACCTCCTTGCCGTCTTTCTTGAAGTTCTTTTTACCCTTGCCTTTCTTGAACTTAGTGGTTTTATTGACCATCAACACTTGATGTTCCTTCTTGACTTCTACCTCTGCTGATTTCAGCATAGCAAATACTTCAGGAATGGTCTTTTCCATCCCCTGCATATTGAAGTTCATCACAAAGCTCTTGTAGCTTGGTGGAAGCGACTGGAGGATTCTGTCAATGACCGCATCATCCGGGAGATTAACTCCCAGCTGAGTCAAGAGGTTATGTAACCCAGACATAGTGAGTATGTGCTCACTGACAGAACTATTTTCCTCCATCTTACAGCTGAAGAATTTCTCGGAAACTTCATATCTCTCGACCCGGGCATGAGCTTGGAAAACCATTTTCAGCTCTTCGAACATCTCATATGCTCCATGTTTCTCAAAACGCTTTTGGAGCCCCGGCTCTAGGCTGTAAAGCATGCCGCACTGAACAAGGGAGTAGTCATCGGAACGTGCCTGCCAAGCGTTCATAACATCTTGTTCTGCAGGGAGAACGGGTGCGTCACCGAGCGGTGCTTGTAGGACATAATCTTTCTTGCCAGCTATGAGGATGATCCTCAGGTTCCGGACCCAGTCCGTATAGTTGCTGCCATCGTCTTTCAGCTTATTTTTCTTTAGGAACGCGTTGAAGTTGAGGACTACGTTGGCCATTTGATCTACAAGACATATTGTAAAATATTTAGACTAAGTTCATGATAATTAAGTTCAACTAATCAAATTATTAATGAACTCCCACTTAGATTAGACATCCCTCTAGTCATCTAAGTATTGCATGATCCGAGTTAACTAGACCGTGTCCGATCATCACGTGAGACGGACTAGTCAACATCGGTGAACATCTTCATGTTGATCGTATCTTCTATACGACTCATGCTCGACCTTTCGGTCTTCTGTGTTCCGAGGCCATGTCTATACATGCTAGGCTCGTCAAGTCAACCTAAGTGTTTGCATGTGTAAATCTGTCTTACACCCGTTGTATGTGAACGTCTGAATAAAACACCCGATCATCACGTGGTGTTTTGAAACAGCGAACTGTCGCAACGGTGCACAGTTAGGGGGAACACTTCTTGAAATTAGTATGAGGGATCACCTTATTTACTACCGTCGTTCTAAGTAAACAAGATGCAAAACATGATAAACATCACATGCAATCAAATAATAAACGTGACATGATATGGCCAATATCACATAGCTCCTTTGATCTCCATCTTGGGGCTCCATGATCATCTTGTCACCGGCTTGACACCATGATCTCCATCATCATGATCTCCATCATCGTGTCTCCATGAAGTTGCTCGCCAACTATTACTTCTACTACTATGGCTAACGCGTTTAGCAATAAAGTAAAGTAATTTACATGGCGTTTCTCAATGACGCGCAGGTCATATAAAAGAATAAAGACAACTCCTATGGCTCCTGCCGGTTGTCATACTCATCGACATGCAAGTCGTGATTCCTATTACAATAGCATGAACATCTCATACATCACATATAGATCATTCATCATTCATCACAACTTTGGCCATATCATATCACAAACCACTTGCTGCAAAAACAAGTTAGACGTTCTCTAATTGTTGTTGCATGTTTTACGTGGCTGAATTAGGGTTCTAGCAAGAACGTCTTCTTACCTACGTTAAAGCCACAACGTGATTTGTCAACTTCTATTTACCCTTCATAAGGACCCTGTTCATCGAATCCGCTCCAACTAAAGTGGGAGAGACAGACACCCGCTAGCCACCTTATGCAACTAGTGCATGTTAGTCGGTGGAACCGGTCTCACGTAAGCGTACGTGTAAGGTTGGTCCGGGCCGCTTCATCCCACAATACCGCTGAAGCAAGAAAGGACTAGTAACGGCAAGAAAGTTGACAAATCTACGCCCACAACAAATTGTGTTCTACTCGCGCAAGAAGAACTACGCATAGACCTAGCTCATGATGCCACTGTTGGGGAACGTTGCAGAAAACAAAAATTTTCCTACTCGTTTCACCAAGATCCATCTAGGAGTTCATCTAGCAACGAGTCATCGGATGCATCTACGTACCTTGTAGATCGCGAGCGGAAGCGTTCAAAGAACGGTGATGATGTAGTCGTACTCGACGTGATCCAAATCACCGATGACCAAGCGCCAAACGGACGGCACCTCCGCGTTCAACACACGTACGGGACGGGAGACGTCTCCTCCTTCTTGATCCAGCAAGGGGGGAGGAGAGGTTGATGAAGATCCAGCAGCACGACGGCGTGGTGGTGGATGCAGGGCGTCACAGTAGCAGGGCTTCGCCAAGACTACGAGGGAGAGACGTAACGGGGAGAGAGGGAGGCGCCAGGGGCTGGTGTGTCAAGTCCCTCCTCTCCCCCACTATATATAGGAGGGCCAAGGGGGGGGTGCGCAGCCTAGGAGATCTGATCTCCTAGGTGCGGCGGCCAGGGGGAGGATTCCCTCCCCCCCACGGCACCCAGAGGTGCCTTCCACCACTTGGACTCCTCCCCCTTGGAAACCCTAGGCGCATGGGCCTAGTGGGGCTGGTGCCCTTGGCCCATGAAGGCCAATGCGCACCCCCTACAGCCCATGTGGCCCCCCGGGACAGGTGGCCCCACCCGGTGGGCCCCCGGGACCCCTCCGGTGGTCCCGGTACAATACCGATAACCCCGAAACTTGTCCCGATGGCCGAAACAGCACTTCCTATATATAATTCTTTACCTCCGGACCATTCCGGAACTCCTCGTGACGTCCGGGATCTCATCCGGGACTCCGAACAACATTCGGGTTACTGCATATACATATCTTCACAACCCTAGCGTCACCGAACCTTAAGTGTGTAGACCCTACGGGTTCGGGAGACATGTAGACATGACCGAGATCGCTCTCCGGTCAATAACCAACAGCGGGATCTGGATACCCATGTTGGCTCCCATATGCTCCATGATGATCTCATCGGATGAACCACGATGTCGAGGATTCAATCAACCCCGTACGCAATTCCCTTTGTCAATCGATATGTTACTTGCCCGAGATTCGATCGTCGGTATCCCAATACCTCGTTCAATCTCGTTACCGGCAAGTCACTTTACTCGTACCGCAATGCATGATCCCGTGACCAGACACTTGGTCACTCTGAGCTCATTATGATGATGCATTACCGAGTGGGCCCAGTGATACCTCTCCGTCATACGGAGTGACAAATCCCAGTCTTGATCCATGTCAACCCAACAGACACTTTCGGAGATACCCGTAGTCTACCTTTATAGTCACCCAGTTACGTTGTGACGTTTGGTATACCCAAAGCACTCCTACGATATCCGGGAGTTACACGATCTCATGGTCTAAGGAAAAGATACTTTGACATTGGAAAACACTAGCAAACGAACTATACGATCTTGTGCTATGTTTAGGATTGGGTCTTGTCCATCACATCATTCTCCTAATGATATGATCTCGTTATCAATGACATCCAATGTCCATAGTCAGGAAACCATGACTATCTATTGATCAACGAGCTAGTCAACTAGAGTCTCACTAGGGACATGTTGGTGTCTGTTATTCACACATGTATTACGATTTCCGGATAACACAATTATAGCATGAATAAAGACAATTATCATGAACAAGGAAATATAATAATAATGCTTTTATTATCGCCTCTAGGGCATATTTCCAACAGCGGCGCGGTCCTCGGCCGGCGGTAACACGTGGGGGCCGTGGCGTTCGTCTCCCTCCTGCTCCAACGGCAGTGCACAGCGGGTTGGCGTTGGCCAGGAGATCTCCGGCGGCTGTTTGGGCCCGAGGGTTTTACATCGAGATCCATTGTGGTTGCGCCTCGTCTCGACAATGGCAAGAGAAGATCCCCCCTAGGTAATCTTCATGGCACGAGGACGTCCGGGTCTCTTGGCCCGGGCATGGTGGTGGTGGCTACCTTCTCCACCGAAGGCGGTTGGCCAGGCTGGTAGTGACGGATCTTGGATCCCACTATTAGCACCGGCGGCGAGTTGGGGAGACATAGTCGCCGGTGAAATTCGAGCCGACTCCGGCCATGGCGGGCGATGGCGGCGTCTACGTCGTTACCTTGATGAAGGCATCACCGAGCAACTACCGCCAATCTGCTCGTGCCGCTCCGAGAGAAATCCTAAGATCACTGGATCGAACGATGGCGGCACTATAGTGTCGTGTTCCCTATTGGGGGCATCGTTTGTGGAGCGTTGCCGGATGGAAGAGGCGTGAGGTGGTGTGGCGTGCCTTCTCTCGCGTCGACTATGGCAGGTCTCGGCGGCATGGAGGAGTCGGGTCTCGCCGGTGGGCATGTGATGATGGACGAGCGCAGGATGGTGGCATTGTCTGGCGTCGTGGTGGCGTCGACAACAGCTAGACCGGGCAAGGTAGATGCAGCAGTACATCACTGAAGATGGATTGGTGGGAAGTCGCTGCGGCGGTCTCATACCCGGCAGGCGTCCTGGTTGAGGAGTGCGCCGGACTGGTAGGTGTCCCAAACCCGGCAGGCGCCCTGGTTGGGACCTCAGGTCTTAGATGTTAGGTTTGGCTGCGAGATCTGTTTGGTATTAGGCTCAGACTATCAGCATCCCTACATCAAATTGATAGGAGTAGCGACAGATGTTGCCTAGACGGTGGCTTTAGTCTTACTATTGTATGACTTCGTAGGATCTTGTATGAATAATTAATAAAGTGGCCGCATGCATCATCCAAATGCAGATGCCGGGGGTCTTCCTCCTTTAAAAGAAGAGACGTTCAGGTGGGCTCTAGGTCTGCCGTATGTGGAGATGAGAACTGGAGAGGATCCGAATATGCCTTAAGTGTGTCACCCACCAACGCCGACCGCAGCGACTCGGACAAGTAGCGAGCGGTTATTTTCCCTACTATTTACTTTCTGTTTTCAGTCAATTTTCCAAAATATATTTTTTATTATAAAAGTGAATATTTTTAAAACTATTTAAAACAATTCTTGAACATGTTTATAAAATGTGAATTTATAAAGCAACATTTTTAAAAATCTAAATGTTTTTTGAAATAGTGAACATTTATTCAAAATAAAAAAAAGTGAAAATAGCACCGGCAAAGAACTCAACAGGAAAAAACTAAAACCAAGAAAACCAGGAATCATAACCTTAGTAAATGGCCCGGGCCAGTTCAGTCGTTTGTTTAGATCGGTATTGCTGGGGCGTTTTGCAGAAATGAGCGATAAATAAGAAAAGCCATGAACGATAGCTAAGGCAAGCAGCAGCTCTAAAAGAAATCTACTTTTTTTTCTAGGGGTCTAAAAGAAATCTACTTTTTTGGCATTAAAAGAAATCTTCTTTTTTTAGAATCATTAAAAGAAATCTACTCCCTCTATAAACTTTTATAAGATCTTTCTTTTGTGATCTAAAAAATCTTATAAAAGTTTACAGAGGGAGTACTTGTCTACTTGAGAGTAAGAAAAAAAAGTCCCCTAACGCTGTGTTTGGATGTCTGTATTCGAGACCTCCGTATTGAATTTATTTCAATTCCAATTCCACCAGGAAACTGTACTGGACATGAATATGAATTCGGTTGTTTGGGTGTTAATTGGATTGGCTCATGGAATCCTTCTCATGTTTCAATACAGAATCTTGTTTGGATGTCGAACTACGGAATTGCATAGCAACATTAGTATACACATCCAAACAGAAGTCATAATGTGTTTTCGCGAAAAGACGGTCATATAATGTGTACACAACACAGGGAGCCCCTGAGGCGAAAGAAGTTACCAGCAAAAAAATGTACACAACACAGGGAGCCCCTGAGGCAAAAGAAGTTACCAGCAAAAAATGTACACAACACAGGGGGCCATGAGGCGAAAGAAGTTACCAGCCAAAAATGTACACAACACATGGAGCCTCCGAGTTAATCTTCTGGACACCGATTCTCCTCAAGTTCGTTCGTTGGGACGGATTAGACATAGCTCCGGCATAGATTCCTACCAGCTCATTGGAGCACGTGAGGTTAGGGTTTTTCATCGTGCGTACGCAACAGTGAGATTGGTGTCAGGTTCTTCAGATCGATTTAAAAATTCAATTGCGACGACTACGGCTCCCCAACGCTGGACCTTAGGAGCACATGCACGAAGACTTCCCGGCTGTCATCGACAAGGTTAGGCCGGCTCCAATATGGGAGCGGCGACAACGACGCGTCGGCGACTCGTTCTGCCGGCAGCAACGGTCGTTCGGTTGTCCATGAATATCGATGTAATTTTTATTATGTTTAAGGTGATCTATACTTCTGATAAATCTTTATAATAGATCTGATATTTTTTTGCCAAAAAAAGCGCGCACACACAGGGTGCCCCTATTCAGCAGCCTTGTGCGCTGGAACTGACCAGGCACCTTCTTCGCATCGCCAGAACTAGTGGGCCAGCTCGGTAACAAGTGCGCTATCACTAGTGTTTGCGTTGTTATTTTTCTCTGGGCGGTTTTCTAAGCATAATTTATTTATATCGCCTGATTTCTAATAAAAACATTAATGTATATTTTCTAAAATTTGATAGAATTTCTAATTCATCTTTTCTTCCAATTCTTGGACATTTTTAAAATTCGTGCAGATTTTCTGTATTTAGGAATATTTTTAAAAAAATTAGAGCTAAATTCTTGAACATTTTCTAAATATTAAGGAAAATCTTCCTAAATAAGGAAATGTATAAGAATTTTTAAAATGTCCAAGAAATCATGAATCCTAAAAAAATTTCATTTATTATTTTATAAAAATCATGAATTCAAAAAAAAATCACGAGTTTAAAAATGCTCATGAATTTTCAAATCTGTTGACGAATTTATATTTTCAAAATTATTTGCATATTGAAATATATTTAACTTTACAATGTTCATGACCAAAAAAATGCTCAAGAATTTCGAAAAATGTTTGTGGGTTTGTAAAAAATGAGAGTTTGAAAAATGTTCACAAATTTAAAAATTCGTAAGGAGTTTGAAAATTGTTCAGGAATTCAGAAAATGTTTGTGTATTTGAAAAAATCACAAATTTGTAAAAAAAAATCCTGATTTTAAAAAATGTTTATAAATTTCATATTTTCTCTTTAGTTTCCAAAAAGGTTACAAATTCGACAATAAAAAGGAAAAGGAAAGGAAAAAACAGATCAAACCAGACAGAAAAAACGCAGAAACCGACTAATGGGCGGACCCATCACCACGGGTGGGGGTTCCCACTATCCCCCGACCGGCGAGGGGCATAGGATCCCCACACAACTCACTCCCATGCTGCATTCGTTATATTTTCTTTGTGTGCCGGTGTATTCATGCGTTGTTCAAGCGGGGAAATTGCCTCCCGAATTTGGGAAGCTTTCAGAAGCTTCTGGGCCAGTTTTGGGTTGCTTCTGGATGCTTGCCGCATGTTTTATGTTCTTTTTCTGCCATGTATTGCTCGGTTTTTGTTTGGATTTTTCAGTTTCTTCACTTAGTTTTCTTCTTAAATAATGAGCATTTTTAACAACAAAATCCACGAACTTTTTCTTGATTTCGTGAACTTTTTTCAAAATCACGTACTTTTCTCAAATTTCATGTTTTTTCTTTCAAGTTTACGAACAGTTTTTATTTCACAAAACTTTCTAAATCTATTTGAAAACTGTAGTTGACTTTTTTAGACTATGAGTTGATGTTTTTCTT
Source organism: Triticum timopheevii (assembly GCA_963921465.1). NCBI lineage: Eukaryota > Viridiplantae > Streptophyta > Magnoliopsida > Poales > Poaceae > Triticum > Triticum timopheevii. The sequence goes on along the minus strand of OY997264.1, from coordinate 91,292,506 downwards.
CAAAAGAACCAAAAAATAGACAACCATGTACATCGACGGTATGATGCCACACGAGCAAGTGAGTGTGTGTGCTAAATAGCTGAATATAACATGTCATCCGACAAGTATCCCAAATTTGCTTGAGAACTGGTTGGCTGGCTCAACAAAAAGCTTAAAGGTCGTATCCATGTAGGGGTTTGTATCTTTCTTTGGACAATTAGAAATGGCCAATCACTATTAACATTGTACACATTATCTTCACGGCTGTATCATCGATCTTTATATGATCATCACTTCAACATGGAGATGCAGGTTAAGTCGTGCAATCTTGTTACCGGTCGGTTGTGGTCTTTTTCTTTTTGTTATCTTCTCGTTAATTTTTTTTAGAGAAAAGGCACATAGACCCGGCTTCAAATCAATGAAGCCAACAACCAGGTAGGATACAATGGTGCTAAATTATAAAGGCAAAGACTTGACAATATATTAAAAAATTACATGCCAAAGTCACTACAACAGAGCAGCAGCGAATAGAGCAGCAAGAGAAACTTCGATCAAGACACCAAGGGTCTTGCGCAGCCAGAACAGCAGGGCCGAAGCCACTTGACAACAGTAATTGCCGTGGACATGAAGATCCAAACCGCTTGAAGGAAAACATCGACTCCGCCCCCCCCCCCCCCCCCCCCCGCCCCCGAGCCACTGCTGGATGGTATACCACTATCTCCCCTTCGTCCAGACCATGCCGAACATGCGGACGCCCACCATCGGCCGACAACCAACAAGCAAACAAGGCAGGGAGCTACTGAAAGCCGGGGAAGGACTCACACACCACCACCAACGCCGACAACCAGGGGAGCCGAGCACCGCCACCGCCACCCACCACCATGCACCAGGCCCACAACCCCAACCACCCCTTGAACAGAGCCTCTAGGGAGGACCGGGACGCTAGAACGCCTCTGTCGTCCAGCCAAAAGGCCAAGACTTTCGCCCCGGGAAGGAAGATGGAGGAGGGGGTCAGATCTAGAAGCTCGACCCACCCTCAAGATGGAGAACAGCACCGAAGCGTCATCAGCATCGAGGTCAACGCAAAATCGACCAAGGGTTTTACCTGTTCCAAGACTCTGCCACCCCATCCTCGACGGCCAGATCTGACGGGCCAGCCACCAGATCGGTGAGAGTAGACCACCGCGAGGGGAAGGGGACGGGAGGAAGAAGAGCCGCGCATCGCTGCAGCAAGACCTCATAACCCTCACGCCACCCACACGTCCGGAAGGGACGGCCAGCACCCGCGCGCACCATCCATCGGGGAAATCGACGCTGCCATCTCCACTCAGGGCCGCTGCCCTGGCTTCCAGAGTCCCTCACACCAGTGTGAGGCAGTAGATCCTCGTTGCTACCTTCACTAGAAGATGCTCGGCAGCCGACGGGCTCCTTGGGTGGCGGAGGGGGTGGAGGTGGAGGGAGGAGAGGTGGCGGCGGCTAGGGTTTGGGGCCGCTCCCGTGTCGCCCGAGAGGGGCAACGGGAGAACGGGGGAGGTCACATACACTAATCAGAAGAGGCATCTTCTCTTCCTGTAAAATTTATTTTATTGCATATCTTCTTTTTAGTTGATACCATGTATTTGTTGAACTATTTATTTGTGTTTAATAAAGATGATGCATTAGCCGGATAGTAAATGCGAATCAACATGTAATTGGATGGTTAGGACGACAGTGGTTTCTTCAGCCCACCAGGGTTCAAATCCTGGTGCTCTCATTTATCCAGAGTTTATTTCAGGATTTTCGGCGATACACGCTCAGTGGGAGGAGACATTCCCGTCGACTAAGGACCGCCTATGGTGACTTCGTAAAATCTCAAGATTACATGTTGGCTCAGTCTCACAGAGGTGCTCATAGGGGTAGGGTGTGTGTGTATGCGTTCATAGGAATGAGTGTATGCGCGTATATATGAGCGATTGTGTCTGTAGTGTGTTAAAAAAAGGCCGGATGAATCATGCAATACTGTCAAGGTTTACGAGACAGGAGAAGAGAGCGGGCGACCCCGAGCTAGGGTTCCTCCACTGCTCTCCCGCCGCCGCCGGCCACCCTCTCCCCCTCCTCCTCCCCCGGTGCTCCCGTCGCCCCCCCCCCCCCCCGAGGCGGCGGAGCGCCCCCTGCCTTCCTCCCTGTCTCGACCACCTCCTCCTCCATCTCCCTTCGCCGCCACCGGCAACAGCCTCCGGCGTGGCGCCAGCAGCGGCGGACGTCCCTTCCTCGCGCGCCTGGAGGGGGAGTCAGGGCTCCCTCCTGCCCGGCGGCGGTGCCATTTGTCTGGCGGTGGTGGGACCCGACGACGGAGTTCTGCAGGCCTAGGGTGCCCTCGATGCGGCGGCGTGGCCGTTGGCTGTAGGGCAGCGCGGTGGGCGGCTGGCCGAGGACGCTCGCTCGGCACAGATCTGGGCCCTTTCGGGCCCCATCTGGGCTGGGGCGCGATAGCCTGGCTCCCTGGTGGTGATGGCTCCGGCGGCCGGCGTGCTGCAGCATGGCTGCAGGGACTGTTTGGACCCGTTGTGGTCCGGTTGGGCCGGTGGTGGCCTGGCAGGTCCCTGTAGCTACGTCCAGTCGGCTCCGCGCGGCGGTGGAGGTTGTTCCCTCCTGTCGGTTGCGTTGCGGTTGCCACCGAGCCTGGTTTCTTCTCGTCCTACGTCCAGGTCTCGTGTTGGTGGCCTCGGTGGGAAGGTGAAGATGGTGCGGTATCCGTGGTGGCACAGGCTGGTGGGCGGCATGTTGGGCAGTGCGCTTCTGATTGTCTGGGGTGGCAGTCGTGGTTTCGGGGCAGGAGAAATCTTTGGCGGCTCGCTCGTCACCGGCGTGCCTGCACCCGTGGGCGTTGCCGGACCCTCCTGAGGGGCGTCGATGATACCCCTTTCCCATTGCCAGCCGCGTACCGGGGGAAACCCTAGAACTTGTCCGGGCAGCATCGACGTCGTCGTCGCATTTACAATCTAAAGTGGGGAGACCCTTTTTCGTAAAAAAAAAGGCTGGGTAGAAAATGAGGGTCGCGTACTCGCGTGTGCAAATCAACTAATGGGATGTCCAACGTGGAGGTCTCTTGTGAAAGCACGCAACTCATCCAGCCTAGCCCGAAACCAAAACAGTGCTGACCCACCTGAACACTGAAGCAGGCGGCAGCTAGCGGTGGTTTGCGTGCTGAGATCGACGCCACACGCAAGCTGACAACAGTCGACGGAGATGGAACAAAATCTCTCGCCGACTGAGGAACAGAGCAGGGTCCCGCCGTGTATCACGAGTCTCCGCTTAGTCTACCTGGCTGGGTGCGTGGGTGGGCGCGGACAAGGACTGGGCAAGGCCACCGGACAAACAACGACTATGCCAGCATTTGCTCCTGTCATTTTTTGGGTGTTGCTAGCACATGGATGCGCATGCGTGTGTCATTTTTCGTGTGTATTTTATATCTGAGACTATTCGTTCCAATGCAAAACCATAATAGTATAATTTATCAGCATCTACAATCGGTCATTGTTTATTTTCCTTTTGAACCTATCTCAATGTAAACCCGAAGTGTTCCTTCCTTTCGCTGCGGCTAGGGTTACACTTTTCCCTCCAAACAACACCTGCTAGCCCGTAGATTCGCTTCCCATCTGCCTACCGTTCCGACGGCCGGCGGCGGGGAGGAGAATTCTGGTGCCTAGGCTCCTGCTAGTATTTTAGGTAGGGTTTTTAGTCTCCGCATAGGATCATTCAGGCGGATACGATTCTTCTTTGAGTTCGTCTTCCGGGTTCCGATCCTCCTTAAGTTTGTCCGTCTAGATGGAAGCGACAGAGTTTCGATGTAGATTCCTGTTGTCTCCTTGGGACGGTGAGGTTAGGTCTCTTGTTGTGCGTGTGTGACGGCAAGATTTCATGTCAGGCACTTTGGATGGATTCAAGCGTTCAATGACAACGACAACAGCTCCAGGGCGCTGATCCTTAGAGCACGTGCATAAAGATTTCCGGACTTCATCGACAAGGTCAGACCGGCTCCGGCAGAGGAGCGGCGAGCGATACGTCGGCGGCTCATTATTTGTGGCGGTTGTTGTCGTTCGGTGGTTCAGAGACATCGACGTAATTTTTTATTATGGTGAACTTTTTAAATAAATTTGGATGCTTTTTGCAAAAAATAATCTCAATGTAAACCCACAAATATAATTTTAGTATTTATATTTTTATCTTCTGTTTAAAAACTCAAATAGAATTTTTAAAAATTGAAAATAAAACATGATTATTACATCAAGTTAGCAACATGGATAGGAGACTACAGGCAAAGCCTTCCTCCCCTCGATCTTCACTGGTGATGAGTCCATGGATTTGCTTCCCATTTGCCTGCCCCTCCGGTGGCTGATGGCGGGGAAGGGAATCCATGTGCCTCGACTTCAACTAATAGATAGGTTAGAGTTTTCATGCTCGGACGGATGGTATGTGCTTCTTCTTTGAGTCAGTTTTTCAGGCTCCAATCCTCCTCAAGTTCGTCCAGCGGGACGAAGTAGATTCCTATCGGTGCCTTGAGGAAGAGATGTTAGGATGTCTCGCCCGTGCATACGTGATGATGAGATTTGGTGTCAGGTTCTTTAGATCATTTGAAGGATTCAACGTACCTAAATGACAAATATGAAAAATAAATATACCGCGTGATTTCCCCCGTCATTGGTCATGGAATGCCAAAGCTATTTCCTAACTTTAGAGCATATACAGCCAGAATTGCCTAATCCAATCCCCTATATGCCCGCGAATGCGCCCCAGCGCGCCCGCAGACAGTGCCCGCGGGTCCCCATATGGCCCACTCTTCAAATCTCAAAACCCAAATCCGTGCAAATCCATGCACAATTGATCATACAATCCAAATTCATCATACATTCAACAATACAAACATAGTGTAGCCCAAATAAATTCAGTACATGCCAAAATAAAATTTAATAGTTCATACATAGATAAGAGATACACGAATGAATCAACGAACACCAACAATACAAATTATACCGAGTCATTGCCGGGCATCCCATCGAACACCAAGTTGGCATGCCCGGAGCCGGCATTGCTCGAGGATGCCTGATGCATTTGAAGCACCGGCGAGTTGGCCATCATGTCCGCCTCGAAGACGACTTGTGAAAAGCTCAACTCCGGGATGCCCGTCCACTGGGAGGGCGGAACGGAGTCGTGCAGCCACAATTTGTTTGTCCCCATGGCCACGGCCAAAGGATTGGCCTGTGTCGTGCTCATGTCCTCAGTAGCAGCTACGCCGCAGCTGCCTTCGCCGTTGCTATCTTCTTCGCCGCCTCACACTCGCGCTACCCCCGGCGGTGCTCCTTCCAGGCAAGGTTCTCCGCCTTGCAAGGATCCGCCGCAAAGACGGGGACACCAACTGATTCCACCGAGGCATCATCCGTGGCCATGGTAGCGGATAGGATCGTCGGCAACGACATCAGCAACGACAGATGAGGACGGCCAGCAAGGGGGTAGGTGGGCGGCTGTGCGGAGGCGGGAAATGGAGGACGGGGGCGGGAGGGTTTAGGTCGAATTGGAGGAGGAAGAGTCAATTTAAAGATGATTTGGGAGGTCTGGCTTGTCGGAGCCGACATGACGCGCTTGTCCGGGAGCGTCCAGACTTCCCCATATCCGCACTAGATATGGGCCGGATATGGGGAGTGCCGGTCAGTCCATGTGTTCGGGCCGGCTATAGGGAGTCCGACTGAGTGCTGTTTTTTCATCTGGTTAGTGACCCGGCAGCCCGTCCGTGGGTTTGGGGTGTATATTGGAGAGTCCGGTTGTAGATGCTCTTAGAAACTTAAACCAGTCGTTGCCATCCAATATCTCTCTTCGTGAACTAAGCAAACATGCGATGTTGTCTCTGGTGAATTTAAATTTGAAGACAACCAAACTGGTGAAGATATTATGTTAAAAAATAAATATTGTCTACCTGACATGTGCAAGGTTTTTTTTTTTTTGAGAAACTTTCAGTGTATCCATCTTCAATCATGGCAGTATAAAGAACAAAAGAGGTAATAAAAATTACAGCCATGTTCATGGACCACCTAGCGACAACTGCAAGCACCGGAGCGGGGCGAAGGCGCGCCACCATCGTCGCCCCTCCCTCACCGGCACCGAGCAAACCTTGTTGTAGTAGATAGTCAGATAATCGCCGTGCCAAGGTCTCATAGGACCAACACACTAGAGTAGTAACCATCGCTGATGAAGAAACTCGTACATCAGAAGGATCAATCCTGTAAACACCCGAATGAAGACAGAATGAAAATCGGATCCAAATAGATCCACCGAAGACCAGCACCGATCGAATCCCATAAGATCCGACGGAGACACGCCTCCGCACACCCTCCGACAATGCTAGACGTACCATCAGGATGGGGATAGAACTGGGAGATATTATTCATACTAAGGGACATCGTTGTCGGTTTTCCGCTCGTAGCACGTAAGAATTTGTTAACGAGCGCTCACGAGTTTAACGAGCCGAGCCGAGCAGGATTTTCTACTCGTTAATCTTAACAAGCTTAACGAACACGAGCTTAATGAGCCGAACAGCTCGTTAATCCACTCCTAGCAACCACACATATGCAAGTTGAACACTACTACTACTACACAATGACAGCGAGCTGACACTTTTACACTTTTCGTCCATTTTTCAACAAATATGAGTGGATGGTAACTTCTCGCAGTACAGATCACACTCACACAGATCTTTTTAGAGATCTTTCGGCCCAGTTCCTTTCGGGAGAGAGACCTTTCGTTTCCGCTGTGAATTGAACTGAGGCGATTGGTGTGGAGCCCAGAGCATCGATGCCCTTAATTATCTAGGTACGTGCTACGCGCTACAGTCAAAAGCTAGGTAGCGATTCGATTCCCGCGATCCGGCGCGTACGAAAATGTTGAATTGGGTGATGGAAACCGCGACGCGTGGGTCGCTTTCTACCCGCCGCCCATGCTTTTTCACTACTTTGTAGGATTGCACTAACGTGTACACGGCCGGTCGATCTTCTGATGATTTCTACTAAAGGTTGGCCGACCACGTAGAGCTAAGATACGGTTGCTCCTCCTTCTATCATCGCATGGATACACGCGCAAGATCTCTTTGCATGTTAACAACACGATCTAGGTAAGGTAGGTTGTTGCTTCGTTTATTCAATTTTTGGTGTGGAAGGTTGCTTCATTTGCTATTGTTAATCAGTAAAACCACATTGCAATGTTACGCAACTTGAGCCGCAATGTTGTCAATCAATGCAGCAACCCCACAAGGAAAACGCAGCAAGAAGAACACGTAGGTGTGGCTGTGCTTGGCTTGATCGGTACTCACACAAACACTCGTGAGAAATGTGCTGCGAATATCAACGCAAAGATCTGCTGTGCCTGCCTACTCTGCTTGCGCGTGACCAATTAGGTTAGCCAGTCAAGCAATTAATACCGTGAGCAAGAGCAAGCAAGGTCGGTCGGTCGGCCGATCCATCTCTCGACGAACAATTTCAACGTTGCCGATGGCTCGATAGCTATGGTACGACTGCCTCCGATGGCAGACAATGGCTGGCTTGCCGTGCGCAGGTAGATCGACCGGGCCATGCACGGATGGTCAAACGACATGAAGCAAGCACGCAACGGGCTGGGTTACGGTTACGGTGTCTCTAACCACCACAGCTTGAGGTTTACTCTTGCGCGTTCTTGATTTGTGTGAGCTCCACGCGAATAGTAGTAGGGCGCAAAATGATCTTATACTATAACAATCTAGCTAGCTAGGTAGGCAGGTTGCTTCATTTGTTAATCAATAAATCTCGATTAGCAGTACCATGTTTACGCCACACATGTTACATTATCACAGCTGCAGTGTTAATCAACGCCGCAAGCCCCACAAGAAGAAGAAAAATGCAGCAAGAAAGACGCTTGTTCAAGCAAAAAGTGCTTGGAAGGATATCAACAAAAGCAGTTCTGCCGTGCCTACCTGGCCGCGTGCTTGCGTGACTTTTAACCGGTCAATCAATCAACGAACCAATTAATACTGCAGACCAGATCAAGCAAGGCCGGTCGGTCTGCCGATCCATCCGTGAACAATTTCAAACTTGCCGATGGTTCGACAGGTACGGTGCGGTGCGATCGCCGTCGATCAGCCGACGACGGCACACCGCAGCGCAGCCAGCCGTACGAACAAAATCGCAGATGGATCGATCGACCGGACACGCATGAACAGTCAAACAACCGCGACCGAGCACGCAACGTGCTCGGGACGTACGGGTTCGTGTCTGCCTGGCGACCACAGCTTGAGCTTACCTTTTGTGCGAGAAATCTATGCAGGCTGCAGTAAAAGCTCCACGTGAAATCGTACTACGGCGCAGTTGAGTTGATGATGCCTTGCCGTCAAGCTGAGGCTCAACTCTCAGTGCCCCGTCGCCGTCAGCCTCGGCTAGCAGCTGCCTAGAACAGTCGTCGGACTTGACCCGCGCCCATCAGGCGTCGTCGGATGCTACGCGCAATGAAGAAATCCCCGACATGGGTTTCAAGGCGCGACGGCGACGGGCCACCGGCCACCAGCCGTCCGCCGTCCGGCGTCCGGCGGCGTCCACAGCACGAATTTACTGTCCGCGGTCTCTTCTCATTACTAGTACCGCTGCTGCTACCTTTGCAGTCCAGGCGGTAGGAAGGTGCAGACGGCAGATGAAATGTTGAGAGAGGTAACCTGATCCACCCGGAGACCCACCAGCACTGGTCGATCGGGATTCGGGAGTGTGGCACACGCGTCCCAACCTGCTTGGCTCCTCCGCCCTATAAAGCCACACAATATGCCATCTCCGGTTCTCCACACCACCATTCAGAGGAACCACACCGACACCCCATCCACTTTATCTCAGTTGAGAGGTTTAGAAGCGGTGAAGCACAAGTGCAGCGAGAGCTGCGAGAAGAAGGAGCGAGCAGCAATGGCGAGGCACAGCCTCCTTGCCGTGCTCCTCGTCGGGCTGGTGGCGGCCTCCGGCTTCAGCCAGGCGGCCGCTGCTGGCCGTGGCCTCGCTGAGAAGCTCCCGGAGCCGGAGCCCAAGCCGACGCCATACCCGGAGCCCAAGCCAGAACCCAAGCCGGAGCCAATGCCTAAGCCTGAACCCATGCCGAAGCCAGAGCCTAAGCCTCTGCCTAAGCCTGAACCCATGCCAAAGCCAGAGCCTAAGCCTATGCCCAAACCTGAACCCATGCCAAAGCCAGAGCCCAAACCGGAACCGAAGCCGGAGCCGATGCCAAAGCCTGAGCCCAAGCCTTACCCTATGCCCAAACCTGAGCCTAAGCCTGAGCCCAAGCCCGAGCCAATGCCAAAACCCGAACCGAAGCCTGAGCCCAAGCCCGAGCCTATGCCAAAACCTGAACCAAAGCCCGAGCCCAAACCCGAGCCGATGAAGCCCGAGCCTATGCCAAAACCTGAACCAAAGCCCGAGCCCAAACCCGAGCCGATGAAGCCCGAGCCTAAGCCAATGCCGAAACCTGAACCTAAGCCAGAGCCCAAGCCTGAGCCGATGCCAAAACCGGAACCAAAGCCAGAGCCCAAGCCTGAGCCGATGCCAAAACCGGAACCGAAGCCAGAGCCCAAGCCCGAGCCGATGCCAAAACCGGAACCAAAGCCAGAGCCCAAACCCGAGCCGATGAAGCCCGAGCCTAAGCCAATGCCAAAACCCGAGCCAAAGCCAGAGCCCAAGCCCGAGCCGATGCCAAAACCCGACCCTAAGCCAGAGCCCAAGCCCGAGCCGATGCCAAAACCCGAGCCAAAGCCAGAGCCCGAGCCCGAGCCGATGCCAAAACCTGAACCGAAGCCGGAGCCCAAGCCTTACCCAATGCCCAAACCTGAGCCTAAGCCTGAGCCCAAGCCCGAGCCGATGCCCAAACCAGAACCAAAGCCAGAGCCCAAGCCCGAGCCGATGAAGCCAGAGCCTAAGCCAATGCCAAAGCCGGAACCGAAGCCAGAGCCCAAGCCTGAGCCGATGCCAAAGCCTGAGCCCAAGCCTATGCCGAAGCCAGAGCCCAAACCAGAGCCGATGCCAAAGCCCGAGCCCAAGCCTATGCCGAAGCCAGAGCCCAAACCAGAGCCGATGCCAAAGCCAGAGCCTAAGCCCGAACCATTGCCTAAACCAGAGCCTAAGCCTGAACCAATGCCTAAACCAGAGCCGAAGCCTGAACCTATGCCTAAGCCGGAGCCCAAGCCTGAACCCGAACCGAAGCCGGAGCCACCTCCGAAGGGCAAGCCGCCAATGACTGACAATTGATGTGATACTCACATATGACAGCGGAAGGAGATCGACCCCGTCCGGAGCCACGGTGTGTTATTTCTAGAATAAGTGGCATAGTATCCGGCTAGCGAGATAGTGATGATGCATCTTTTTGTATTGCTTCTGTATTCCACCATTCCTTTTAGTTTCTGTTGTTCCATGCACCCGTGATGAGTATTACTACTTTGTAATTATCATTTGCGTGTTGGTATACGTTCATCTGTGCACATGACTCGTTGTTCTTTCGTGTATCTACACATGCTTTTATTCGTTTGCATGAGAGACACATTTTGTCCAGCAGACTGCAGTCTATGTTGTTTTCGTTTTGACTTATTTCGCCTCGAGGGCGCACCCTGGACATGCCCCTATTCCTCCACTGGATCGTCTCGAGCGCGTGTTTTTCAAACACGAGCCCATAAATGCTTGTGTGGTTTCTAGTTAAATTCACCACCCAGCAACAGGTGATGGCAAAAAATGTGCAAAATTCACCTAAACATAGAGATGTGCCAAATTCCCCTAGAATCCTCTCTTTGTCCTCAGCAAGCACTGTATTTTCAGGATTCTAATGTGTGTACCCAACAGCAAACCTCCCAGCTAACATCTACAGCATGCCCAACGCCATACAAAATCCCGCTTTCCACACGGATTATCTTCTTTTTTCTCAAAAAAATACTAAAATATATCTGCGGTTCAATACGATCCCCTTCCTAGATGACATTTTTTTTTGTCTTTTATCCTTTTTTTTCCTAGCCAGTACAGTACTGCTTAGATTTCACCTTGACAAGCGCATTTTTCACAGTGATTCACGCACACGATATATAACCACAATGGTTCAAGGAGACGATATATAACCACAATGTACAGATATCCATGTTTACACGGTCTACAATATAGCACATGAGATCGGTACTCTTGGACGGTTCAACACTAAACAGAGTCTTAAGCAACGAAACAGAGTCTCAGTCTCCAGAGAATAACAGGCATGCATACCTTGGACTGGATACAGGAAAAAAGAATAACAGGCATGCATACCCTGGACTGGACATAGCAACGAAGCAGGGCCTCAATCTCTCCAGGAACGTCTCATTCCAAATGGGTGAAGGCACTCCAGCCCCCTGGTGCGAGGAGGATTCCTTGCCGTCTCTCGGGCTTCCCTGCGACGACAAATACTTTTGGGGTAAGCAATGGGCGGGCGAGACTTCTAAATGGCTCTTTTTTCAGAGACTGAACAGAACAAAGGCATGCACAGGGCACCAGGACAAGGTGCTCTCTTTCCATGGATTTGAGAACCAGAGCTACAGTTCTAGCTCCAAACTCTTAATAATAGATCTTAAATCATTAAATCCACGTGATGTCGAGTTTAGACCATCAAGACACAAAAAACACTCGCACTCCAGAAGGACTTCGATCTACTACCTCTGTTTCTAAATATAAGTTGTTTTGGCAGTTTAAATTGAACTGCCAAAACGTCTTTTCTAAATATAAGAAGTTGTTTTTGCAGTTTAAATTGAACTGCCAAAACGTCTTATATTCAGGAACAGAGGGAGCATATAAGAAATAGTTCATCCTTTTACGGGACCAATCAAGCAGGTGGGACTGCACAAGATTCCTCGCAACATGGAGACATGGAACAAACAATTACCTTAAAGCATTTGTCATATCGGCATTTGTAGGGTCCAGTTTCAAGCCAGCTGCGAACGTCTGAGCTGCTTTTCCATAGTCCTGTGAGTAGACACCAGAAGATGATCAATTTCATCATGGTCATGAAAGAACAGCTGTAACGAATTTGTTCTTTTTTACCTGTAGCAACATAAAGGCTGCTCCTAGTCGATAGTAACCTTTGGGCCAAAAAGGTTGTAGCACCGTGCACCTAGCAGCATCGGAGAGAGCCTCTTTTCCTATCCCCGCGTGCAACATACAGAAACTCCTATGTGCTAGCAGGTTTGCAAGACCTTTTGGACTAGACTGAAAACTCATTGCCTACAGTAGACCAATCACATGCAGATTTTGTTACAAGGTAGTTGACATAACACAGTAACAACATTTTCATTGACCCCACTAACATTTCTGATAATCCAGATCGAGACAGAAAGAAACCGTTCACTTCTATGAAATCAATATAACATCTTTGACAGAATTTTCACGAAAGATACATGGAAAATGATGCTGTTTTTTTATGAATTAATATAGATAATTTTGAATACCTTTGGAAGTTCACACAGTTCATCTAACTAAAACAGGTGCAGTTTTTTACATAGGTAACTAGTAATCTGCCACATTCACCTTCCATCAAGTTAGTTTTAATAAAGAAATACTTCACACATACATATATGTGAGATTGCAAGTTATTGCAAGACCACAAAACCATACATGCTATTTTGTTATCATTTTGCGCGAAGCTCAATTTTTTTACTAGCTAGTACCCAAATTTTTTATCTCTAGCCACTAGCTATACTGACTGACTGGACATTAGAACATGTACTAAAGGAGACTAGGTGTAGCTGCTACTGTAACTAGATGATAATAGCAACTGCGAGCACAATCAAGACTGCATTTTGAGGACAAACAGTGCAAAACAACTGCTATAATAGCATGCAGCTTCGTGCCACGCAAAACTGCCCTTTGTTTCAGACACTGTGGTTCTAGTCTAGGTGCAGCTTAAACAATTAGATTAGGACACTGAACAGTTAGACAGGGATTGAACCTTTTAGGCGTCTTCAAAATGTGAAGTGTCTTCCTAGATAACAATGACAAGCACATGTTTAATTGACACTGTAACTATCATAATCATCTAGGCTCAGTGACTTACACAAGTATATAGCTCTCCTGCTATCACATATTCCTTTCTCTTAAAAGCCTCTGTAGCTTGCACCTTTAGTTCAGCTCTTTTCATTTCACATAGATGTATATCCTGATCAAAAAATAATCTTGGTCAAGACATATATTTTTGGTGAAGACCCTAAAAATGACATTAACACATTCTCAAATTGGGGCGCTTATGGATAACATTTTTCTGGTATTATAAATATCAATAGAAATCATGGCTGCAGGAGCAGAGCAACAGAAGAATGGAAGACTACTAGCCACTATACATAACATTATGGAATTGCAAGTGAGCGGAAAAGGAACTACATACCCTCGGCTTCAAACCAAAAGATTGCACATAAGAAATAATTCCATCAACACTCCAATCCGGCAATCTTGAAATGGGAGAAGTTAAAGGAAATAACATCTCAACCATATCCCATCTGCCTTGGAGGGCGGCAATTTCGATTGGAGTTGTACCAAACTGCAGGAGCAAATGAGATGGCTGATTTCATGTTCGATTATCATTAATACAAGATGCACTATACTAGCAGAGCATTTCAACATTGATAGTTACAATTCGAAGACTACAATTTCAACCAAATGGCTAGATGGGCTTTGAGCAAATCAAAACGCAGGAACAAATATGGAATAGTCATGTCCATACCTCTCCACTAAATTCGGGAAATAAAAACTAAGGTTAAATCCTGTAAAAATATTAATTCTAATCCCAGACTAATATGTTTCTTACACTGCATTAATTTTTCAAAGCAGAATAGAGAAAGAATGTGCCATCGACACAATAGAAGAATAAGTCTTTGAAAGCATCCTGTGTCTATTTGACCAGGCAATGAAGAAAACTGGATAATTTCTCGATTGACAATAAATAAATTCATGAAAATCCTGCAGGGTACTCCGCTGCCTCCGCAAAGAGATAATTGCACAGGATGGTGATTTACTAAGAATTCCTCCTAAAAGCAAGGGGAAAAAAGAGCAGAAAAGCCTATGCCCGTCTTCCTTGGGCAGCAATTGGTAAGTTCAACACCTGGGAAGAACTGCAGCAGATATGTGCTGACCAAGGCGGTGCAAAATGTCACAATATGGTGATCCGCGCCATTGATACTACACAATAAACATGTTTGCAGGAATACTTTTCCCATGTTCTCTGTAGACCATCCATCACGTAGTAACAGATATGATTTACCAAAACAATGTGTTTCCTCATGCATGAATAAAATATTCCCAGCAGCATGGGTACAGTTGATGTAAAAGAAGCGGCTGAGCACATTTATCCTAATCTCTCAACATCCTAGAACCTAACATGTCCCGCCGAGGCACAACCATTCAGCCAACTACGAACAGAGAATACGCATGAAAGTAGATCCTGAAGGCAGAGAGGAAGAGAACAATATAAGACTCAGTGACTCACCCCATCATCAATATCTGGGTTAGCGCCAGCATCTAGTAAGCATTTCAGGATATCAGGTAAACCATTGCCCGCTGCTACCATCAAGTAAGTAACACCAGTATAGTCAATTTTATTCACATCAGCGCCAGCCTGTGTAAATAAATTTTAGTTTCATTTGAGTAAGTGCTTGAGATGTCAACTGCAGAAAATGTAGACTACACTAAAGGAAGCTCCATGAACAAGAAAGATTACTGACCGTGATGAGTAGCTTCGCACATTCCAGCGATTCAGAAGTCATGGCCAGCCTTAACGGGGTACTATCAAGGCGGAAAACCTTATTAGGCTGTGGAAAGTAGAAAAACCAATTTATTCACTTGCAAAAAAATGGAGTAATGGGGAAATAAAATAAGCGCATTGTGTGTGTGTGTGTGTGTGTGTGTTACACATATTGGCATTTCTCAACGCACAGAAGCAGACATTTTTTTGATTTAATTATAAAAATTAGACAAACATTTAGAGCACCTGTGAGAAAATAAGCATGTTTCACTTCAGGAGAATTACTTATGGTCAAACGACAAACGTTGTATATATGTTTTGATTTGTGCCAACATAAACAAACTCTTTTGGTTCAGATGATTGAGCCCAAGTACTAACAGACCACAGTATTTCCACTTCTCATTACAATCATTCATGGTAGTTATGAACTGGAGATACAGCCGCTTAGGGCCTTAACAAACCAGGATTTAATTGTGCACAGCCAAGAAGAGAACGAAGAAAGTGGTGACTTACATCTGCACGATGCTGCAACAAAATATTCATTGAGCCATCTTGAGCATTAGTAGCGGCAACATGCAATGCGGTCCCGTACACAGAATCGAAATGATCCACATCAATTCCAGTTGAAAGCAGCATTTCCACTATCTCACATTGTCCTAGAATACAAGTTTGTAGAAAAATCAGCAAGATAAGCTTATTTTGCAAAAAGAAAGAAAATGTAGACACTAGGAAATGTGATAACCGCCAGTAGTTACCAATGATCATGTCCAGGACCAAGTTTTCAAATGTGATATGGTTTAGAGTATTTGATTTCCATAGTTGTTTTTCTATCTAAAAAATACAGGCAGTAGCAAAAATCATCGATTTGTGAGCAAACAAGACTGGAATTAACACTTGAGAGTGACACAGTGTTTTCTCTCCCGAAAATCGATTTGTGAGCAAACAAGACTAGAATTAACACTTGAGAGTGACATAGTGTTTTCTCTCCCGAAAATCGATCTGTGAGCAAACAAGACTAGAATTAACACCTGAGAGTGACACAGTGTTTTCTCTCCCGAAAATCGATCTGTGAGCAAACAAGACTATAGAATTAACACCAATTTACTTTACATTCCAATCCTTTAAGTTTCTGTACAGAAACTCATTGTTTCTTGTTCCACCGTCCAAATCGTCACATATGTCTGAACTTGGTGAATACGTAGATTTCAATAAAAACATATGGCAGGATGGAAGTTCAACAGGCTGCATGTGGGAGAGCCGAGGGGATACCAAAACTTGCAGCAGCATGAAGAGGTGGCCACAGGGCACCAGCTAAAGTCGGATCAGCACCACGATCCAGAAGATATCTCGTGATGGCAGGCGTCCCATAAGTCGCAGAGATGGCCAAAGGAGTGTCATCTGCAACAAAACAAAAGAATCAAATTAACCTGGGATTACTGGAATATTTTTTTTAGAAAAGGAGGGTGACCCCCGGCCTCTGCATCTGGGAGATGCATGCGGCCATTTTATTGATTATTCTCGAGGACCTTACAAAGTAGAACAACAATATGCCCGAATCCACCATCTTGGCAACATCTGCCGCTACTCCTATCCATATGATGAATGGGTGCAAGCTGGGCCACATACCAAGACCTCTCACCTAAGCCTAACATCTAAAGCCGGAGGCCCCGACTGAGCCATTTGCCGTGTTCGCGGCACAAACTGGTCCGACGCATTCACATGTGTCGTCGCCGCCATCTTCCACTGATCCATCTTCAGAGCAGATTGAGGTGTCAACCTTGGCAGGTCCTCCGCCATCGACGCCAAACGACGACCTCTACCTACGCGAGCCTTGGCAGGTCCTTCGCCATCGACGGCACCACGACGCCAAACGACAACCTCCACCTATGCGAGTCCATCTCCATGCAACGGACGTAGATCCATGCTAGGGTAGGGCCGCACCACCGCCGTCGCCCACCACCCACAAGCGCCACCCAACCCCAAGGATCCCAAAGCGGGCCTTCAAGAAGGGAACGGCGCCGTGAGCGTCGCCACCGCCCAACAAAGTTAGGGCTTTTGCTCGGGAGACCTAGGGGAAGGGGAAGTGAGGAGATCAGTCCATACCGACGCCTTCAAGGAGGGGAACGGCGCCCTCAGGCGTCGCCGTCGGCGCGGCTGGTCATGGCCGGTCAGGGATTTCGCCCGAATTAGATCCCCCGGCGACCAAGGGAAGCGCGGCCCGACCAGGCTGGCCCGCACGCCGAACAGGGGAGGAGGGGAGGCGCCAGATCGCGCGCACCGACCGCTGCAGAAGCCGCCGCCGCCAACGACCACCGGGATCCCGCCGCCCGCGCGGCCAGGACGCCAGATCCACCGCCCGCACGACTTCTCGCCGGAGCCTGTCGTGCCTCGCCAAAGGAGCCGCCGCTCCAAATCCGGGACTCCCTACACAGAGGAAGGGCAGCCGAGGCCCCGCCACCACCATCCTTGGCGCCACGGGCTTGCCCGGCGGCTGCCTCAAGTGGCGGCGAGGAAGGGAGGGGGAGGTGAGCCCGGCGGCGCAGCTAGGGTTCGCCCCCCTTGTCGCCCAAGCGGGCGACGCGGGGGAGAGGGACTCGGAGAGGGGGGATGAGGATCTTGGAGCCGTCTAAATTGGGGAAGAATTTCACTTCCCCGGCCTCTGCACCAACTAGGGATGCATACGGCATTTTAAGTATGAGTACTAGGATTTTTAATCTCGGGATTACTGGGATGTGATGTGCACTTGTACATCTAGCCGAGCTCCTGGGAGGTGCAGCAGAATTGACGCGAAGAGAAAAGGGGACCGGATTAACCTGTGAAGGTGCGCTGGTTGACGTCGACGCCGTGGTCCTCGACGAGGCACCTACAGATGTCCAGCCGCCCTTCCATGACCGCCACAGTCAGCGCGCGCGCCCAGACGCCGACGTCCGCCGCGACGACGCCCGCCATCTCTGCGCACATGATCCAGCCAAATTACCATCACGAAGGAAGGAACCCTAAGGGTAGGGGCAGGAGCAATAGGAGGCAGCGGGCTGGTTGTTGCTAGTACGGTACCTTTGAGGAGGCCGAGGTCGCCGTCGAGAACGGCCTGCAGGAGCGGGTGGCGAGGCTCCGTCGGAACCCCATCCATGGCGATGGCGGCACCGGCAAGCGGAGAAGACGGCGGGTCGGCTGCACTCGAGACTCTGACTCCGGTCAAGAGAGAGCGGTCACGGAGGAGAGAGAAGATGGAGAGTGGATTTTGTACACTCCTCTGTCCTCCGATTCCTTTTTATATCTATATCAGTACTACTCTACTATTAGAAGATCAATATTTGTGAGCTTTTGTGTCAGACACATATCTATTTGTGATGTAGTATAACAACTATAACAAAACAAACATATTACTGTTCTTTTTTTTTACATATTATACATCACTCAATATATATGTAGAAATATTGTCATGTTTTTTTGCAAAGCGTGTAAATGAGTTTTTTTTGGTAACTTGATCACGTGCACCTTCGAGCACGAAAACGCTCCTCCACGGTTTAATGCACCCGCACTGGATAGGGTTGTTGGGACACGCTTTTTCGGGGAACACTCCACATGATGGGGCCCAGGCACTTGGCAGGCGCGGGGAAGCGGCGACGTACGCGGGAGTGGTGGGGTGCCCATGCAAGCACGGATGGCAACAGTTGGCTACACACGTCGTACGGGACGAAGAGGTAAGGCCCACCCACACAACATTTTTTTAGCTTTTCACTTTTCTCGTGTAAAGTTAAAAATTGGAAGTTAAAAGAAACACTTCTCTATTGTTTAATGCACCCGCACTGGGTAGGTTTATTGGGATGCGCTTTTTGGGAACGCTTGTCATGGTGGGACCAGGCACGCGAGAGCCGCGGCGAAGTATCGTCGTACGTGGGAGTTGTGGCTACACATGTGGTACAGGATGGAGAGGTAGGGCCCATCAGCACAACATTTTTTTAGCATTCCATTTTTCCGTGTAAAGTTAAAAAAATTAAAGTCAAAAGAAAAAGCTCCTCCACTGTTTAATGCACCCACACTGAGTAGGGTTGTTGGGATGCGCTTTTCCCGGGAACACTCCACATGGTGGGGGCCAGGCACTCGGCAGGCGCGGGGAAGCGGCGACGTACGCGGGAGTGGTGGGGTGCCCATGCAAGCACGGGTGGCAACAGTTGGCTACACACGTTGTACGGGACGAAGAGGTAAGGCCCACCCACGCAACATTTTTTTTAGCTTTTCACTTTTCTCGTGTAAAGTTAAAAAATGGAAGTTAAAAGAAACACTTCTCTACTGTTTAATGCACCCGCACTGGGTAGGTTTATTAGGATGCACTTTTTCAGGGAACGCTCGTCATTGTGGGGCCAGACACGCGGGAAGCGCGGCGAGGCATCGTCGTACATGGAGTGGTGGGTAGACACGTGGTACGGGATGAAGAGGCAGGGTCCACCGGCGTGACATTTTTTTAGCATTCCATTTTTCCGTGTAAAGTTAAAAAAAATTAAAGTCAAAAGAAAAAGCTCCTCCACTGTTTAATGCACCCGCACTGAGTAGGGTTGTTGGGACGCGCTTTTCCTGGGAACGCTCCTCATGGTGGGGGCCAGGCATGCGGGAGGCACGGGGAGGCGTCGTCGTACGTGGGAGTGGTGGGGTGCCCATGCAAGCACGAGTGGCAACAGTTGGCTACACACGTGATGAGGTAAGGCCCACCCGTGCAACTCTTTTTTAGCTTTTCACTTTTCTCGTGTAAAGTTAAAAAAAATGTAAGTCAAAAGAAAACACTCATCCACTGTTTAATGCACCCCAATGGGTAGGGTTGTGGGACACGCTTTTTTCGGGAACACTCGTCATGGTGCTTGGCAAGCCACGCGGGAGGCGCTGGGTGTCATCATACATGAGAGTGGTGGGGTGTCCACGCAAGCACGGGTGGCAACAGTTTGTTACACACATGGTGCGGGATGAAGAGGCAGGGCCCACCGACGTGATAATTTTTTAGCTTTCCCCTTTCCCGTGTAAAGTTAAAATATGAAGGTAAAAAGAAAACGCTCCTCCACTGTTTAATGCACCCACACTGGATAGGGTTGTTGGGACACACTTTTTCGGGGAACACTCATCATGGTGGGGGGTAGGCACGCGGGAGGCACAGGGAGGCGTCGTCGTACATGGGAGTGGTGGGATGCCCACGCAAGCACGGGTGGCAACAGTTGGCTACACACGTGGTACGGGATGAAGAGGCAGGAACCCACCAGCGTGACATATTTTAGCTTTCCCCTTTCCCGTGTAAAGTTAAAACAAAGGAAGGTCAAAAGTAAATGCTCCTCCACTATTTAATGCACCCGCACTCGATAGGGTTGTTGGGACGCGCTTTTCCGGGGAACGCTCGTCATGGTGAGGGGCAGGCACGCGGGATGCGCAGGGAGGCATCGTGGTACATGGGCGTGGTGGGGTGCCCACACAAGCACGGGTGGTAACAGTTGGCTATACACGTGGTACGGGATGAAGATGTAGGGCCCACCGGCATGACATTTTTTTAGCTTTCCCTTTTCCCATGTAAAGTTAAAAAATGAAGGTCAAAAGAAAACGCTCCTCCATCGTTTAATGCACCCACACTAGGTAGGGTTGTTGGGACACGCTTTTTCGGGGAACGCTCGTCATGATGGGGGCCAGGCATGCGAGAGGCGAGAGGCGTCGTCATATGTGGGACTGGTGGCGTGCCCACGCAAGCACTGGTGGCATCAATTGGCTACACACATGGTGCGGGATGAAGAGGCATGGCCAACCAGCGCAACATTTCTTTAGCTTTCCCTTTTCCCATGTAAAGTTAAAACAAATGAAAGTCAAAATAAAAATTTCCTCCACTCTTTAATGCACCCGCACTGGGTAGGGGTTTCAGGATGCGCTTTTTCGGGGAACGCTCGTCATGGTAGCGGCCAGGCACGCGGGAGGCGCGGGGAGGCATCATTGTACGTGGGAGTGGTGGGGTGCCCATGCAAGCACACGTGGCAACAGTTAGTTACACACGTGGTATGGGATGAAGAGGCAAGGCACACCAGTGCGGCATTTTTTTAGCTTTCCCTTTTCCCATGTAAAGTTTTAAAAAAAATGAAAGTCAAAAGAAAACGCTCATCCACTATTTAATGCACCCACAGTAGGTAAGGTTGTTGGGACACATTTTTCAGGGAACACTCATCATGATGGGGGCCTGGCACGCGGGAGGCGCGGGGAGGCGTCGTCGTACGTGGGAGTGGTGGGGTGCCCAGGTAAGCACGGCGTGGCAACAGTTGGCTACACACATGGTATGGGATGAAGAGGCAGGGCCCACTAGCGTGACAATTTTTTAGCTTTCCCTTTTTCCATGTAAAGTTACAAAATATCAAAGTCAAAAGAAAACGCTTCTCCATTGTTTAATGCGCCCGCACTTGGTAATATTGTTGCGACACGCTTTTTGGGGAACGTTCATCATCATGGAGGCCAGGCACGCAGGATGCGGGTGGATGCGACGTCGTGGAGGGGTGCCGACGCAAGTACGGTTGGCAACAGTTGGCTACACACGTAGTAGGGGATGAAAAGGCAGGGCCCACCGGCGCGACATTTTTTAGCTTTCCCTTTCCCCCTATAAAGTTGAAGAAAATGAAAGTTAAAGGAAAACGCTCTTCCACTGTTTAAGGCACCCGCACTAGGTAGCGTTGTTGGGATGCGCTTTTTGGGGAACGCTCATCATGGTGGGCGCCAGACACACGGGAGGCGCGAGGATGCGCCGTCCTACGTGAAAGTAGTGGGGTGGCCATGCAAGCACGGGCGGCAACAATTGGCTACACACGTGGTATGGGATGAAGAGCCTAGGCCCACCAACGCGACATTTTTTTAGCTTTCACTTTTCCCGTGTAAAGTTAAAATAAAACGATCCTCCACTGTTTAATGCACCTACACTGGGCAGGGTTATTGGGACGCGCTTTGTCGAGGAACGCTCGTCATGGTGGGGGGCAGGCACTTGGAGGCGCGGGGAGGCGGCATCGTACGTGGGAGTGGTGGGGTGCCCATGCAAGCATGGGTGGCAATAGTTGGCTACACACGTGGTATGCGATGAAGAGGTAGGGCCCACCCGCGTGGCATTTGTTTAGGTTTCCCTTTTTCCATCTAAAGTTAAAAATAATGAAAGTTAAAAGAAATCACAAGTCAGACTTTTGAGAGTTCAAGTTTTGAAAATTCTCAACTTCAATTTTTTTAGCATTCAAAATGTTTTTTAGTTCCAACACATACCTATTGGTGATGTATACAAAATAAGGAACAAACATATTACTGCACCTTTTTGACATATTATTACATAAAGCAATGTACATGTAGAAATATTGTCATGTTTTTTTGGAGAAAGTGTGTAAATGAGTTTTTTTTGGTAACTTGACCACGTGGACCTTTGAGCACGAATACGCTCCTCACTTGTTTAATGCACCCGCGCTGGATAGGGTTGTTGGGACGCACTTTTTCTACGGCACAGTCTTCATGGCGGGCCAGGTATGTGGAAGGCACCGGAAGCCATTGTCGTACGTGGGAGTGGTGTGGGGATAGGGCACGTTAGCAACAGTTGGCAACACACGTGGTACAAGATGAAGAGGCGGCGCCTACCTGCGTGGCATTTTTTAGCTTTCCCTTTTCTTTTGTAAAGTATTAAAAATGAAGTTAAAAGATATGACAAGTCAGAATTTTGTTCAAGTTTTAAAAAATCTCAACTTTAATTTTTTTTAACATTAAAAATGTGTTTTAAAGTTCATTTTAAATATCACAATGTTCAAAAAATGTAAAAAAAATTCTTCTGAATTTTGATACATGAATTTTATGAAAGTGCCCCAAAGAAAAGTATGGATCATGTGCGCCATTCAAAAAGTGGAACGTACACATTGGTAAGAATCACCGTGTGGGCTACCTGGCACATGATATCACAAAATCAATGAATATGTGAAAATATTGTCATGTTTGTCTTGGAGAAAGTGGGTAAATGAGTGTTTTGGTAACTTGAGCACGTGAACCTTCGAGAATGAAACCACTCCTCCACGGTTTAATGCACCCTAGTCAAGCATGGGAGCACATTCGGTAGGGTTGTTCGAACACACTTTTTTTGCGGCACACTGGTCATGGTGAGGGCCAGGAACGTGAAGGCGCCGGAAGCCGTCGTCGTACGCGGGAGGGGTGGGGGGAGGGGGCACACAAGCACGTGCGGTAATAGTTGGCTACACATGCGGTACTGGATGAAGAGGTGGGGCCTACGTGCATGACGTTTTCCAACTTTGCACTTTCTTGTGTAAAGTACAAAAAATGAAAGTTAAAAAATATCACAAGGCGGAATTTTTGTTCAAGTTTCAAAATATCTCAACTTTAATTTTTTAACATTAAAATGTTTTTAAAGTTCATTTTGAATATTCAAACGTTCAAAAATCTAAAACAAAATTTCCTGAATTTTCATACATGCATTTCACGGAAGTGTCCCCAAAGAAAAGTATGGATCATGTGCGCCATTCAAAAAGTGGAAAGTACACCTTGGTAAGAATTGACTGTTGGGGAACGTAGCATGCAATTCAAAAAATTTCCTTCGCTCACGCAAGATCTATATAGGAGATGCATAGCAATGAGAGGGGGAGAGTGTGTCTACGTACCCTCATAGACCGATAGAAGAAGCGTTTGACAACGCAGTTGATGTAGTCTAACTTCTTCTAGCTCCGACCGATCAAGTACCGAACGTACGACACCTCCGAGTTTTGCCCGTCAGCACGACAGCATGGTGACGGTGATGGCAAAGTAATCTGCGCAGGGCTTCGCCTAAGCACTACGAAGATATGACCGGGGTGTAAACTCTGGAGGGGGGCGCTGCACACGGCTAAGAGTTGTTGTTCTATCTTGTAGGCGTCCCCTTCCCTGCATATATATAGGTTGGAGGGGAGGAGAGGCATCCAAGGGGGCGCCCCAAGTAGGAGGAATCCTACTTTGGGTCCTCTCCCAATTCGGCCAACTCCCCTCTCCTATTCCTATTCGGAGTAGGAAGAGAAGAGGGGGAAGGGGGAATCCTATTCCCCTTTTCCTTTCCTCCTTCCCCTTTCCTTCTCCAATTCGGCCAGCCCATATGGGGGGGCGCACCAGCCCCTATGTGGCTGGTGTGTTTCCCCTCTTGGCCCATAAGGCCCATATCTTTTGCCGGGGGTGCCCGGAACCCCTCCCGGTGACCCGATAAGTACCCGGCGCTTCCCGAAACACTTCTGGTGTCCGAATACCATCGTCCTATATATCAATCTTTACCTCTCGACCATTTTGAAACTCCTCGTCATGTATGTGATCTCATCCGGGACTCCGAACAATATTCAGTCACCAAATCACATAACTCATATAATACAATATCGTCATCGAACGTTAAGCGTGCGGACCCTACGGGTTCAAGAACTATGTAGACATGACCGAGACACCTCTCTAGTCAATAATCAATAGCGGAACCTGGATGCTCATATTGGCCCCCACATATTCTATGAAGATCTTTATCGGTCGAACCGTTATGGCAACATACGTTATTCCCTTTGTTATCGGCATCTTACTTGCCCGAGATTCGATTGTCGGTATCTTTATACCTAGTTCAATCTCGTTGCCGGCAAGTCTCTTTACTCATTCTGTAATACATCATCCTGCAACTAACTCATTAGTCACTTTGCTTGCAAGGATTCTTATGATGTGTATTACCGAGAGGGCCCAGAGATACCTCTCCAATACTCGGAGTGACAAATCCTAATCTCGACCTATGCCAACCCAACAAACACCTTCGGAGATACCTGTAGAGCATCTTTATAATCACCCAGTTACATTGTGACATTTGATAGCACACAATGCATGCATTCCTCCGGTATTCGAGAGTTACATAATCTCATAGTCGGAGGAATATGTATTTAACATGAAGAAAGCAATATATAGCAATAAAACTGAATGATCATAATGCTAAGCTAACGAATGGGTCTTGTCCATCACATCATTCTCCTAATGATGTGATCCCGTTATCAAATGACAACTCATGTCCATGTTTAGAAAACCTTAACCATCTTTGATCAACGAGCTAGTCAAGTAGAGGCTCACTAGGGATACAATATTTGTCTATGTATTGACACATGTATTGAGGTTTCCGATCAATACAATTCTAGCATGAATAATAAACATTTATCATGAATAAGGAAATATAAAACAACAACTTTATTATTGCCTCTAGGGCATATTTCCTTCAGTGTCCAACTTGCACTAGAGTCAATAATCTAGTTCACACCGCCATGTGAATTAACACCAATAGATCACATCTTTATGTGATTAACACCCATAGTTCACATCTCCATGTGACCAACACCCAAAGGGTTTACTAGAGTCGATAATCTACTTCACATTGCTATGTGATTAACACCCAAAGAGTACTAAGGTGTGATCATGTTTTGCTTGTGAGAAAAGTTTAGTCAATGGGTCTGCCCCATTCAGATCCGTATGTATTTTGCAAATTTTCTATGTCTACAATTCTCTACATGGAGCTACTCTGGCTAATTGCTCCCACTTTCACTACATATCCAGATTGAGACTTAGAGTCATCTGGATCGGTGTAAAAGCTTGCATCGATGTAACTCTTCACGACGAACTATTTATCACCTCCATAACCGAGATATATTTCCTTAGTCCTCTAAGGATAATTTTGACCGTTGTCTAGTGATCGAGTCCTGGATCACTATTGTACCCACTTTCCAAACTCATTGGCAAGGCACACAACAGGTCTGGTACATAGCATGGCGTACTTTATAGAACCTATGACTGAGGCATAGGGAATGACTTTCATTGTCTCTCTATCTTCTTCCGTGTTCGGGCTTTGAGTCTTACTCAACTTCACACCTTGCAACACAGACAAGAACCCTTTCTTTGACTGACCCATTTTTGAACGTTTTCAAAAGTTTGTCAAGGTATGTGCTTTGTAAAAGTCCTACTAAGCGTTTCGATTTATCCTTATAGATCTTGATGTTCAATATATAAGTACCTTCATCGAGGTCTTTCTTAAAAAAAACCTTTTCGAGTATCATTTTATGCTATCCAGAAATTCTATATCATTTCCAATCAACAATGTGTCATCCACATATAACATCAGAAATGCTATAGAGCTCCCACTCACTTTCTTGTAAATACAGGCTTCACTGTAAGTCTATATAAAACCATATGCTTTGATCACCTCATCAAAGCATATATTCCAACTTCGAGATGCTTGCACCAATCCATAGATGGATTGCCGGAGCTTGCACACTTTGTTAGCACCTTTAGGATCGACAAAACCTTCTGGTTGCATCATATACAACTCTTCTTTAAGATATCCATTAAGGAATGCAGTTTAGACATCCATTTGCCAGATTTCATAATCATAAAATGTGGCGATTGCTAACATGATTCGGACGGACTTAAGCATCACTACGGGTGAGAAAGTCTCATTGTAGTCAACTCCTTGAACTTGTCAAAAACCTTTTGTGATAAGTCGAGCTTTGTAGACAGTAACATTACCATCAGCGTGAGTCTTCCTCTTGAAGATCCATTTATTCTCTATGGCTTGCCGATCATCGGGCAAGTCCACCAAAGTCCATACTTTGTTCTTATACATGGATCCTATTGATACGTCCATTTTGCATCATGCTTTAATATCAATATTTATTGCATTATGGGCTGTTACTACACATTATGTCACAATACTTATGCCTTTTCTCTCTTATTTTATAAGGTTTACATGAAGAGGGAGAATGCCGGTAGCTGGAATTCTGGGCTGGAAAAGGAGCAAATATTAGAGACCTATTCTGCACAACTCCAAAAGTCCTGAAACTCCACGAAGTCAGTTTTGGAATATATTAAAAATATTGGGCGAAGAAAGCACCAGAGGGGGGCCACCCACTGTCCACGAGGGTGGAGGGCGCGCCCTACCCCCCTGGGCGCGTCCCTGCCTCGTGGGCCACCCAGCAGTCCCCCGATGCCCATCTTCTGCTATATGGTGTCTTTTGCCCTGGAAAAAAATCATAAGGAAGCTTTCGGGACGAAGCACTGCCGTCTCGAGGCGGAACCTTGGCAGAACCAATCTAGGGCTCCGGCGGAGCTGTTCTGCCGGGGAAACATCCCTCCGGGAGGGGGAAATCGTCACCATCGTCATCACCATCGATCCTCTCATCGAGAGGGGGTCAATCTCCATCAACATCTTTACCAGCACCATCTCCTCTCAAACCCTAGTTCATCTCTTGTATCCGATCTTTGTCTCAAAACCTCAGATTGGTACCTGTGGGTTGCTAGTAGTGTTGATTACTCCTTGTAGTTGATGCTAGTTGGTTTATTCGGTGGAAGATCATATGTTCAGATCCTTTATGCATATTAATACCCCTCTGATTATGAACATGAATATGATTTGTGAGTAGTTATGTTTGTTCCTAAGGACATGGGAGAAGTCTTGTTATAAGTAGTCATGTGAATTTGGTATTCGTTCGATATTTTGATGAGATGTATGTTGTCTCTCCTCTAGTGGTGTTATGTGAACGTCGGCTACATGAAACTTCACCATTGTTTGGGCCTAGGGGAAGGCATTGGGAAGTAATAAGTAGATGATGGGTTGCTAGAGTGACAAAAGCTTAAACCCTAGTTTATGCGTTGCTTTGTAAGGGGCTGATTTGGATCCATATGTTTCATGTTGTGGTTAGGTTTACCTTAAGAAATTCTTCTTTCGTAGTTGCAGATGCTTGCGAGAGGGGTTAATCATAAGTGGGATGCTTGTCCAAGGAAGGGCAGTACCCAAGCACCGGTCCACCCACATATCAAATTATCAAAGTAACGAACGCGAATCATATTAGCTTGATGAAAACTAGCTTGACGATAATTCCCATGTGTCCTCGGGAGCGCTTTTATTTATATAAGAGTTTGTCCAGGCTTGTCCTTTGCTACAAAAAGGATTGGGCCACCTAGCTGCACCTTTTTTTACTTTTGTTACTTGTTACCCGTTACAATTTACCTTATCACAAAACTATCTATTACCGATAATTTCAGTGCTTGCAGAGAATACCTTACTGAAAACCGCTTGTCATTTCCTTCTGCTCCTCATTGGGTTCGACACTCTTACTTATCAAAAGGACTACGATAGATCCCCTATACTTGTGGGTCATCAAGACTCTTCTCTGGCACCGTTGCCGGGGAGTGAAGCGCCTTTGGTAGGTGGAATTTGGTAAGGAAACATTTATATAGTGTGCTGAAATTTACTGTCACTTTGTTACTATGGAAAGTAATCCTTTGAGGGGCTTTTTCGGGGTATCTTCACCCTGACCAGAAGATCAAAGAGTTGCTCCTCAACCTACTGAACCTACTGAAAATGTTTACTTTGAAATTCCTTCGGGTATGTTAGAGAAACTGCTAGCTAATCCTTTTACAGGAGATGGAATATTACATCCCGATATGCACCTAATCTATGTGGATGAAGTTTGTGTATTATTTAAGCTTGCAAGTATGCCTGAGGATGTTTCAAGAAGAAGGTCTTCCCTTTATCTTTGAAGGGAAAGGCATTGACATGGTTTAGGCTATGTGATGATAATGGATCATGGAACTACAACCGATTGAAATCGGAATTTCATCAGAAGTTTTATCCTATGCATCTGGTTCATTGGGATCATAATTATATATATACTTTTTGGCCTCGCAAAGGATAAAGTATCGCTCAAGCTTGGGGGAGTCTTAAGTCAATGTTATATTAATGCCCCAATCATGAGCTCTCAAGATAAATTATTATCCAAAAAATTTATGCTCGGCTTTCTCTCAATAATCGCTCCATGCTCGATACTTCTTGTACTGGTTCTTTTATGATGAAGACTATTGAATTTAGATGGGATTTATTGGAAAGAATTAAACGCAACTCTGAATATTGGGAACTCGACAAAGGTAAGGAGTCAGGTATAACACCTAAGTTTGATTGTGTTAAATCTTTTATGGATACCGATGCTTTCCGTGAATTTAGCACTAAATATGGACTTGACTCTGAGATAGTAGCTTCTTTCTGTGAATCATTTGCTACTCATGTTGTTCTCCCTAAGGAGAAGTTGTTTAAATATCATCCTCCCATTTAAGTAAAAGTAGTAGAACCTATTAAAGTTGAAGAAAAGACTATCACTTATAATGTTGATCCTATTGTTCCTACTGCTTATATTGAGAAAGCATCTTTCCCTGTTAGAATAAAGGATCATGGTAAAGATTCAACTGTGGTTCGTAAGAGTAATGCTAGAACACCTACACCCCCTGAGCAAATTAAAGTTGAACCTAGTATTGCTATGGTTAAAAATCTCTTGGTCGATAATATTGATGGGCATGTTATTTACTTCTGTGATGAGAAAAAATACTATGCTGTAGAAGATTTATCAGAGCTCAATATGCAAAAAGTTTCAACATTATACCATTCTCTGACTTTTCTAGGGAATTTTTGCAACAGCGGTAAACTTTCTGTTTTCAAACAGCAACATGTATGCTTGCAAAATAAGTATGGTAAAGGCTATCTTTGACATTTTTATTGAAAATAAAGATGCAAAACATTAATATAAATAACAGCAAGCAAATATTAACAAAATAAAATGACGCTCCAAGCAAAACACATATCATGTGGTGAATAAAAATATAGCTCCAAGTAAAGTTACCGATGAACGAGGACGAAAGAGGGGATGCCATCCAGGGCATCCCCAAGCTTAGGCTCTTGGCTGTCCTTGAATGTTACCTTGGGGTGCCTTGGGTATCCCCAAGCTTAGGCTCTTGCCACTCTTTATTTCATAGTCCATCGAATCTTTACCCAAAACTTGAAAACTCCACAACACAAAACTCAACAGAAAACTTGTAAGCTCCGTTAGTATAAGAAAATAAAACCACCACTTAGGTACTGTAATGAACTCATTTTAAATTCATATTGGTGTAATATCTACTGTATTCAAACTTATCTATGGTTCATACCTCCTATACTACTCATAGATTCATCAAAATAAGCAAACAACACATAGAAAACAGAATCTGCCAAAAACAGAATAGTATGTAGTAATCTGTATCAAACGTATACTTCTGGAACTCCAAAAATCTTACCAAATTAGGAAGTCCTAAGCAATTTGTTTACCAATCCAGAGCAAAAAGAATCAGATCAGAAGCACGTTTCTGTGAATTAACAAAACTAATTTACTGGTTGCAAAAGTTTCTGATTCACAGCAGGATCAACACAACTATCACCGTAAGCTATCCTAAAGGTCTCACTTGGCACTTTATTGAAACAAAAGCTATAAAACATGATTACTACAGTAGCATAATCATGTGAACACACACATACAGTAAGGGTAAGTATTAGGTTGTCTCCCAAAAAGCGCTTTTCTTTAATGGCTTTCTAGCTAGGCATGATGATGGCAATGATGCTCACATAAAAGGTAAGAATTGAAACATAACAGGAGCATCATGAAGAATATTGTCGTGGTTCTAAGACTGACAGTAGAAAGGGGTTAAGTATGGAGAGGCAAGATCTCAGGTATGGCGAAGGTGTAGACACGGGTTTTACGAGTTCATGCCCTTCTCGGAGGAAGTAACAACCCTACGTGTCGGTGGTTGATTGGATTAGATGTGTGATATTACAGGGGGTGCAAACCCTTGTGCCAGAGGAGGAGGGTGGCTTATATAGAGTTCACCAGGACCTCTCCCGCCCTCCATTACAAGGGAGTTAATGTACATAAAGTGGTGGCGTTACTGGTAACGCCAGCCTTAAGTGCTATTAATGACCTTAAAGACTACAGAGTGAATGCGTGTCCGTTGCACGCTGAGTGACTCCTGGTCTTCGGGAGGTCGAGTGATTCTCTTGTTGGTCGAGTGACAGTAGGTAGGGAGACTCCCGAGTGACATGATGTCGAGTGGATTGCACCCGACATCTTTAACCGGGGGTCCCATGGCGTCTCTTGACCTTCTCGCCTTCTTGGGTAGTGACCTTGGGTAGGACGTATAGGTCAGGCCTATGACCCTACCCCAGGTCTGTATCCTCATCAGTAGCCCCCGAATGGATTAAGGTTTGAGTGGAAGTTAGGTAGGAGTTGAACTTGTTCTGACTCTTGTGCCTTCGCGAGCGTTTTCTGCAGGATGGAAAACTCGCGTTGGTACTTCAACGTCGACTCAGTCGCCTTGATCCATTCAGGGAATAGTCGACTAAACTAGCGATGTCATTTGTCGAGTGTTGTATTGGAATGCATGATCTTGGCCGTGATTGACCGCTGCACATCCCGGATTTCGCGGGATACGAAACTTCGGGGAAGCGCGCTGGACGGGAAGTGCCGAAACAGGCGGAGCGGATAAACAGTGATGCCTCGATTTTCACGCCACCTTTTTCGCCACGTACGCTACGCGCGACTGTTGCGGGATTTGATAGGATCGCCTGGTCCCATGCGTCAGTCACTCGGAAGTGGCCCTTTATAAGGTGACGGGACCGAGGCGTCTGTACTATGCACAACCTTTCTTCCTCCTTCCTCCTCTGCTTCTCCATCGCGCCTAGTTCTTCCGTTTCGATGCCGCCGCTCAGTCGCCATGGTGAAGTATAAGACGGCAGTGCTAGAACGCGCGAAGAAGACGAAGGGGGCGGCAAAGGGCAAGAAGCAGCAACGCGGGTAATCATCATGCGCTGGGCTACCGCCAGGCTGGATCCAGGGCGATTGGATCCGGTCTTCGATTCGGCAGGAGGATCTGGACGAGCTGGCGGAGTCTGGGCTAATCGCCAAGGGAGCGGCAAGGCTGCCGAAGGGGGAGATGGAACCGCAACCTCGACCGGGTGAGTGCGTTCTGCTCGCCACCCACGTTGACCGGGGTTTCTCGCTCCCTCCGCATCTTTTCTTCCGGGGATTCTTGAACTTCTTTGGTGCTCAGCTCCACCATTTTTCTCCCAACACCATCACATATTTAGCTGCGTTTGTATCGATGTGCGAGAACTTCTTAGGGTGTCGACCGCACTGGGGTCTTTTCGAACACATCTTCACCATTCGTTCCCAGTCGGTAAAAAAGGCGAAGTCAAGTGACTCGAAAACCCACGTCATCCAGATGTGTGGGGGTTTAGGTATCCAAAAGAGGAATAGGAGTGCCTTTCCCGCCATGACTCTCCCTGAATCTGTTAGAGGCTGGCAGTCGACCTGGTTCTACTGCCAGGATGTCGCAGCTCCAGGTCAGTCGACTGGTCTTCCCCCCTTCTCGTTTGACCGTGTTCAGACTCCTGCCCCACTGAAAGTAACCGCTGATGAGACCATGGAGACAAGGATGCTGGTGGATAGAGTGGTCCAGCTCATCAACGATGGTGTTACCGGTGTGGACTTGTTGGAAGTATTCCTCAGTTGACGCATCTAGCCTCTCCAGGCCCGCGATCACCCGATGTGGTTGTATTCCGGACCGGACGACACCGCTCGGGTCCATCCAGAAGAAGTGCAGTCTGAAACCGTAGCTTTGCGGCTGAGGAGCATCACAGGCAACCAGGACAACCCCAGAGGATCCAGGAGAGTTGTCCCCTTCGGAGACGGAAACCCGCCCGACAAGGTATACTTTTTGTTTCGACTGCTTCCCGCTCACGCTCCGACTATACTTGATGTTGACTGACTCCCGCTCAACCGATTTGTTCTGCAGGTATTCACTGAGATGCATTCGATGCCCAACGGTGAACAAGCTTTGGAGCAGGGCCAGGAGGGGGAGGACAATGCGAAGGAGAGTGGTGAGTGGGAGTGTCCGGGAGAAGAGGAGGAGGAGGAGAGCGAGGAATCGGACGAGGAGGAAGAAGTCGACTCGCCTCCGCGCTCCGAACATCAATCCAAACAGCAGCAGGATCCGGCTGGCGGGCGCGGAAAAAGCATGGGCCCGAGTGCCAATACTCAGAAGCGCACTCGGACGTCGACTCCGGAGCCGACGGAGAAGGTGGCTAAGCAGCCTAAAGTTGCTCCTCCCAAGGCCCGGAAGACATTGCCGCGAATTAAGATGGACGTCCCCGTGGCTTCGGGGTGAGTATCTCATTTGCGTTTTTGTAGGTCGACTGAAGATTTTCTTGTTCTGACCGGCCAATTCATGTGTCTTTCCAGTCCCACCTCTGCTGCCATTGACATGGACATTGACAAGGCGCCAGGAGACGAAGAGGCCACCTCACGAGTCGGTAAGTCCGATCGACCAAGCTTCGTTAAGTTGAGAAGATCATCAATCAGCAGAATTTCTCTCTCTTTCTGTAGTTCCGCAAGAAGTTGTTGTGCTTCCTGATGACGATGAAGAAGAAGCGCCTCTACATGAGAGGAGGAAGAAGAGTGGAGGGTCTGGCAGAAGGAGGCTTGAAATCCAAGTCCCTCAGTCGATGCCGACACTTGAGACAGTGGTCAAACGTTCTAAAGGGCCGGTTCAAACCAACGTCACATTTGCCAACCCGCTGATGACTGATCGTCCGTCGGGATCAACTGCACAGACTCCTGCTGCACCAGTGCAACTCCACTCATCCGACCCGGTAACTGCTTCGACCACCTTGGAGCCATCACTCTTTGCTACGTATCAAACTCCAGATGACTCGCCGGGCGCCGCTAGGGAAGCTCTTCGTCAGGTGAACCTTGTCATGGAGCAGGTGAAAGTGATGCATGAGGCTAGTCAGGTAGCTTACAACGCCAGCACTGCTCTTCAGACCAATGTTCAGGTCAACAAAACTTCGACTGAACTTTTGAGTGTTGTCTTTATATCTGATCACCCACTGGGTGTTCCTTTGTCTAGAATTTAGGAAATCTTCAACTCCGCTCGCCTTGAGCTGAGTCCTAGTAACCTGTTCGAACCAGTGGGGGCACGCCGAGTGCACCCACTGGGTGTAGTCCCCGATACCACGGTCGACTACTTGCAGTCGACTGAGGTCTGATGGTGTATCCCTTTTTTTGACCTCACGCTGAGTAGGCTTGTTGAGTATTGATCTGTTCCAGTGGGGGCACGCTAAGTGCACCCACTGGGTGTAGTCCCCGAGACTACTGTTGGATATTTGATTCAGCAGTAGTCTTAGAGTAATTCTTCTCCTTCACTGTCGCTTATTTTTGTCGACTGACATGTCTGTCTTTCTGGCTGCAGAGGTCTTGTGATCTTGGAGCTCGGCTCACGGAATTAAAGAAGAAGCATATCAGCGTTGAACTTGACCGTGAACTCGCGAAGAGGAATCTCAAGACTGCTCAAGAAGAAACGACCATCATGGGAGGTAATCATTCGACCGTTTTATCTGCTTTGTAGCTTCACACTTCACACTGGTTTTTCTTTCAGTCTCTTTGAACCGAGTGATTTCACACAAGCAGATGTGCGTAGTGAAAATCGCCCACTTCAGTCTCGTCGGAAGAGTGTTGTTTCTTTAGAGAGGATGAAGGAGGCTTTGGAGCAGAAGGATCTGGATCTGGCAGCTGCTCAGAAGGAAGCACGCGAGAAGACGAAGCTTGCGGACCAGAAGCTGGCTTCGGTCGGTAAATTGGAGGAGGAGAACATGAAGCTGAAGACTGCCATCTCGGACACAAATCGAGAAGTCGAGCAGCTGAAGAAGGACAAGGAGAATCTGACCACTGAAGTCGGCGGCCTCAAGACCAAGACAGACAAGCTAGAGTCCTATCTGGAGCAACTCGCCGCGAAACTTGTTCTGAAGCTTGAAGGTATGATCATTCGACTGCAATTAATTTGTCGCCGACTAAACTTTGTTGTCATGCTGTCGACTCATCATTTTTCTCAATGGGACAGAACTGTGTCAGGACTTTGAAGCTGAAACCGGGCGGGTCGAGACGGGTCTCGACCCCATCAATTGTCCTGTGAAAGATGACGTTGCAATGAATCTACTGCGATTGGAGTCGCGCTTGGATGGTGCAGTTGCTTATCTTGCTCGACTGAAGGCGGCGAGGACCCAAGTGGATGCTGAACTTGGCCTCAGGTGGAGCTGTCTCAAGACCTCGAGTCCCTGATGACTCGACTAAGTCAGATTCCAGGCCGAGTGCAAGAGTGGAAGAAATCTTCCGCTCGTTGTGGTGCCGATGTCGCCTTGTCTTTGGTCCGAGTGCACTGCAAGGAGGCTAACGAAGACAAGCTGGCAGCTCTCAAAGTGGTGAACACTAAGAAGCACTCTTTCCAGGACTTCATGGACACCTTCCTCGAGGCAGCCACTCGCATCGCCGATAGCATCAACCTCAATAGCTTCTGCGATCCGGCCAGTCCTTCTCCCGCAGAGTGATTGAAAAAATATTATGCTTCACCTTTATTTGCCTCGGAATGCCGAGTGATTTTGTAACCATTAAAACTCCTTCGGGTCTGGTGCCCGAGTACTTTTAATCTGTGGTTAGGAAACTCTGGATTTATCTTTGAATATGTTGGGTTTATCTTCGAGCGAAATCCGTTCTTCACTTGGATCAGTTTCTCATCGTTTGATATAGGTGCTGAAGAAGGATCAACAGTCGACCCGTTGATGAGCCCTTGGCAGCATTGATCAGCTCATCAGCGAGGTACTCAACAATGGTCTTGACGTTCCTATCATCAGCAAGGGGCCAATCGTTGGGTGCATACAATCTCGTCCTTCTTCTTGACGGATGAGCCCTTGGCAGCATTGATCAGCTCATCAGCGAGGTACTCAACAATGGTCTTGACGTTCCCGTCATCAGCAAGGGGCCAATCGTTGGGTGCATACAATCTCGTCCTTCTTCTTGACGGTGCAACCCCCGGGTGGGGAGGGGGTGTGGTCGACCCGCAACCTCACTCATCACTCGGTATGATTTTCAAACTTAGGCGAGCACTGGGCTGTAGCTAAGCCCCCGAGTGGGAGGACTGCTCACCACTCGGTAGGATTTTTCAAACTTAGGCGAGCGCCGGGCTGCAGCTAAGCCCCCGAGTGGAAGGGTTGCTCACCACTCGGTAGGATTTTTCAAACTTAGGCGAGCCCTGGGCTACAGCTAAGCCCCCGAGTGGGAGGGCTGCTCACCACTCAGTAGGATCTTTCAAACTTAGGCGAGCGCTGGGCTGCAGCTAAGCTCCCGAGTGGAAGGGTTGCTCACCACTCGGTAGGATTTTTCAAACTTAGGCGAGCACTGGGCTGCAACTAAGCCCCTGAGTGGGAGGGCTGCTCACCACTCGGTAGGATTTTTCAAACTTAGGCGAGCGCTGGGCTGCAGCTAAGCCCCCGAGTGGAAGGGTTGCTCACCACTCGGTAGGATTTTTCAAACTTAGGCGAGCACTGGGCCGCAGCTAAGCCCCCGAGTGGGAGGACTGCTCACCACTCGGTAGGATTTTTTAAACTTAGGCGAGCGCTGGGCTGCAGCTAAGCCCCCGAGTGGAAGGGTTGCTCACCACTCGGTAGGATTTTTCAAACTTAGGCGAGCACTGGGCCGCAGCTAAGCCCCCGAGTGGGAGGACTGCTCACCACTCGGTAGGATTTTTCAAACTTAGGTGAGCGTTGGGCTGCAGCTAAGCCCCCGAGTGGAAGGGTTTTTCACCACTTGGTAGGATTTTTCAAACTTATGCGAGCACTGGGCTGCAGCTAAGCCCCCGAGTGGGAGGGCTGCTCACCACTCGGTAGGATTTTTCAAACTTAGGCGAGCACTGGGCTGCAGCTAAGCCCCCGAGTGGAAGGGTTGCTCACCACTCGGTAGGATTTTTCAAACTTAGGCGAGCACTGGGCTGCAGCTAAGCCCCCGAGTGGGAGGGAGACTCACCACTCGGTAGGATTTTTATCACTTAGGCGAGTACTAGACTGCAGCTAAGCCCCCGAGTGGGAGGCAGACTCACCACTCGGTAGGATTTTTATCACTTAGGCGAGTACTGGACTGCAGCTAAGCCCCCGAGTGAGAGGCGGACTCACCACTCGGTAGGATTTTTATCACTTAGGCGAGTACTGGACTGCAGCTAAGCCCCCGAGTGAGAGGTGGACTCACCACTCGGTAGGATTTTTATCACTTAGGGAGTACTGGACTGCAGCTAAGCCCCCAAGTGAGAGACAGACTCACCACTCGGTAGGATTTTTATCACTTAGGCGAGTACTGGACTGCAGCTAAGCCTCCGAGTGAGAGGCATACTCACCAATCGATAGGATTTTTATCACTTAGGCGAGTACTGGACTGCAGCTAAGCCCCCGAGTGGGAGGCAGACTCACCACTCGGTAGGATTTTTATCACTTCATCTTAGGCGAAACAGATTCGCAGCTAAGGTGATACGTACAAAAGAAATAAACAACAATCATTCAGAAGAAAGCAAAATTATGTCTTTTGATAGCCAAACTAAGAGGTATTTCTTATTACATCTCATCGGTCTAAATACTTAAGAGTAAAAAGGGCGGAGCAGATCTGCATTCCAAGTGCGCGGTTCATCTTTGTTGTGCTCGACATTGAAGAGACAGTATGCTCCGTTGTGAAGCTCCTTGGTGACGACGAAAGGGCCCTCCCAAGCAGGGGCGAGCTTGTGTGGCTTCTGCTGATCCACTCGAAGAACCAAGTCTCCTTCTTGAAATGCTCGACCCCTTACATTCCTGGCATGGAATCGACGCAGGTCTTGTTGATAAATGGTCGACCGGATCAAGGCCATCTCTCTTTCTTCCTCCAGGAGGTCGACTGCATCTTGTCGAGCTTGTTCTGCTTCCTCTTCCGAGAAGAGTTTGACTCGGGGAGCATTGTGGAGCAAATCACTCGGAAGTACGGCTTCGCCTCCATAGACTAAGAAGAATGGAGTCCGTCCGGTCGACCGATTGGGAGTTGTCCTTAGGCCCCAAAGCACTGATGGGAGCTCATCAACCCAAGCTCTTGCTGCATGCTTAAGGTCACGCATCAACTGGGGCTTCAGTCCCTTGAGAATCAATCCATTCGCTCGCTCAACTTGCCCATTCGACTGAGGATGGGCGACTGAAGCGTAATCAACCCTCGTACCTTGGGAGGCACAAAAGGCTCTGAACATCGGAGTCGAAGTTCGATCCGTTGTCTGTGATGATGTTGTGTGGCACACCATATCTGAATATCAATTCTCTAATGAAACTCATGGCAGTACTTGCTTCAAGGTTTCTAATGGGCTTAGCTTCGATCCACTTGGTAAACTTGTCGACTGCTACTAGCATGTGGGTAAATCCGCTCCTGCCAGTCCTCAGGGGTCCAACCATGTCCAATCCCCAAACAGCAAAAGGCCAGACGAGTGGGATAGTCTTCAGAGCTGATGCAGGTCTATGAGACATGTTTGAGTAAAACTGACAGCCTTCACACTTGTCCACTATTTCCTTAGCCATCTCGTTGGCCCGCGGCCAGTAAAATCCGGCTCGGTATGCTTTGGCCACGATGGTCCGAGAGGACGCGTGGTGACCACAGGTTCCCGAGTGAATATCATTGAGGATCACTCGGCCTTCCTCTGGCGTGATGCGCTTCTGGCAGACTCCAGTTGCACTTTCTCTGAACAGCTGCCCCTTAATCACGGTAAAGGCTTTAGATCGCTGGACGATCTGTCAAGCCTCTTCTTCATCCTCCGGAAGTTCTTTCCTAAGAATGTATGTAATGTACGGCACTGTCCAGTCGGGAGTAATGACCAAAATCTTCATGATCAAGTCGACCACGGCTGGGATTTCGACTTCGGTCGGATACGTGGCACTCTTGGGCTATGGAGACTCTTCAGTGAAAGGATCCTCCTGAACTGAAGGTGAATGAATATGTTCCAAGAACACATTGCGGGGAATGGCCTCTCTCTTTGAACCTATCTTTGCCAACCCATCCGCAGCTTGATTTTTCAATCAGGGTACATGGTGAAGCTCCAACCCTTCAAACTTCTTTTCCAGCTTCCTAACAGCATTGCAATAGCTAGTCATGGCCGGAGTTCTGACATCCCATTCCTTCATCACCTGATTAACCACAAAATCTGAGTCGCCGTATACCATGAGGCGATGGACGCCGAGTGAAATGGACATACGCAACCTGTTGGGGATATACCCCGCGGTATAAACCGCTGGATGTATGACCCAGCTGGAGTTTGGCGATTCACTGGCGACCCGCTTGGACCTGGCGGTTTACAATTCATTGGTAATCCGGCAGGCGGGTCAGAGGAGCGACAAGACCCGGTGGCCCAACGGGCGGTTCATGAAAGGCCGGCTCATGTTATGGTGGGCCGGTTTAAGAGGAAGACATAAGGAATATTCTCTTACAAAGGAAGCAAGACTAGGACTCCACTTGTAATAGAGTAGTCCTAATCCAACTAGGAACAGTTCATGTAAACCGCTCCTTCAACATATATAAGGAGGGGCAGGGCTCCCCAAAGAGGGACAGGCAAGAAGAAGCTCAATAATCTTTAGGGCTAGACACAACTAGAGGATAGCCAGTTTATGACGACTCCCTCGTGAGTATAATGAGATCTAGCCACAAACAGCATGTAGGGTTGTTACCGGATGATGTTTCCCGGGGCCTGAAGCTGTCTAAATCTTTGTCTTGTGTCGCGTCTCTCGATTTCGCCCAACCCCTCTCAAGCTACCACATAGATGCGTTGGCCTCGCGACTAAAGTCCTGACACTAAGGACATCTGCCGTGACAATTCCACGACAGTTGGCGTCCACCGTGGGGCTTGGGCACGGTGGTGTTGAGTTCTTGAAAGGATCTTTTTTAGGGTTCGAGAAGTTTGCAATTTTCCGGCTCAACAAACGTTGGCGTGGAAAAAGTCACATCAATGATGAGTTCATCAGTCAAGGTTGAACGAAGTATTCTGCGGCGACAGATATGAGATTGAGATTGTTTTAGGGTTACATGTTGTGCGGCCGCCTCACACGCCATGGTAATCCGCCGAGTCCGAGTTGAGGTTTTCTGCAGGAGGTGATTTATCCGCCGCATTCTTACTCACGGGCCAACTGAAAATTCAGGCGATCCGTTCGACCGCAGGTTCCGCCGAGTTGTTGTAGCCACAGCTTTTTATCTGTTTTACCCGGTGGAAAATCCCGAAGGGCTGCAGCCATCCTTGCTCTTCCGCCGCCTTGCAATTGCTGCTCCGTACGCAGCGTCCGCAAGGGAATCGAGTCCCGAGGCAATCATTGATCTACCACTGCTGCTTTATGTGTTAAGATCAAAGTCAAATTGTCAACTACTATACCATTATCCACTAGGACGTGTGGAGGCGTACAGAGCATATTTTTGGTTACAAAGATTGCAATACACAGTAGAATAAACTGATCTAAGCCGGACTGCGGCCACGATTCGGACGTGGATTGATCCAACTGGCCACGGCCTTTAACTTGCCTATGTCGCCGGATCAATGGCCGCTACGCGCCAAACCGAGTCATCTTCGAGCCACTGACGGATTACCTCTCGCGCAACACCTCAAGTCGCCGCCCGCGCCTCAGGCCTCCGCGCCTTCGGGCGCTTCACCGCCGTGAGCCGCCGTGATCTCGTCTTGATTTGTGAACCGCCACGAGCCGCCACGGAACTTCAGATCGGCCTCGCTTGCTTTATGAACCACCGCGCACCGAGTCGTCTTCATGGACCTAATGGCCGGCCCGCCGTTTTCCTTGCTGACATCGCTTCTGAGCCGCCGCTATGGGTCGTCACCTCCGAGCCTTATGTTTCTAGCTCTCGCGGCCTCAATGGCCCGGCTGTGCATCACCCTTCGCACCTGAACCGCGGGCGAGTTGCTTC
Source organism: Triticum timopheevii (assembly GCA_963921465.1). NCBI lineage: Eukaryota > Viridiplantae > Streptophyta > Magnoliopsida > Poales > Poaceae > Triticum > Triticum timopheevii. The sequence continues at coordinate 91,252,100 of OY997264.1, read as the reverse complement.
ACAGCCACCCCGTCGGCCATACTCCGCGGGCAACTCTGCAAGCCGTCACGACTTTCCTTCAAATCGCCAGAATCAGTGGAATACAATTGGATACTGTATTTGGAAGTGGCTGAAGATTACATCGTTTTCCTTAATGAGTGTGGAGGGACCCGTACTGGGGAAAGTGACCTTTCTAAAAAGCTAAACGCAAGCTCAGTGGTCAAAGACTTGCACAAATTTTTGCTACGGACATGGACATCAAATACCACCGGTCAGAGATTATCAATGAGACGGTTCTGCCTGGAGTCAGCTCTAGCGGAACGGCCGCGTCACGGCCGCATCAAGTCGCCGGCCTCGCCGCTCCTCCGCCTCTCTCCGACCCTGCTGTCATAGACGCGCGTCGAGCTGCCGCTCCGCGAGTGCCTCTCTGCCTTGTTTGTTGCTGAGCTGCCTCTGCCAGGTACTCCTCGCCGTGCCTCATCTTGAGTCGCTGCAACGGGCCAGTTTCAACCCACCAGAGTCTGTTCTGAATCGCCATCCCGACGCTCAAAGGGGAACCCGCGGGCTTGTCCTTTGCTGGCACCTGTTCGTCTTGGCCGCTGAGCCGTACTGCTCCTGCTATTGTGCGGGCTTCCCTCCGCCACCTCCAAAGTGGCCCTATGTCTACGCCAAATCGCCTCCGCTGCTGCGGACGAACCGCCGTCTGCTCACTTTCAACTTGCCCGCACACGCGTTCACTCCATCTCAGGACTGCTACACCTCTGAGCGCCCCCGTTTTCGTCGGATTACCCCGTTGATGTGTCAGGCTGAAACCCAGCTTCTGTTGGCTTGTCTCTGTTTTTTACGAGTCAAAATTTCGGTCCGAGCTTCTTCAGAAATTAGCACTGCCAGCCTGAGTAAGTGCCTAGCCAGAGCACATGTTTGCTGCCTTTATACGCAGCGTTTTCTGCCTAATCTAGTCTTACGTATGTCGTCGGTGCCGAATTTGGACTTCAATTCAACGCCCTCCAACATCAAGGTCAACAGCACAAATCCATTATATTGTCAAAGGGACACAGGCGACAGACTGAATCAAATACTGGATGACATGGTATTCATGCAAAAAGAATAAAGGAACAGTGAGATTCAAAGAAGGACAGGGTCACGTTTCAAAATGTTGTCAAAGAAAGGTGCTGACATGCTGTGGAGCTCCATCAACATTACGTGGAGCTAAAAAGCTATTATTAATTCACGTCCAGACATAAGTATGGAGCATTACTATTACTACGTGCATAAATTTCACATACAGATCATCCAGATGAATCAGGTGACATCCATTTGAGTTTATTTTATCAGCACGTATTATTTTGTCAAAGAAGAATTACTTTGATCTGTGTATTTTTATATACAGGACAATCATTCACTAAAAATATGGTTTATACCATGGGTATGGAGCACGGGCTGACAATATTCCGCCCTGCGATAGTCCGTAACATATTACCCGATGAATGGACGCGCACAAGCCGCCGCCCGTACAGCCCGGTCTACATCAACTAGCCGGGGTTGCGCCTATGATTGACTCGCGCGTCCGCACCGGCTTACAACGCCATGGACGACTCACCCGTCCGCTCTCGCGGCCGGTTTACGCGTCCGCGCCGGTTTACAACGAGGAAGACAATTTGCTTGTCCGCACCGGCATACAACACCGTGGCCGACTCATCTATGTTGCCTCTGATGCTGCAGTCGTTTTTACCGTCCGTCTCTCGCGGCCTGGACTACATCAACACACCGGGCCACACCTGTCTGCATGACCTGTTTATTGAGTATGAGCAAGTCACTGCTTGGGTAGCCCGGTTTTCTTTCAAAATGGAGGCAAATTATCATATACTATCAACCGCCGTCTACACTGGGTGGTTCAATGGGCAGGCGCACAAGTCGCCGCCACCACAGTTTGGTTAACTTCAAATCACCAGTTGGAAGGAACCATTGGCCGAGTTGCTGACATGGCTCATACGGGATCATTTACAACCCACCACAATCACCTCAACCTTCTGTGGATTCACATCATGCTATCAACACCAATGATATACAAGTTATGCCGGTTTATATCGCGGTCAAATATGGAGAATCTCAAGCTTACTCCTCGAGTCACCTTGAGACTCGGGGGCTACAATGATATGACTCAGCAAATGTTGCCTGTTTTCGGTGAAGTCAAGAACCCCAGGACGTTGGAGGGAATGACAACCCGGTCCCGGAGGCTATTACCATATTGATGAGAATTTAAAGGCCGTCAGAAAATTTCCGGTTCAAGATGAAGAATGCCGGTTTAACATCCGGTTCAAGGGAAATCTGTTCTCCCACAAGGCTCTAAGGCTCTCAATTTCGGTTTAATAATTTCCGATTCAAAAAGAGTTAAATCTCTCGCAAATTGGAGTTAAAAGGCCGTCAAAAAATTTTCCGGTTGAAAATGAAGATCCCGGTTTAAAGATCCGGTTCAAGGAAAAGATGTCTCCCATAAAGCTTTGAAGCTCTCAATACCCGGTTTAAAATCCCGGTTCAAGAAGAATTTATCTCTTGCAAAAAGTTAAAGGTTGCCGAAGAGGACCTGTTGCCATGATGCATGGTTCAAACATAGGTATCCCGCCTTATTGGCTTATCATATTATTGGTTACATGGGGGCTTCAACTGACAAAGCGGAGTTCTGTCCAATAATCCGGCTATCACGCCACAACAAAGCTTGGGAGCTTCACACCCAAGGGGCCAAAGAGAGTATTGTTGCTAAAGGCACAACTCAAACATAGGCACCCATTGAGCACCGCTCACAAAGTTACTTGGGGGCTCTTTGTGCAAAGCAACAAAGAGTTTGAAAGGACCCTTGTAATTGGGTATCGACCCACAGCTTGGAAGCCTGGTGTATTCACCTAAAACCCCGGGTTAACCTGCCTTCATCAAGTAAGCCACTCCTATCCAGGTAATCCTGGCATGACCCGCCGAACGTTTGACAAGTCAATCTTATACAGACCCTGAACTTGTCAAAGTTAAAACGACGATTGGTTAGTTGGAGGCCCATCTTAAAAGGCTTTGTCAAATGGTTTAACTCAGCGGCCTGGCAGCCCACGAAAAGCCTCGAATTTGGACCTGGCAGCCCTTGAAAAGCCTCGACTACAAGTTTTATTTGATTTTGTTTTTGCAAAGTTTCATCTCTTTTGATAAAATTCTAAGTTAAACCGGTGTCTACTGACCCGGCCAGACCATATGTCATTACATCAACCCGGTGTTTTTTAACCCGGCATGGCTTACAATTATCAGCTGTTAGCACATAATCCATTATGAACCAACATCTCTTAATCTGGTCTGGCATTGACTATAAGTCACCGGGATGATCATCCGGTGTTTATTACAACCCGGCACGGTTTTATTACAAACCGGCAAAATATGAGGGGAGTTATCATACTCAAGATTTGGGTTATCACCCTTACTACAAAAAGTTGGTAAACCAACGATGTGATTCAATGTCACAGGTATGATATATTTCATATTTGATTATTCTTAAGTGCAGCCTTGGTTATAAACCCGGGTTATATGTTGGGCATTATGACCCGTCCGGCGGAAAACCGTCAGGACACTTTAAACTTGTTGTATGCAGAAACAGGTTGAATAAAGCATAATTACAAATCACCGGTGTTTATTAACCCGGCCTGGTTTTGGACTATAAGTCGCCAGTATATATTTGGATTGCGCTATTGGAATCATGCGCTCATAAATCATTGGATTGTATTATTCAAATCTTCAAATAGCCAACATGGCTGGATTTTATTATGGTTACCAATAACCAGTATTATGATTGAGGTTTTCAAAGTCGCTTTAGCGCAATGGCTATTGTTTTATCAGTGCATATAATTTATTCTACAATTGAAGGAATAGTTCCGAGTCGCTGCAGGCTTACGACCCGACACTTGGGGGCTACATTATTTCAGTTGAGATTACATCAAATACACAAGTCTCATGTCGCTGCAAGCATGCAACATGACACTTGGGGGCTAATGCAAAGTCATTGTTTGCTCACCTTCTTGAAGACCCGACTCATCACATCGTAATGAGCCGGCCCTTGGGGGCTACCAATTGCTCCTGTCAACTATTCAAGGTACAAAGCTTTTTATCCATTATATTGAAGGGTCCACTACTCAGTTGATAAAGCACAAGGCTTTTAACCTTGTGGATGTGGATTCAAGCCCCATGATGGGGGTTACATCATATGATTTTATTTTCATTGAAGTATATCACTAGTGCAGAACCGGGCATTAGCACCGGTTCGTAAGGCCCTGTAGTGCTGGTTACATAACTGGCACTAAATTGTGGTCACTAAAGGCCCCCCCCTTTAGTACCGGTTTAGCACGAACCGGTGCTAAAGGGCAACCACGTGGCACGAGCCAGCTCCGGGGGCCTGGAGCCCTTTAGTACCGGTTGGTAAGACCAACTGGTACTATAAGGTTTGGGGGGTTTTTAGTTTTATGATTTATTTTTCATTTAATTTTGTGTTTCCATTTTAATTCTTTTTCGTTTGCTGGTATTTTATGATACTACACATTGTACATGTTATATATATATATATATATATATATATATATATAAATAGAATTTCTAATAGAACCAATCATGCATATATATATCATCAATGTCTCACAAACCACCATATTAATTAATTCACACATACACACATGTATAGCTATATACAATTTCTCCTACATATGAATGTTGCCTTCGGAACCAGTGGCATTAGCCTAATTGGTGCCTTCGGAGCACGATGACAATTGGAAGTGGTTTTCATGGGGGCAGTAGCGGGTAATAGAATTCTCCATTCGGATTTATGACCTGGTCGAGCAAAAATCCCGCTATTTCCTCTTGAAGTGCTTCTACGCGCTCCCTTTCTATGAGCTTCTCCCGCACCTCTTTGAACTGTTAAGAAGGAGATCAATATGCATGTGTATTAGTTGTGTGACTAGATATCGATAATGGTGTAAAAATTGTGAATAGTGTTTTGACAAGCGTACCCATTGCTGTCTTTGAGATCTGCTCCTTTCGGACGCCATCATGCGAATGTTCTCGCAAACGCAGAATGCACACAGATCAGTCCCCTGCGCCTGCTTCAGGGCCTTTACGAGAATGGAATTTGATCAGATAATAATTAATCAAACATGATAATTAAAGAGATGGCAGCTAGCTAGCTAGCTAGTACTACTTAATTACTTACCTTGGGTCGAATCCATTTAAGCTTTTGTTTCCATTCACCTTCCGTGACGCTGATGAATCTTTCCCAAGCCCTGCCCGCCGACAAAGAAAATGAATAAAGGGGTTATTAAATAGTTCATATCATGAAATGACGAACTAAATAGGCCGAGATATATAGTTAATAATGATTGAAATTACCTGTTGACTATCCCATACAAGATGTTATAGTCAGTTTTTTCTGAGATTAGTGAGTCCAGTACTTCAACTGTTCTGGCGTCAACTTTAATGATACACAAGACCCAGTGAAATCTGTATGCACACACGTTTACATGTCTTAATTAAGCGGGCATATGTAAGCAAAAACATGTAGCTAGCTAGTAGGCAAAAACAGAGAATTTGTAGTACAAGACTGTGTGACTCACTGGAAGTTGTAAGGAAGTAGTATATCTTCATTGTATTTGAGGCGCTTCAAGAACTCTAGCATGCTGCCCTCTACTTCCTTTGCACAATGTTTATTTATCTTCCATGTGTATTCATTAACGGTGTTTGGGTCAATGAACCCAATGCCAAAGCGTCCACCTTTTCTCATTTCATATATCTTCATCCTGCATAATACCACAGAAAAGAATATAGTGAGGATAATTACAGGTAATGATTGATTAAAAGGATCACTACAGCTAGCTCGAGACTTAAATTATAGAAAGAAATCACTTACAGACAATAGCAACTGACGATAGATTTGTCGAGTGCGTCTTGATTGTATAACTAAAACAGTTCTAAATACTCAACGGACATAGCTTTCTCATGGTAGTAATGGTCCTGCTTGACATTCACCATGAGGGACAATCGCTCTGAAATCTTGGTAATGTTCATGTACCATTGATGCAATTCGTACATTCTTGTTGGGAGGTTCTTGACCTTGTCTGGCGCGACCAAAGGTTGGCCCCGGACATATTTCCGTTTTACTTCATCCTCTCTAAGCAAAGGCATGGGCTCGATCTCGAGGAGTTGTCCAACAGTGATGTTGAGAACTTCAGCCTGCATTATATGCTCCTCCATTATTACCACATTGCCCACCTCGGGAACATGCACTGTTTGCCCACAATAATATTGGGTGCGCATAATGTCATCTGTTGTTGGCACAACATGCGAGGGGATCGATTGCGCCGCCTGTTCTCCCAGCTGGGGAATGGTTTTCCCGCATTTTTTGGCAGCTGCTTCTTGTTTGCTCGATCCCGATGTAGACGTGCTCGCCTCCCTTTGTAGACGTGCTCGATTTAACTTCCTGATGTGGCGCTCATAGTCTGTGTCAACAGGCTTGGGAGCTGGTGGTTGAGCCATACGAATGAAGTGGTCAATTGTTTCCTCAGGCACTTTCTCCCTTGGCGGCGATGGCGGTTTCGGTGCAAAATGGGCTTCCACCTCGGCCTTCGATATGGCTGTGATTTCCTCCTCGGACCTGTCATAAGACCTCTGCGGAAGAGGCTTAAGGCTTGGACCATATTTATATCGCTTGCCTCCGCCTGTACTTCCTGTACTACCTCGACTCGTACCGCTACGCACCATAGCTGCGGGGTGTCTCTTCTGCGATTGCTGAGGCGGTGGAGACGGCTGACGGGACTGAGTTGGACGAGGAGGAGTGGCATGAGGTTGTGCCGGACTTGGAGGAGGAGTGGACGTCTGACGCTGTGGTGGACTTGGAGGAGGAGGATTGTCCTGACACTTTGCCGGACTTGGAGGAGGAGGAGTGGCCTGACACTTTGCCGGACTTGGTGGACTTGCAGGAGCGGGAGTCTGCTGACTCGGTGGCGGACTTCGACGAGGACTCGGCTGACGCGGTGTCGGTGCCTTGGAAAGATGATGCAATCCTTTTTCCGTAGGATGATATGATGTTTGGCCTCTCCAAGAAAGCGCTTGCCGTCACCTCCAGCAATGTCAAGCTGTAGCCCCGAATATGGTGGGTCCACCACCTCATCAACCAAGATACGAGCATAGCCCGCTGGAATCGGGTTGCAATGGAAGGTTGCCTCGGGGGGATTTGTGAAAGCACAGCCGTCCGCCACCTTCATGGATATGTTCTTCATTTTGACGTGTAGCTCGCAGTTAGTGTTCTCCGTGATGTCATCCACGGGGTATCTACCCAGCATTGCGTCGTCCGGGATGGAACCCACGCTGCTTCTCGGCATGGATGGGCCAGTGCTATCCAATGCTGGATCATCCGCTAGCTGCTGCAGCTGCTGAGACCCCCTTTGATGGGTAAGTGAGTCGATCTGCTCCTGCTGCCGCTGGAATTTGACTGCCAAATCCGCTTGACTTGCTTCTAGGCCTTGAAGGCGTTCATAGTCCCGCTTCCTCTACTCCTCCTCCATCTTCCTCTTCTTCTCCTCCGCAATCTTCTTTCTCGCACGGGTTCTGTAGTCGTTGTTCCAGTCTGAAAACCCCTCATACCACGGCATAGCGCCCTTGCCTCGTGTTCTTCCCGGGTGTTCAGGATTTCCCAGGGCACGCGTAAGCTCATCGTTCTCTCTGTTGGGCTGGAACACCCCCGTTCGTGCCTCTTCTATTGCAACAAGTATCACATCGTCGGCTCCCTTCAGACTTGCCCTCGTCGAAACATTGCCTGTCTCCAGGTCCAACTCCCCCCCATGCGCATAGAACCAAGTCCTGACCCTGGGGGGCCAGCTCTTAGTAGCCGGAGTGACACCTGCATCCTCCATCTCTTTCTCAGACTTATCCCACTTAGGCATTGCCACCGCATAGCCACCTGGCCCCAGCTTATGGAACTTATCCTTTTTTTCCGCATTCTTCTTGTTTATTCTCGACCGTTCCTTAGCTAATTCCGAATCCTTGAATTTCACGAAATCGTCCCAATGATCACGTTGGTTCTCCAGTGTTCCCTTGAATACTGGAGTCTTCCTTCCTCCCTTGACGTACTTGTTCCATTCACGATTCTTGTAGTTCTTGAATGCAATCGCCATCATCCTAAGAGCAGCCTCTTTGACTTTCTGCACATCTGCTTCTGTGAAATGATCTGGTAGGGTGAAATGTTCCATGAGAGTATCCCAAATCAGATCTTTTTGATTCTTGTCGACAAAAGTAACATCTGGACGTGGCTTTGCTGGCGCTGTCCATTCTTGAAGTTTGATCGGGAGTTGGTCCTTCACAAGAACTCCGCACTGACGAACGAACTTGTCCGCAATCTTCTTAGGCGCTAATGGTTTGCCAGTAGGGCCGCATGCCTCGATATTGTACTTTACGCCCGGCTTCAACTTTTTGTTCGGGCCTCGTTTCGTCATTTTGCCTAAAGATTTGCTCGATCCGGATGGCTGAAAGAACAAAGATCGATTCGTTAATATATCTTCAAGTCATTTAAAACATGTGATGATTACCAGATGCTTGCTTATATAAATATATATACCTCGCCGGTGTTTGTTATTTCAGGATCAACATGTTCTTTGTCATCGTCATAATCATAGTTCATGACTTCATCAATTTCGTCGTCGCGATCGAATATCATATCACCCTCTCCGGTGTTGTTTAGAAATTCGGAGCCGTCATAATCTTCTTCATTCTGATTATCATCTGGCCCGCGTATCATATCGAACATGGTCTGTTCTCCCTCTCTGTCGGTATTGTCTGCCATAGCTTTTGTTTAACTAATCCAAAAGAAATATAAAACAATTTAGTATTCAAATTACATCGTCTCGAATAATAGATATAATCTCGAATACATCGTCCAGAATAATAGATATAATCTCGAATACATCGTCTCGAATAATATATAATATTGAATAGTACATCACTGGCTATTAGCTAATAAAGATCAAATACTACAGAAGAATCTAGGACACTCGCGGTTCCTCCGGCGCGGGCGGTGGACACCCAAAGAGAAGGAACCCTCACAGGATCATAGCTGAAGTGAGATCCCCGAAGATACTGCCACGTATTGGAGAACCTGCCGCCCTCTAACGCAACCATGTAGCGATGGACGTGCTCGTCCTCCTCCCTGACACGGCGACGTACCACCTCTGGCGGGGTCGGGTCCCTCCGCACCAAAACTCGCCCACGCGAACGCCACCAAACGAGATCAGGGTCGACGACGGGACCCGCGGCCGGGTTCCTCATCAAGCGGCGCGCCCCTCCAAGCAGCACCTCCCAGTGCCAGCCCGGCGAAGCCCAGTCCCGGACATGGGTCGGCTGGACGTCGTCGCGGACGGGTCGATGGCGAGGATGCGGGCCGGGCATCGTCGAGAACAAATACTAGCTATATGCCCGCAAAAAGTAACATTTTTTTAATGATTAGATTTTGATAACTAAAATTTCTAACATTTCTATATAACACTAGTTATGCTAATCTAAATAATCTAAACAACACTAAAATTTCTAACATTTCTAACATTTCTATATAACACTAATTTCTAACATTTCTATATAACACTAATTTCTAATTGATTAAGCACTAATTATATCCATCTAACATGCATTCATACATATATAATAGTGAAAAAATAATAATCTAAATAATCTAAACTAATTAAACACTAATTATCTAAACTAATTAAACATACAAAATAATAATCTAAATAATCTAAACTAATTAAAGACTAATTATCTAAACTAATTAAAGACTAATTATCTAATGCTTGTGTGTGTGTGTACGGGCTCGGGGCTGGAGGACTCACAGCGGGGCGACGGCGAGGAGAGGCGACGGCGAGGCGAGGCGACGGCGAGGCGAGGCGACGGTGAGGAGAGGCGACGGTGAGGCGACGGCGAGGCGACGGCCGGGGCGGCGACGGCGGGGACGGTGCGACGGGGACGGGCCCGGGGCGGCGACGGGGACGGGGGCGGCGACGGGGACGGGGGCGGCGACGGAGACGAGCGGCGACGTCGGAGACGATCGAGGGCGGCGGCGACGGCGACGAAGACGACAGAACAGAGGCGAAAACAGAGGGAAACTGAAATTTTCGTAGCAGTTGTATATATAGGATGCACCTTTAGTACCGGTTGGAGCCACCAACCGGTACTAAAGGTCTGTTTTGGCCAGGCCAAGCGGCGGGAAGCGACCCCCTTTAGTACTGGGTGGTGGCACAAACCGGTACTAAAGGCCCTCCCTTTAGTACCAATTTGTGCCACGACCCGGTACTAAAGGGGGTGCGCTGGCGCAGGTGCGGTGTGGAAGTTTAGTCCCACCTTGCTAGTCGAGGGGCTACCGCACTGGTTTATAAGCCCCAGTGCGGTAGCTCTCTCGAGCTCCTCTCCTAATCAGGCCTACTGGGCCTACCTGTCCTCCTCGCCTTGTGGGCCTACTGGGCCTTCGCGAGCCTGCATCCTGGCCCAACGAAAGGTTGTGTCGCTAGTCGTATGCAGGCCGCTTTGGCCGAGTAGGCGGGCTTTTTTTTCCTTAATTTTTTTGCTTTATTTTTTTTGTTTTATTTATTTTTGAGTTGTTTTTTTTGCTGTATTTAGAGTTTCTTTGTGAATATTTTTGCTTTAGGTACAAAAAATTACAAACTTTCTGTTAGTGCTGGTAGATTTCAAATTTGAATAGTTTAAATTTTGAATTATTTGAAATTTGTGTGAATCACTAGTTTGTGAATAACTTAACTTTGAAAAAAGTTTTTTCAGTGATTCTTTTTTCTTATGTTTAATATTAGTGTGTTTTATCATTATATTCAATTTAGTAATGCTTAGGTTATTTAAAAAATGAAATGCCTTTGTAACAGTTCAGTTTTTGTCGGAAACCCTGATACTTCGAAAGAGATTGTCCATTTTGTACATGAAGTGCATCCAGTTTTTGCCGTAACCCTCTCTACTTTCTTGCACATGCTATTTGTATGAAATTATGATACCATGCCAACTTTCTACCTTTTCTGAGTTCATTTGAATTGCTTTTCAATTCCAGGGTCATTTAGCTGGAAAAAAAATCAGTAAATGCATGAAAAGAATTTGTTTGCACATAAAATTTCTTCGCGTTTCAAATGCCAAAACACATAACTACCCTAACTATTACAGACATTCCCTCCTGGGTGTGAAACACAGAAGATAGTGATGATAGTGAAGCCGATCACATCCCAGATCTTTGGGTGTGAAACTTTTTCTTCGCGTGTGTCCCTTTGCGCCGTAACCATGGAAAATCTTCATCATTTAACGGGATGCTCGGGTCAATATTCACCGTGAATGGAGCAATTTCATCAAAATTTTCATAATCTTCTGACTTGTCTGTCTTGTCATCCACTCCCACGATGTTTCTCTTCCCAGAAAGAACTATGTGCCGCTTTGGCTCATCGTACGATGCATTTGCTTCCTTATCTTTTCTTTTTCTTGGCTTGGTAGACATGTCCTTCACATAGAAAACCTGTGCCACATCATTGGCTAGGACGAATGGTTCGTCTGCATACGCAAGATTGTTGAGATCCACTGTTGTCATTCCGTACTGCGGGTCTTCCGTTACCCCACCTCGTGTCATATTGACCCATTTGCACCGAAACAAAGGGACCTTTAAACCACGTCGATAGTCAAGTTCCCATATGTCCTGTATATAACCATAATATGTTTCCTTTCCCGTCTTGGTTTCTGCATCAAAGCGGACACCACTGTTTTGGTTGGTGCTCTTCTTATCTTGGGCGATCGTGTACAATGTATTACCATTTATCTCGTACCCTTTGAAAGTCATTATATTCGAAGATGGTAACTGGGACAACAAGTACAGGTCATCTTCAATAGAGGTGTCATGCATGGTACGTGTCTGCAACCAGTTGGCGAAACTCCTGGTTTGTTCACGTGTAATCCAGTCATCAGACCGCTCCGGGTGTTTGGAGCGTAGCAAATTCTTGTGTTCATCCATATACGGAGCCACCAAGGTGGAATTCTGTAGAACTGTGTAGTGTGCTTCAGTGAGAGAATGTCCGTCCATACATATTATTTGTTCCCCTCCTAGCGTGCCTTTTCCATCCAGTCTGCCCTTATGCCGCGATTCAGGAACACCAATCGGCTTAAGGTCAGGAATAAAGTCAATACAAAACTCAATGACCTCCTCATTTTGATGGCCCTTGGAGATGCTTCCTTCTGGCCTAGCACGGTTATGAACATATTTCTTTAAGACTCCCATGAACCTCTCAAAGGGGAACATATTGTGTAGAAATACAGGACCCAAAACGTTAATCTCTTCGCATAGGTGAACTAGGACATGCGTCATGATGTTGAAGAAGGATGGTGGGAACACCAACTCGAAACTGACAAGACATTGCACCAAATCATTCTGTAACCTTGGTATGATTTCTGGATCGATTACCTTCTGAGAGATTGCATTGAGAAATGCACATAGCTTCACAATGGCTAATCGAACGTTTTCCGGTAGAAGCCCCCTCAATGCAACAGGAAGCAGTTGCGTCATAATCATGTGGCAGTCATGAGACTTTAGGTTCTGGAACTTTTTCTCTGCCATGTTTATTATTCCCTTTATATTCGACGAGAAGCCAGACGGTACCTTAATACTGAGCAGGCATTCAAAGAAGATTTCCTTCTCTTCTTTGGTAAGAGCGTAGCTTGGATGACCCTGATGTATGCCGTCTTCTCCGTGCATACGTTGCTGGTCCTCCCGTGCCTCAGGTGTATCTTTTGTCTTCCCATACACGCCCAAGAAGCCAAGAAGGGTCACGCAAAGATTCTTCGTCACGTGCATCACGTCGATTGCGGAGCGGACCTCTAGGTCTTTCCAATATGGCAGGTCCCAAAATATAGATTTCTTCTTCCACATGGGTGCGTGTCCGTCCGCGTCCTTCGGAACAGGTTGTCCGCCAGGACCCTTTCCAAATGTCACCTTCAAATCCTTGACCATATCATGTACATCAGCACCAGTACGGTGGCGAGGCTTCGTCCGGTGATCCGCCTCACCTTTGAAATGCTTGCCTTTCTTTCTTACGGGAGCCTGCTCGGAAGAAATCGACGATGTCCCAGGTACACATTCTTCTTACAACTATTCAAATATATACTGTCGGTATCATCCAAACAGTGCGTGCATCCGCGGTATCCCTTGTTTGTCTGTCCTGAAAGGTTACTGAGAGCAGGCCAATCATTGATGGTCACGAACAGCAACGCCTTTAGGTCAAATTCTTCCCCCATGTGCTCATCCCACGCACGTACACCTGTTCCATTCCACAGTTGTAAGAGTTCTTCTACTAATGGCCTTAGGTACACATCAATGTCGTTGCCGGGTTGCTTAGGGCCTTGGATGAGCACTGGCATCATAATGAACTTCCGCTTCATGCACAACCAAGGAGGAAGGTTATACAAACATAGAGTCACAGGCCAGGTGCTATGGTTGCTGCTCTGCTCCCCAAAAGGATTAACGCCATCTGCGCTTAGACCAAACCATACGCTCCTTGCGTCATCTGCAAACTCCTTCCCGTACTTTCTTTCGATTTTTCTCCACTGCGACCCATCAGCGGGTACTCTCAACTTTCCGTCTTTCTTACGGTCTTCTCTGTGCCATCGCATCGCCTTGGCATGCTCTTTGTTTTGGAACAAACGTTTCAACCGTGGTATTATAGGAGAATACCACATCACCTTGGCAGGAATCTTCTTCCTGGGGCGCTCTCCCTCGACATCACCAGGCTCATCGCGGTTGATCTTATAGCGCAATGCACCACATACCGGGTGAGGGAGTCCTGGACTAGGGGGTGTCCGGACAGCCGGACTATCATCGTCCGCCGGACTCCAAGACTACGAAGATGCAAGATTGAAGACTCCGTCCCGTGTCCGGATGGGACTTTCCTTGGTGTGGAAGGCAAGCTTGGCGATACGGATATGTAGATCTCCTACCATTGTAACCGACTCTGTGTAACGCTAGCCTTCTCCGTTGTCTATATAAACCGGAGGGCTTTAGTCCGTAGGACACAACATACATTACAACAATCATACCATAGGCTAGCTTTAGGATTTAGCCTCCTTGATCTCGTGGTAGATCCACTCTTGTACTACCCATATCATCAATATTAATCAAGCAGGACGTAGGGTTTTATCTCCATCAAGAGGGCCCGAACCTGGGTAAAACATCGTGTCCCTTGTCTCCTGTTACCATCCGCCTAGACGCACAGTTCGGAACCCCCTACCCGAGATCCGCCGGTTTTGACACCGACATTGGTGCTTTCATTCAGAGTTCCGCTGCGTCGTCACCGATAGGAAGGATGCCTCCACCCGTCTTCTAGGACGGTATTTTCGCCAAAGGGGCCTTGGCCGCCGGCCAAACTATCCGGCTAGGTGGGTTTCTTATGACCGCCTGTCCGGCCACTGCTTCGACAATGACTTCTCAAGTCGTCAAAAGCAATCTCCACGTCAGCTCGGAATTCGCCGAGCGGCTAGATCGAATAGAGCTCTCGTCTGTCAACGAACTCTTGGATCGCATCGCCGCCCTGGGAGTCGCTATAGACTACAATCAGATTGGGCTTAAAACCAATCTGAAAGAGATTAACTCTCCCCAGGTCACCCACCACGTCGCAGTGGTAGAGGAACAATGCGGCGACTTTCCTCCTGTATTAAAATCCAGACATGTCCGGGCTCCCGAACCCTCCACGCCAGATTTCCGCAGAGGAACAGACTTCGATCGAGCATTGAACTTAAAGTCAGGCATCGGACCGGACTCATTGGACAACGTCCAGCAATCCAAGCTTCCAAAATTGGAAACTTCACGGCCTTTAAGCCCCGAGATGGGTAGGGATCCGGATTTTATTCCACCCACCCGCCCAGACATATGCGATTCATCTCTAATACGGCAAGAGCCCACTGAAACAGTACATCACTACTGGGCCAGATTCCTCCTGGTTATGGACAGGATAAAGGACTGCCGAGAGGAAAAGGCAATCTCAATCTTTTGCAATAATTGCACGGACAAGGGAATATTGAACGCCATCGGCCGTCGTAAAATCACACGCTTCACCGATCTGGCGTCCATAGTACGAAAGTACTGTGCGATGGAGAGTTTCCGGAAAACCGAAAACCAGTTTTGGGACAATCCGGCCCCGAATACAACCCTAGTCCGCAACAAAAGGGTGCATCATACTCAGGCCCCAGATACAAAAACCAAAAAGCAAAAACCCCATAGAGGGCACGGAACCGTACTGGAAGGATGGCTCAGCGGACCCTGTAAGCTTCATAGTACAGAGGGCGCCGTCCCAAATCATATCCTTCGAGCATGTCGGATATTACGGCAGGTGGCCAAAAGTGGCGAGGAGCTTCTAGCCCCGGAAAACCACTCCAACAATACCGGTACGGTATCAACAGTCTTCGAGACCTTCGCATCAAATAATATGCGAAAATGAACAATCCACGGCCTCACCAAAGTCTACCAAGTAGCAACAGCAAATCCATGGAGCGACACAGCCATCACCTTCAACGCCTGCGACGAAACCTAAATTCCGAACAGCCCGAGCACCAGCCGCACTGGTGCTTAGTCCCATAGTGGACGGCTTTCGACTTACAAAGGTCCTCATGTCTGGCAGCAGCAGACTAAACCTCATCTACGAGGAAACTCTTCAAAAAATGGAAATAGACTGGAGCCGTATTGAGCGAAGCAGCACAACCTTCAGAGGAATAATCCCTAGCCGGGAAGCGCGCTGCACCGGAAAAATCACACTCGATGTGGTGTTCGGCTCGCCGGACAATTACAGATCCGAAGAAGTCACGTTCCAAGTGGCCCTGTTCAACAGCGGATATCACGCTATATTAGGACGAGAGGCATTCACAATTTTTCAAGCCGTACCCCATTACTGGTACATGAAGCTCAAAATGCCTGGGCCCGGCGGAATAATCACTCTCGCTAGTGATCCGGACATAGCACTCCGCGCCGAAAACAAGACAGCCGCACTAGCCCTGGAGGCACTATCCGAAGCCTTAGCGGCAGAAGAACTCACCGCGCTGCGCTCTACGGTGAATAGGGACGATGTGATACTCGATAAAAGATCCAAGTCCACCTCCTTCAAACCAGCAGATGAAATAGTAAAATTCCAGGTCCATCCAACGGACCCAACAAAGACGGCCTGCATTGGGGCACAATTGAACCCCGAGGTAGACGCCGCACTGCGAGAATTCCTTCGGGAAAATTGGGACATTTTCGCCTGACATCCTTCGGACATGCCCGTAATCCCACGCAGATTGGCAGAACACAGCCTAAACATCCTAAAAGGATTCAAGCCGGTCAAACAGGCTCTTCGACGATTCTCCGAACCCAAAAGACAGGCAATGGGAGAAGAGCTAGCCAAACTATTGGAAGCCGGATTCATCAGAGATATCAAACATCTGGATTGGCTAGCAAATCTGGTAATGGTACCAAAGAAGGACAAATCCTGGTGCCTATGCGTCGGTTTTAAAGACCTCAATAAGGCTTGCCCAAAGGATCCCTTCCCCCTCCCCCGCATCGACCAAATTATCGATGCTACCGCAGGGCACGATTCGTTGTGCTTCCTCGACGCATACTCTGGCTACCATCAAATCAAGATGGCAGAAGCAGACCAAGCCGCAACGGCATTCATCACTCCATACGGACCATTCTGCTTCAACACGATGCCCTTCAGACTTAAAAACGCCGGCGCAACATATCAGCGCATGATTCAAACATGTCTGGCTACCTGTTGGAAATATGCCCTAGAGGCAATAATAAAAGTATTATTATTATATTTCCTTGTTCATGATAATTGTCTTTTATTCATGCTATAACTGTATTATCCGGAAATCGTAATACACGTGTGAATACATAGACCACAATATGTCCCTAGTGAGCCTCTAGTTGACTAGCTCGTTGTGATCAACAGATAGTCATGGTTTCCTGGCTATGGACATTGGATGTCGTTGATAACGGGATCACATCATTAGGAGAATGATGTGATGGACAAGACCCAATCCTAAGCATAGCACAAAGATCGTGTAGTTCGTTTGCTAGAGCTTTTCTAATGTCAAGTATCTTTTCCTTAGACCATGAGATTGTGCAACTCCCGGATACCGTAGGAGTGCTTTGGGTGTACCAAACGTCACAACGTAACTGGGTGGCTATAAAGGTGCATTACAAGTATCTCCGAAAGTGTCTGTTGGGTTGGCACGAATCGAGACTGGGATTTGTCACTCCGTGTAAGCGGAGAGGTATCTCTGGGCCCACTCGGTAGGACATCATCATATGCGCAATGTGACCAAGGAGTTGATCACGGGATGATGTGTTACGGAACGAGTAAAGAGACTTGCCGGTAACGAGATTGAACAAGATATAAGGATACCGACGATCGAATCTCGGGCAAGTACAATACCGCTAGACAAAGGGAATTGTATACGGGATTGATTAAGTCCTTGACATCGTGGTTCATCCGATGAGATCATCGTGGAACATGTGGGAGCCATCATGGGTATCCAGATCCCGCTGTTGGTTATTGACCGGAGAACGTCTCGGTCATGTCTACATGTCTCCCGAACCCGTAGGGTCTACACACTTAAGGTTCGATGACGCTAGGGTTATAAAGGAAGTTTGCATGTGGTTACCGAATGTTGTTCGGAGTCCCAGATGAGATCCCGGACGTCACGAGGAGTTCCGGAATGGTCCGGAGGTAAAGATTTATATATGGGAAGTCCTATTTTGGCCACCGGAAAATGTTCGGAATTTTTCGGTATTGTACCGGGAAGGTTCTAGAAGGTTCCAGAGTGGGGCCCACCTGCATGGGGGGACCCACATGAACGTGGGTAGTGGCGGAAAGGCCCCACACCCCTGGTCAAGGCGCACCAAGATCCCCCCTTAGAAGGAATAAGATCATATCCCAAAGGGATAAGATCAAGATCCCTAAAAAGGGGGGATAGCAATCGGTGGGGAAGGAAATGATGGGATTTCCTTCCTCCCACCTTTGCCAACGCCCCAATGGACTTGGAGGGCAAGAAACCAGCCCCCTCCACCCCTATATATAGTGGGGAGGCGCATGGGAGCTGCACCCTTGCCCCTGGCGCAGCCCTCCCTCTCCCAAGTGCTCCTCCTCTCTCGCGGTGCTTGGCGAAGCCTTGCAGGATTGCCACGCTCCTCCACCACCACCACGCCGTTGTGCTGCTGCTGGATGGAGTCTTCCTCAACCTCTCCCTCTCTCCTTGCTGGATCAAGGCTTGGGAGACGTCACCGGGCTGTACGTGTGTTGAACGCGGAGGTGCCGTGCGTTCGGCACTTGATCATCAGTGATTTGAATCACAACGAGTACGACTCCATCAACCCCGTTCACTTGAACGCTTCCGCTTAGCGATCTACAAGGGTATGTAGATGCACTCTCCTTTCTACTCGTTGCTGGTCTCTCCATAGATAGATCTTGGTGATACGTAGGAAATTTTTTGAATTTCTGCTACGTTCCCCATCAGTGGCATCATGAGCTAGGTCTATTGCGTAGATTCTTTGCACGAGTAGAACACAAAGTAGTTGTGGGCGTTGATGTTGTTCAATATGCTTACCGTTACTAGTCCAATCTTGTTTCGACGGTATTGTGGGATGAAGCGGCCCGGACCGACCTTACACGTACTCTTACGTGAGACAGGTTCCACCGATTGACATGCACTTGGTGCATAAGGTGGCTAGCGGGTGCCAGTCTCTCCCACTTTAGTCGGAACGGATTCGATGAAAAGGGTCCTTATGAAGGGTAAATAGCAATTGGCATATCACGTTGTGGTTTTGCGTAGGTAAGAAACGTTCTTGCTAGAAACCCATAGCAGCCACGTAAAACATGCAACAACAATTAGAGGACGTCTAACTTGTTTTTGCAGGGTATGCTTTGTGATGTGATATGGCCAACAAGAATGTGATGAATGATATGTGTTGTATGAGATTGATCATGTTCTTGTAATAGGATTCACGACTTGCATGTCGATGAGTATGACAACCGGCAGGAGCCATAGGAGTTGTCTTAATTTATTGTACGACCTGCGTGTCATTGTACAACGTCATGTAATTACTTTACTTTATTGCTCACCGGTAGCCATAGTAGTAGAAGTAATAAGTTGGCGAGACGACTTCATGGAGACACGATGATGGAGATCATGATCATGGTGTCATGCCGGTGACGATGATGATCATGGAGCCCCGAAGATGGAGATCAAAAGGAGCAAAATGATATTGGCCATATCATGTCACTATTTGATTGCATGTGATGTTTATCATGTTTATGCATCTTGTTTACTTAGGACGACGGTAGTAAATAAGATGATCCCTTACAAAAATTTCAAGAAGTGTTCTCCCCTAACTGTGCACCGTTGCTACAGTTTGTCGTTTCTAAGCACCACGTGATGATCGGGTGTGATGGATCCTTACGTTCACATACAACGGGTGTAAGACAGATTTACACAGCGAAAACACTTAGGGTTAACTTGACGAGCCTAGCATGTACAGACATGGCCTCGGAACACGAAGACCGAAAGGTCGAGCATGAGTCGTATAGTAGATACGATCAACATGAAGATGTTCACCGACGTTGGCTAGTCCGTCTCACGTGATGATCGGACACGGCCTAGTTGACTCGGATCATGTAATCACTTAGATGACCAGAGGGATGTCTATCTGAGTGGGAGTTCATGAGATGAACTTAATTATCCTGAACATAGTCAAAAGATCTTTGCAAATTATGTCATAAGCTCGCGCTTTAGTTCCACTGTTTAGATATGTTCCTAGAGAAAATATAGTTGAAAGTTGACAGTAGCGATTATGCGGACAGTAGAAAGCTTATGTCCTTAATGCACCGCTCAGTGTGCTGAACCCCAAACGTCGTTTGTGGATGTTGCAAACATCGAACATACACGTTTTGATAACTACGTGATAGTTCAGATAAACGGTTTAGAGTTGAGGCACCAAAGATGTTTTCGAAACGTCACGGAACATATGAGATGTTTCGAGGGATGAAATTGGGGTTTTTAGGCTCGTGCCCACGTCAAGAGGTATAAGACCTCCGACGATTTTCTTAACCTGCAAACTAACGGAGAAAAGCTCAATTGTTGTGCTTGTGCTCAGATTGTCTGAGTACAACAATCGCTTGAATCGAGTGGGAGTTGATCTTCCAGATGAAATAGTGATGGTTCTCCAAAGTCATTGCCACCAAGTTGCTAGAGCTTTGTGATGAACTATAACATATCAGGGATAGATATGATGATCCTTGAGGTATTCATGATGTTTGACACCGCGAAAGTAGAAATCAAGAAGGAGCATCAATTGTTGATGAAACCACTAGTTTCAAGAAGGGCAAGGGCAAGAAAGGATACTTCATGAAACGGCAAATCAGTTGCTGCTCTAGTGAAGAAACCCAAGGTTGAACCCAAACCCGAGACTAAGTGCTTCTGTAATAAGGGGAACAACCACTGGAGCAGAATTACCCTAGATACTTGGTAGATGAGAAGGCTGGCAAAGTCGATAGAAGTATATTGGATATACATTATGTTAATGTGTACTTTACTAGTACTCCTAGTAGCACCAGGGTATAAGATACCGGTTCGGTTGCTAAGTTTTAGTAACTCGAAATAATAGCTACGGAATAAACGGAGACTAGCTAAAGGTGAGCTCACGATATATGTTGGAATTGTTTCCAAGTTTGATGTGATCAAACATCGCACGCTCCCTCTACCATCAAGATTAGTATTAAACCTGAATGGTTTATTGAATCTCGATCGTAGTGATACACATTTTCATGCCAAAAGATATAAGATAGTAATGATAGTACCGCTTACTTGTGGCACTGCCATGTAAGTCATATTGGTGTAAAACGCATGAAGAAGCTCCATGTTGATGGATCTTTGGGCTCACTCATTTTTTAAAAGTTTGAGACATGCGAACCATGTCTATTGGTGTATATGCATGAAGAAACTCCATGCAAATGGACCGTTGGAACTCACTTGATTTTGAATCACTTGAGACATGCAAATCATACCACATGGGCAAGATGACTGAAATCCTCGGTTTCAGTAAAATGGAACAAGATAGAAACTTGTTGGAAGTAACACATTTTGATGTGTGCAGTCCAATGAGTGCTGAGGAATACAGTGAATATCGTTATGTTCTTACTTCACAGATGATTCGAGTAGATGTTGAGAATATTTACTTGATGAAACACAAGTCTGAATTATTGAATGGTTCAAGTAATTTCAGAGTGAAGTAGAAGATCATCGTGACAAGAGGATGAAATGTCTATGATATGATCATAGAGATGAGTATCTGAGTTACAAGCTTTGGCACACAATTATGACATTGTGGAAATTGTTTCACAATTAATACCGCCTGGAACACCATAGTTTGATGGTGTGTCCGAACATCATAAGTGCACCCTATTGGATATGATGCATACCATGATGTCTCTTATCGAGTTACCACTATCGTTCATGGGTTAGGCATTAGAGACAACCACATTCACTTTAAATAGGGCACCACGTAATTCCGTTGAGATGACACCGTATGAATTATGGTTTAGAGAAACCTAAGTTGTCGTTTCTTAAAGGTTTGGGGCTGCGATGCTTATGTGAAAAAGTTTCAGGATTGATAAGCTCGAACCCAAAGCGGATAAAATGCATCTTCATAGGACACCCAAAACAGTTGGGTATACCTCCTAATTCAGATCCGAAAGCAATATGGATTGCTTCTTGAATCGGGTCCTTTCTCGAGGAAAGATTTCTCTCGAAAGAGTTGAGTGGGAGGATAGTGGAGACTTGATGAGGTTATTGAACCGTCACTTCAACAAGTGTGTAGCAGGGCACGGGAAGTTGTTCCTGTGGCACCTACACCAATTGAAGTAGAAGCTTATGATAGTGATCATGAAGTTTCGGATCAAGTCACTACCGTACCTTGTAGGGTGACATGGATACGTACTACTTCAGAGTGGTACAGTAATCCTGTCTTCAAGGTCATGTTGCTAGACAACAATGAACCTACGAGCTATGGAGAAGCGATGGTGGGCCCAAATTCCGACAAATGGTTAGAAGCCATAAAGTCCGAGATAGGATCCATGTATCAAAACAAAGCATGAACTTTGGTGGACTTGCCCGATGATCGGCAAGCCATTGAGATAAATGGATCTTTAAGAAGAAGACGGACGTGGACGGTAATGTCACCGTCCATGAAGCTCGACTTGTGGCGAAGATTTTTTCACAAGTTCAAGGAGTTGACTACGATGAGATTTTCTCATCCGTAGTGATGCTTAAAGTCCATCGGAATCATGTTAGCATTGGCTGCATTTATGAAATCTGGCAGATGGATGTCAAGACAAGTTTCCTTACCAGTTTTTGTAAGGAAAGGTTGTATGTGATACAATCAGAAAAGTTTTGTCAATCCTAAGGATGATAAAAGGTATGCTAGCTCCAGCGATCCTTCTAAGGACTGGAGTAAGCATCTCGGAGTTGGAATGTACACTTTGATGAGATGATCAAAGATTTTGGGTTTGTACAAAGTTTATGAGAAACTTGTATTTCCAAAGAAGTGAGTGGGAGCACTATAAAATTTCTGATAAGTATATGTTCTTGACATATTGTTGATCAGAAATGATGTAGAATTTCTAGAAAGCATATAGGGTTATTTGAAAGGTGTTTTCAATAGAAAACCTGGATCAAGCTACTTGAACATTGAGCATCAAGATCTATAAGATAGATCAAAATGCTTAATAATACTTTTAAATGAGCACGTACCTTGACATAATCTTGAAGGTGTTCAAGATGGATCAGTCAAAGAAGGAGTTCTTGCCTGAGTTGTAAGGTATGAAGTTAAGACTTAAAGCTCGACCACGGCAGAAGAAAGAGGAAGGACGAAGGTCGTCCCCTATGCTTTTATCATAGGCTCTCTACAGTATGCTATGCTGTGTACCGCACCTGAAGTGTGCCTTGCCATGAGTCAGTCAAGGGGTACAAGAGTGATCCAAGAATGGATCACAGGACAGCGGTCAAAGTTATCCTTAGTAACTAGTGGACTAAGGAATTTTCTCGATTATGGAGGTGGTAAAAGAGTTCATCGTAAAGGGTTACGTCGATGCAAGCTTAACACCTATCCGGATAGCTCTGAGTAGAGATACCGGATACGTATAATGGAGCAACTTCTAGTATAGCTCCAAGTAGAACAGTTATTTGGAATAGCTCCAAATAGAGCGTGGTAGCTACATCTAGGAGATGACATAGAGATTTGTAAAGCACACACGGATCTAAAAGGTTCAGACCCGTTGACTATAACCTCTCTTGCAAGCATAACATGATCAAACCCAGAACTCATCGAGTGTTAATCACATGGTAAATGCGAACTAGATTATTGACTCTAGTAAACTCTTTGGGTGTTAGTCACATGGGGATGTGACCTTGAGTGTTAATCACATATCGATGTGAACTAGATTATTGACTCTAGTGCAAGTGGGAGACTGTTGGAAATATGCCCTAGAGGCAATAATAAAAGTATTATTATTATATTTCCTTGTTCATGATAATTGTCTTTTATTCATGCTATAACTGTATTATCCGAAAATCGTAATACACGTGTGAATACATAGACCACAATATGTCCCTAGTGAGCCTCTAGTTGACTAGCTCGTTGTGATCAACAGATAGTCATGGTTTCCTGGCTATGGACATTGGATGTCGTTGATAACGGGATCACATCATTAGGAGAATGATGTGATGGACAAGACCCAATCCTAAGCATAGCACAAAGATCGTGTAGTTCGTTTGCTAGAGCTTTTCTAATGTCAAGTATCTTTTCCTTAGACCATGAGATTGTGCAACTCCCAGATACCGTAGGAGTGCTTTGGGTGTACCAAACGTCACAACGTAACTGGGTGGCTATAAAGGTGCATTACAGGTATCTCCGAAAGTGTCTGTTGGGTTGGCACGAATCGAGACTGGGATTTGTCACTCCGTGTAAGCGGAGAGGTATCTCTGGGCCCACTCGGTAGGACATCATCATATGCGCAATGTGACCAAGGAGTTGATCACGGGATGATGTGTTACGGAACGAGTAAAGAGACTTGCCGGTAACGAGATTGAACAAGGTATAAGGATACCGACGATCGAATTTCGGGCAAGTACAATACCGCTAGACAAAGGGAATTGTATACGGGATTGATTAAGTCCTTGACATCGTGGTTCATCCGATGAGATCATCGTGGAACATGTGGGAGCCATCATGGGTATCCAGATCCCGCTGTTGGTTATTGACCGGAGAACGTCTCGGTCATGTCTACATGTCTCCCGAACCCGTAGGGTCTACACACTTAAGGTTCGATGACGCTAGGGTTATAAAGGAAGTTTGCATGTGGTTACCGAATGTTGTTCGGAGTCCCAGATGAGATCCCGGATGTCACGAGGAGTTCCGGAATGGTCCGGAGGTAAAGATTTATATATGGGAAGTCCTATTTTGGCCACCGGAAAATGTTTGGGATTTTTCGGTATTGTACCGGGAAGGTTCTAGAAGGTTCCAGAGTGGGGCCCACCTGCATGGGGGGACCCACATGAACGTGGGTAGTGGCGGAAAGGCCCCACACCCCTGGTCAAGGCGCACCAAGATCCCCCCTTAGAAGGAATAAGATCATATCCCAAAGGGATAAGATCAAGATCCCTAAAAAGGGGGGATAGCAATCGGTGGGGAAGGAAATGATGGGATTTCCTTCCTCCCACCTTTGCCAACGCCCCAATGGACTTGGAGGGCAAGAAACCAGCCCCCTCCAACCCTATATATAGTGGGGAGGCGCATGGGAGCTGCACCCTTGCCCCTGGCGCAGCCCTCCCTCTCCCAAGTGCTCCTCCTCTCTCGCGGTGCTTGGCGAAGCCCTGCAGGATTGCCACGCTCCTCCACCACCACCACGCCGTTGTGCTGCTGCTGGATGGAGTCTTCCTCAACCTCTCCCTCTCTCCTTGCTGGATCAAGGCTTGGGAGACGTCATCGGGCTGTACGTGTGTTGAACGCGGAGGTGTCGTGCGTTCGGCACTTGATCATCGGTGATTTGAATCACGACGAGTACGACTCCATCAACCCCGTTCCCTTGAACGCTTCCGCTTAGCGATCTACAAGGGTATGTAGATGCACTCTCCTTTCTACTCGTTGCTGGTCTCTCCATAGATAGATCTTGGTGATACGTAGGAAATTTTTTGAATTTCTGCTACGTTCCCCAACACTACCCAGATCGGCAAAACAGTCGAGGCATACGTAGACGACGTTGTCGTCAAAACCAAACACATCGAAACTCTAGTAGACGATTTGAGGCTCACATTCTACAACCTTAGAGCATATGACATCAAGCTGAATCCGGAAAAATGCGTTTTCAGCGTACCAGCCGGAAAGCTGCTGGGCTTCATTGTATCCGGTAGAGGAATTGAAGCAAACCCGGCCAAAATCCGAGCTCTGTCACAGTTGGATATTCCAAAAGACCTCAAACAGATACAAAAATTGACCGGATGCGTGGCAGCTCTAAGCCGTTTTATCTCCCGCTTGGGAGAAAAGGCACTGCCCCTTTATCGCCTCCTTAGGCGCACCGAACACTTCGAGTGGACGGATGCTGCCACTGCCGGACTCGAAGAAATAAAGGCCATATTGGCAAAAAATACGGTCCTAGCCGCGCCAAACCTAGGCGAACCCATGTTGTTATACATCGCAGCAACACATCAAGTTGTAAGCGCGGTACTCGTCGTTGAACGAGAGACAGAAGGGCATAAATTCCCTCTTCAAAAACCAGTGTACTATGTATCCACTGTGTTAACCCCCTGCAAGTCCCGTTACCTGCACTATCAAAAGATAGCCTACGCGGTGTTCATGGCATCCCGGAAGCTCCGACACTACTTTCAAGAGTGTTCGATAACAGTGGCCTCCGAAGTACCACTCAATGACATTATAAACAACCGCGACGCAACGGGCAGGATTGCAAAATGGGCCATTGAGCTCCTACCATTCGATATAACCTACAAGCCTCGGCGAGCTATAAAGTCACAAGTTTTGGCTGACTTTGTCGCTGAATGGACCGAAGCCGAACTCCCTAAAGAGTACGGCGCATACTCCAATTGGACTATGCACTTCGACGGCTCCAAAATGTTGGCCGGACTGGGGGCTGGCGTCGTCTTGACGTCCCCAACCAGGGACACGGTCCAATACGTACTTCAAATAATGTACACGGACTCCAACAACGCAGCCGAATATGAGGCCCTTCTACATGGTCTCCGGATGGCAATCTCCATGGGCATTCAACGCCTAGAGGTGCGCGGGGATTCAAACCTCGCAATATCCCAAATAAACGGAGACTTTGACGCCAAGGATCCGAAAATGGCAGCATATCGCAACGCTGTCCTAAAAATGTCAGCTCGGTTTGAAGGACTTGAATTCCACCATGTAGCCCGAGATAATAACCAAGCAGCCGACGTACTGGCACGCATCGGCGCAAAACGTGACGCCGTCCCTCCAAATATCTTCCTGGAACGACTCTTCAAGCCGTCCGTACTATGGGAAGGGGAGTCCGGAAATGACAAACCGGAAACAACCGCGCCAATCGGCGAGTCAGCCGATGACATAACACCTTCTGCCCACGACATAATGGCAGTAATCGCCCCGTGGACAGAACCATTCCTAGCCTACTTGCTTAGGGAGGAACTTCCCGAAGAGCAAAATGAGGCCCGCTGCATAGTCCGGTGATCGAAAGCCTACAAGGTCCATGAGGGAGAACTTTATAAGAAAAGTACAACCGGAGTCCTTCAAAGGTGTATCTCCGAAGAGGAAGGGCGAAACCTCCTGGCTGAAATTCATGCCGGACTAGGCGGACACCACGCAGCAGCCCAGGCCCTTGTAGGAAAGGCATTCCGTACAGGATTTTATTGGCCGACGGCCCGGGCAGATGCCCAGGACTTAGTCCAGAGATGCGGCGGTTGTCAGCTCTTTGCTAATCAGAGCCATATGCCACCCACCGCCCTCAAAACAATACCCATTACCTGGCCGTTCGCGGTCTGGGGGCTTGATATGGTTGGACCCCTTAAAGGGGGAACCCACAAGCAAAGGTACCTATTGGTCATGGTGGATAAATTCACCAAATGGATAGAGGCCAAACTGGTCAAAACGGCAGAGTCCGGACCAGTGATAGACTTTATATCCGGGATCGTACACCGTTACGGTGTCCCCCACAGCATCATCACCGACAACGGCACGAACTTTATGGCTGACGAGGTTAAGTCATGGTGCAAAAACATGGGCATTAAGCTCGACTACGCTTCAGTCTATCACCCTCAAACCAATGGTCAAGTGAAACGAGCAAATGGTCTAATAATGAGCGGCATTAAACCCAGACTAGTGCGGTCACTTACAAAATCCGACACGCACTGGGTAGAGGAGCTCGACTCCGTACTCTGGGGGCTGCGGACAACGCCCAACCGTACTACCGGATTTACACCATTCTTTATGGTATACGGCGCAGAGGCAGTTTTGCCCTGAGACATCATTCATGACTCACCTCGAGTGCGCATGTACGAAGAACGAGAAGCCGAGCTGGATCGGCAGGACAGCTTGGACGCATTGGAGGAGGAATGCGATGTCGCCAAGGCTCGTTCCACATTTTATCAGCAGCAGGCTAGAAGATATCAAAGCAGAGAAGTACGGGCCAAGACTTACAACGTTGGCGAACTAGTTCTACGCCTGCCGGACAAGAAAAAGGACAAGCTCAAGCCCAAATGGGAGGGCCCCTTCATTATCGACCAAGTCCTGACCGGCGGGGCGTACCGTCTGCGAAATGCGTCGGACAACCGACTCGAGCCGAACCCATGGAACGCAGCCCGCCTCCGAAGATTCTATGCCTAGCGCCGGACTAAGAGTTCGTCCCCTTCCCCCGTCCAAATTTTTTACACTCCAGCTGCACTTCGTTTCTATTTCCTCTCTTAACCTTTCTTCATAAACAGCCCTTAAGGGCCCACTTGCGCATTGTTCGCACACACTTGATGTGCCATCCGCACTCATTATACCTGGGGTCTTCTTTTCAAGAAGCTCAATTGTAAGGGCTTCATGCCTAGCACATGTGTCAAGCTTCCACATGTACCCTTTACTCACCATTATATGCATCGATATGACTTAAGTTTTGGCCAAGCTGGGTTGCCTGGCTCCTGTGCTTACCCCTATGTTCCCGATTGTTCGGCTAGGAGGTAAAGGGAGCACCTCTGCGATTTTTACTGCCGGGTCAGCCGGATGTGTACCTTAGGCTGGGTGAAGCTGAAAGCTAGCGTTCTTAAGGGAATATTCGGTCGGTGACTTGAAAGATGATTTTTTTACATACCTGTTTATCTGCCCCCAGATGTTTTTCTACTTTTTTGCAGTCCGGACATGCACTTTAGGGCATGCCTCCCAAGGAAAGGAACCCTTAACGGAACTATTCTCCCTGGAAGATGTTTCTTACTAACCATGTAATATAACATAACTAGTTGGGCACTTGTCTGATAAAGCACTAATGACCCCTACACCTGGTCTCCATGCATACCCCGGTTGTTTCTTAACCAAAAAGGTATTCGGACACACTCCGGTCTCTAGGGTCCCGAGGTCGAAGCGAAAAGGTCGGCAAAGACAAATGATCTACAATCCGGCTAGAAGGCATTTCACATGTCATTTTAAAATACATTGTCAAATTTACTGATTGTATTCCTCCTCAATCCCGTCTAACAGGCTGTCTAACTTACAGTCCCGTTGGGAAAATTTAGCAGCCAACTCTACTTGGCTGTATACTAAACTCACAGGGATCTCCTTCCCATCGGGCCCCACCGGTCCAACTTCGGCCATGTGGTTGGGATCCGCCTTCTTGTACCGCGTCTTCACCATGGCCAAAGCCTCCCTGGCACCCTGGCGGCAGGCCGAAATCTTCCATAAACGAAAGCGCTGCCGCACTCCATGGAGTTTCTCCGCAAGCTCCCCAAGGCCCTCGGGTAGGGAGACGACTGGCCATAATGCCTGGACGACGACGCTCATCGCCTGCCGAACTCGTTCGAGCAGTTGCAGACGCTTCCTAGGAAAGTTGCTCTGAATATTTAAATACGAGCTATACCTTTGCAGCGACGTTCCAGTCCGTGCTGCGCTCCTTTTCTGCCTGCTGGTCCGAACTGGCCTTTGTTGGTCAGCCGCCGCGGGCTCGGCTTCCCGCCTTGAAGGTGCTTCCTGTAAAACACCATCGTTCGCGAAGGTCAGAAATGGGCAAGGAAGAGATAATGGTGTCCGGACCTCGGTCACAATCACCTGGGAAGCCGGATATAATCCGGGGTAGTCCGCCTTAATGGCGACTAAAGCGTTATCCATGCTGAGCTGGTGGAACACCCCGTCGATCAGCTCCACCTTGATATCCGGATCCTCTTCGGAGGCCGGATCCTGGGATCTCTCTGGATCCTCGAGTTGCGGAGCTGGACTTACCATGTCCTCCACAATCCGGCGCAGTTCCTGCGCCGAAGATATAATGTAAGAAGCTTAAACTTTGAAAGCATGGGTTGAGCCCTTAAAAGTGTTCGCTTACCCAGCCCCGAGGATTATTCATGGAAAACCCATTCAAGGGGTTCGTTCGAAGGAAGTCCTCCTTCTCCCCCTTGTACAGGCCGGACAGGACTGCACCAGATCCTCGGTCGAATCCGTCCCTTTGCGGCCATGGCGGGTGGCATCATCTTCCCCGTTGAAATCCCACATGGGGTGGCCCCTGTATTGCAATGGCTGTACCCCCCGCATGATGCATGTTGCCATGACTCCAATCATGGTCAACCCGGAATGGGCTAGTAATTTTATTCGGCCCATCAGGTAATGGACGCTCTTGTCTTCCTCCAATTGGGGGCTCCGCGGGCGCTAGCTAAGGCGTTTCTTCAGAGGAGCAGCACTAAACTCCGGGAGGCCGACCCGGACTGGGTCCGGTAGCGGAGCGGCTTCTATGTAAAACCATTCCGAAGGCCGGTCTTCAGACGCCTTCTTAGGGGTACCGGATGGATATCCGGTCCCGACAATGTGCCATACTTCGGCGCCGCCCACTTGATATATAGATCCCTCGTGAGAACGGGGTACGAGGCAGAACAACCTCTTCCACAGTGCAAAATGGGGCTCGATGCCCAGGAATAGCTCGCAAAGAGCTACATAACCCGCGATATGCAGGACAGAGGCGGGTGTAAGGTGATGGAGCTGGAGTCCGTAGAACTCCAGGAGCCCGCGGAGGAACGGATGTATCGGAAATCCGAGTCCCCTTATCAGATAAGGGACGAAGCATACCCGCTCCCCTTTGTTGGGACTTGGGGTAACCTCTGCTTGCTTCCCACCTTGGTAGGTGGCCAGCCCGGCTCGAACCGGGACCATGAAGGCCGGAGGGAGATATCCCCCCGCTTGGAGCTTCACTAGCTCGTTGTGTGGAACAGAGCACCTCCCCCAATCTCCTGGCAGTGGGCTAGGAGCGCGAGAAGAGGAGCCGCGTCGATGGTCCATGATGGAATGGGTTTTTGGGGTCAAAGGCGCTCCGATGAGTATTCGCGGAAGGAAGGTGGTGTGATTTGGATCTGGATTTTTGCATCTTTTGTAGGCGGATGACTTGCACGACTAGGGGGTGAAACGTAAAAGACACCCTGGCTTTTCACATTCGTGCGACGCGTGGAAGAAGGCCATTATTGGGCGTAGAAGCCAAGAAGCACAACATTTATGAGGAAGCCGGACACTGTTCGGCAGGTACATGGAACTTAAAGGGAGAACCCGCCTTGCAACGCCGAAGAGTATATACGCGCTGGACTTATCGTCATTGAAGCCTGGTTCGGGGGCTACTGAGGGAGTCCTGGACTAGGGGGTGTCCGGACAGCCGGACTATCATCGTCCGCCGGACTCCAAGACTACGAAGATGCAAGATTGAAGACTCCGTCCCGTGTCCGGATGGGACTTTCCTTGGCGTGGAAGGCAAGCTTGGCGATACGGATATGTAGATCTCCTACCATTGTAACCGACTCTGTGTAACCCTAGCCTTCTCCGGTGTCTATATAAACTGGAGGGCTTTAGTCCGTAGGACACAACATACATTACAACAATCATACCATAGGCTAGCTTTAGGGTTTAGCCTCCTTGATCTCGTGGTAGATCCACTCTTGTACTACCCATATCATCAATATTAATCAAGTAGGACGTAGGGTTTTACCTCCATCAAGAGGGCCCGAACCTGGGCAAAACATCGTGTCCCTTGTCTCCTGTTACCATCCGCCTAGACGCACAGTTCGGGACCCCCTACCCGAGATCCGCCAGTTTCGACACCGACACCGGGCAAGCGTTCAAATCCTCGTACTCACCGCGGTAGAGGATGCAATCATTAGGGCATGCATGTATCTTCTGCACCTCTAACCCTAGAGGGCAAACAAACTTCTTTGCTTCGCACGTACTCTCGGGCAATTCGTTGTCCTTTGGAAGCATATCCTTTATCATTACCAGCAACTTTCCAAATCCCTTGTCAGATACACCATTCTCTGCCTTCCATTGCAGCAATTCTAGTGTGGTGCCCAGCTTTTTCTTGTCACCTATGCAATTCGGGTACAACAATTTTTTGTGATCCTCTAACATGCGCTGCAACTTCTTCTTCTCCAAATCACTTGCGCAGTTTCTCTTTGCATTGGCAATGGCCCGACCTAGATCATCAACGGGCTCATCTGATGCCTCTTCTTCAGCTTCTTCCCGCATTGCCGGCTCAGCTTCTTCCCGCATTACCGGCTCAGCTTCTTCCCCCATTGTTGTATCATCGTATTCAGGGAACCCATGGCCAGGATAGCTGTCGTCGTCCTCTTCTTCTTCATTGTCTTCCATCATAACCCCTCTTTCTCCGTGCTTGGTCCAAACATTATAGTGGGGCATGAAACCGGACTCAAACAAGTGGACGTGAATGGTTCTTGATGTAGAGTAATTGCGACCATTCTTACAGCCAGCACATGGACAAGGCATAAAACCATCCGCCCGCTTGTTTGCCTCAGCCGCAAGCAGAAAAGTATGCACGCCCTCAACAAACTGGGGAGAGCATCGGTCATCGTACATCCATTGCCGGCTCATCTTCATTACCCAATACTGAATAGACCAAATTAATACAAGTTCATACATAAAGTTCATACAACACTTGAATGCAACAAACAAATAACTCTCTAGCTAAAGCATTTAAATGCAACAACAAATGCGATCAAGATCGCAACTAAGGTAACAATTGATCCAACAGCATAATGATACCAAGCCTCACTATCGATGGCATATTTTCTAATCTTTCTATTCTTCAAGCGCATTTTCTCCATCTTGATCTTGTGATCATCGATGACATCGGCAACATACAACTCCAATTCCATCTTCTCCCCCTCAATTCTTTTCAATTTTTCTTTCAAGTACTCGTTTTCTCTTTCAACTAAATTTAACCTCTCGACAATAGGGTCGGTTGGAATTTCCGGTTCACATACCTCCTAGATAAAAATATCTATGTCAACTTGATGGGCATAATTTGTCATAAACACGAAATGCAACAAATAGTTTTAAAAGAGAATATACCACATCCGAATCATAACAAGGACGAGGGCCGACGGGGACGGATATCAAAACCATGGCACTATGTATAACAAACAACGTGCGGGTAAGATAATTATTACATGATTAACTATATATCCAAATCACACAAACATCAATTTTTTATATAAAATTTCATGAACAAGAGGCTCACCACAAGGTGGTGCCGGTGACGGGACGGTGCGGGCGATCGACGGTGGTTACGACGGAGATTTAGAAGGCACTAAGTAAACCACACCTACATATGCAAACTAAGTGTTATTTTTGACCTCAAATTGCATGTAAATCAAATACTAGCACATATGTATATTTCCTCCCAAATTACTTAACTCACAAATTAGTAACTATACAAAGCATGGGAAGAGCTAATCTAGCAATGAGAGATGAAAGGACAAAGTTGCTAACCTTTGTGATCACTTGAATGGATGGGGGCCTTCAAATCTTGACAAATTTTGGGCAAAATGTGTGATGAGCTCGAGGGGAGAAGAGGAAGAACAGAGAGGAGAGGAGAGGGGAAAGGGGGGAGAACAGAGCGAGCTGGACGAAGGGTTTATATGCAGGAGGACCTATAGTACCGGTTCGTGGCACGAACCGGTACTAAAGGTGCTGGAGGGGGCCCAGACTGACAACATCCTGCCACCACCCTCATTAGTACCGGTTCGTGGCACGAACCGGTGCTAAAGGTTAGCCACGAACCGGTACTAATGAGAGCGGCCCGGCTAGCCATTCGAACCGGCACTAATGTATGCATTAGTGCCGGCTCTAATACAAACCGGCACTAATGTGCTGCACGTTTGACCCTTTTTCTACTAGTGTATATCAGGTCCCAGCTCAATATTATCTAACTGAGCCGGCCCTTGGGGGCTACACATCATTGCTCAAATCTACATGATTATACCTACAAAGTCCCTGCTCATTATGGCATAATGACCCGGCCCTTGGGGGCTACACTGGTTGAAGTTTTTATGAGCATAAGGCAATTTCAAGTCTCAGGTTGCTGCAAGCATGACAACCCGACACTTGGGGGCTACATATATGGAATATATAGTTTTTACTAGTGACTGGGATGAACAACATGGATTTCTTCAAAAAGTGGCAATATTGATATTAAAGCAAGTCTTAAGCCATCACTTTGTTTTGCTCAAGACTTGGGGGTTACAGGTATTATATTATCATCGAAGAAATATTTTCAAATTCTCTGTTTTGAGCAAACCAGATTGACCCGGCATCACCAATCATTACGACCCTGTGTCTGCAACCCGGCGTCATCAATAATCATGAACCGGTGGTAGGAACAATCATGAACCGGCATTGGCAACAATCATGACACGGAAGTATCAGTTTTTATAACCTGACAATGGTGGTAATCATAAACCGGCAAGTTCTACATTTTCAAGCCGGCTGAATATTTGAAGACCAATATTTTTGTAAAGTCAGTGCATTGAAGGCCGATTTTCAAATGGATTCTTTATTTACAAAATATCTTCTGCAAGCAAATTAATTATGAAGCTGGTCTATTGGCTCGGATTTTCTAGAAGGAAGAAATAACAAGGATTTAAGGATGATCAAGCGCCGGTTTATAAGAATATTTAAACCGGAGCACAACCCGACAAATTTGTTCTTGTGTTTATGTTGCAGATCAGTTTAACATGGATGAATCCAAATTAAACTGGGGCTAATGTTGGGGATATACCCCGCGGTATAAACCGCCGGATGTATGACCCGGCTGGAGTTTGGCGATTCACTGGCGACCCGCTTGGACCTGGCGGTTTACGATTCATTGGTAATCCGGCAGGCGGGTCAGAGGAGCGACAAGACCCGGTGGCCCAACGGGTGGTTCATGAAAGGCCGGCTCATGTTATGGTGGGCCGGTTTAAGAGGAAGACATAAGGAATATTCTCCTACAAAGGAAGCAAGACTAGGACTCCACTTGTAATAGAGTAGTCCTAATCAAACTAGGAACAGTTCATGTAAACCGCCCCTTCAACATATATAAGGAGGGGCAGGGCTCCCCAAAGAGGGACAGGCAAGAAGAAGCTCAATAATCTTTAGGGCTAGACACAACTAGAGGAGAGCTGGTTTATGACGACTCCCTCGTGAGTATAATGAGATCTAGCCACAAACATCATGTAGCGTTGTTACCGGATGATGTTTCCCGGGCCCCGAAGCTGTCTAAATCTTTGTCTTGTGTTGCGTCTCTCGATTCCGCCCAACCCCTCTCAAGCTACCACATAGATGCGTTGGCCTTGCGACTAAAGTCCTGACACTAAGGACGTCTGTCGTGACAATTCCACGACACAACCCGTATAAAAGTGCTTCATATTCCGCCTCGTTATTGGAGGAATCAAAGTGAATCTGGAGAACATAGTTAAGCTTGTCTCCACGGGGGGATACCAATACTATCCCAGCACCTGATCCGTTTAGCTTCTTGGAGCCATCGAAGAACATAGTCCAATGTTCTGAGTGGACTTGAGTCGGTAGTTGCTGCTCAATCCACTCGGCAAGGAATCTGCGATTGCTTGGGACTTGATAGCTTTCTTTGCCTCAAACTTGATGTCTAGTGGAAGGAGTTCAATTGCCCATTTTGCCACTCGACCAGTTGCATCTCTGTTATTCAGAATCTCAGACAATGGTGCATCGCTGACGACTGTAATAGAGTGACCAGAGAAGTAATGTGCAACCTTCTTCATGGTCATGTATATTCCATAGACAAGCTTCTGATAATGAGGATATCATTGCTTGGATGGAGTCAAAACTTCAGAGAGATAATAAACTGGGCGCTGCACCTTGTAAGCTTTTCCTTCCTCTACCCGCTCGACCGTGAGTACTGTGCTGACAACTTGTCCAGTGGCTGCAATATAAAGCAGTAAAGGCTCGTTGCCGATTGGCGCAATAAGCACCGGCTGGGTGAAAAGCAGGGTTTTGAGTTCTGCAAACGCTGCATCAGCTTCCTCAGTCCACTCGAACTTATCAGATTTCTTCATCAGTCGGTAAGGAGGCAATGCCTTTTCACGAAGACGAGAAATGAATCGACTCAAGGCGGCCAAGCAACTAGTCAATTTCTGAATGCCATGCACTCGCACAGGATGTTTCATTCGGAGGATGGTATCAACTTTTTCTGGATTGGCATCAATCCCTCGTTCGGAAACGAGAAAACCGAGCAACTTTCCTCCGAGAACTCCGAACGTGCATTTTGACGGATTAAGCTTGATATCGTACCTCCTTAGGTTGGCAAAGGTTTCTGCGAGGTCAGTCAATAGGTCGGAACCTTTGCGAGACTTGACCACAATGTCATCCATGTACGCCTCCACATTCCGACTGATTTGGGTGAGCAGGCACTTCTGGATCATCCTCATGAATGTGGCTCCGGCATTCTTAAGGCCGAATGGCATGGTGACATAGCAAAAGCACCCGAATGGGGTGATGAAGGCTGTTTTTATTTCATCAGGGCCATACAGTCGGATCTGATGATACCCGGAATATGCATCTAGAAAAGACAAGCGCTCACACCCCACAGTCGAGTCAACAATCTGATCGATACGGGGGAGAGGGAAGTGATCTTTCGGGCAGGCCCAATTGATATGCTTGAAATCAATGCACATACGAAGTGAATCGTCCTTCTTAGGGACCATGACGATGTTGGCAAGCCACTCGGAGTGGTAGATCTCTCGGATGAATTCTGCTGCTAGCAGCCGAGCCACTTCTTCGCCAATCACTTTCCTCTTCTACACGGCGGACGACCGAAGGTGCTCTTTGACGGGTTTTGCCTTGGGGTCGACACGCAAATGGTGCTCAGCCAGTCCTCTGGGTACACCTGGCATGTCAGAGGGTTTCCATGCGAAGATGTCCCAGTTCTCACGGAGGAGCCGGATGAGCGCTTCTTCCTATTTGCTGTCGAGTGTTGTTGATATATGAGTCGGCGCGGCATTGGGATCGGTCGGATGAATATGAATCGGCTTCATTTCACCAGACGACTGAAATGCAGAATTGGTGGCTGGCTTCTTGGTTTGGAGCAAATCACTCGGATCTGCATTCTTTTGATATTCTTGAAGTTCAACAGCTGCCATCTGCG
This sequence comes from Triticum timopheevii, assembly GCA_963921465.1. NCBI lineage: Eukaryota > Viridiplantae > Streptophyta > Magnoliopsida > Poales > Poaceae > Triticum > Triticum timopheevii. The sequence continues at coordinate 91,215,342 of OY997264.1, read as the reverse complement.
CATCGGCAATTTTGGAACCCTTCTGGAAGCATTCCTCCGCCTTTTGCCGATTGCCAGTAACTGTGATCACAGCCTTGGGTCCAGGCATCTTCAACTGGAGATATACGTAACACGGCCGAGCCATGAAATGCGCGTATGCAGGCCTCCCCAGAATGGCGTGATAAGCACTCTGGAAATCCACGACTTCAAATGTCAACTTTTCTTTACGGTAATGCTTGGAATCACCGAAAACCACGTCGAGAGCGATCTGGCCGAGTGATTCGGCTTTCTTTCCGGGGATAACACCGTGGAAGCTCATATTGCTCTTGCTAAGCTTGGACATCGGGATGCCCATCCCCTTCAAGGTTTTAGCATAAAGGATATTCAGACCGCCACCACCATCCATCAGCACCTTATTCAGTCGAGTGCCTCCAACAACTGGGTCGACCACCAGCGCTTGCCTCCCGGGGGTGGCTACACGAGCATGATGGTCTGACTGGTCGAATGTGATGGTTGTCTGGGACCATTTCAGGTACGTGGTCGTCGTCGCCGGAGCAACCATATTCACCTCTCTGTTGATAACCTTCAACCGACTCTTGCTCTCAACATCAGCAAAAATCATGAGAGTGGAATTGACTTTGGGATAACCATCATCTTCCTCATCGTCCTCATCTCTGTCCGACTCTTTCTCCTTCTCATTGGGCTGTTTCTCTCGGAACTGTTGGATCAGGAGTCAACATTGTTGAGTGGTATGCTTTGGGTAAATCAGATTACCTTCTTCATCTTTCTTCGTGTGGATGTGACACGACAAATCCAGCACATCATTTCCTGCTTGATCCTTTACCTTCTTAGGGGGCAGGGCCCCTTAGGTTTTCCCTTAAACTTTCCTTGGGCCACTGCTGCAATCTCACCGGGTGCTGCTGGCTCGGCTTTACGCTTCTGTTTCCAACTGGAGTTACCTCCACCGGCCTCTTGGCCGACTGGTTTACTCTTCCCGCTATGGAGTCGATCCTCTTCTTCGTTAGCGTACCGGCTGGCTATCTCCATCATCCGGGTCAGAATCATATCCCCAGTCCGACCGAATTTCAGGACCAACTCTCGGTACTTGACGCCTTCCTTGAAAGCGCACACTGCCTGATGCTCTGATACATTTTCAACGGTGTGATGCAGAGTGGTCCACCTCTAAATGAATTCCCTCAAAGTCTCATTCCGCTTCTGCACACAATGCTGCAACTCGGGCAACCCTGCTGTCCGCTTGCACGTTCCCTCAAAGGTTCTTACGAACACTCGAGATAGCTCCTCCCAACTGTGTATACTGCTTGGAGTCAACTGAGTCAACCACGCTCAGGCCGACCCTTATAACATAAGAGGGAGATGTTTCATTGCTATCTCATCATTTTTGCCGCCAATTTGCACAGCCACTCGGTAATCTTCAAGCCATGTTTCAGCCTTGGATTCTCCAATGAACTTACTGACTCCTGTTGCCAACCTAAAGTTGGGAGGAATCACTGCTGCCCTGATGGCTCTACTGAAACACTCTGGGCCTGAAACATGCAATCTGCTGCCACTCAGACGATCTCTGCCAGGGTCTTCTCTCTGCGCTCTGTTCCGGTCGACCAGGCCTTGGACGAGAATGGATCTCGCATCGAAGCCCGGCTCTCTTGGGTCGACTGGAGCTCTGCGCTCGTCCCTGTGATGGCGTCTGTCATCATTCTGCCGAGGCATGTACGACGCACTCCTCGGAGGAGGCGTTGGCACTCGACGACGATTGTCGCGGTCGAACTGACGATCATACTGCCCATGGTCTTCACGCCGCAGGGGCGATCTTGGGCTATGGGCTGACTGGACTGTATCCGCTACCACGGATCTGCTGTGGATCCTATTCCGCGACTGAGACACTGCAGATTTCTGCTCTCCTGCTGCTCGGAGCAAGGCCCAGATCTGCTCCAACCCTCGGCCAGCCTCTGACTGGGAAGGTTGGATCGACTCTGCAATTCGGGCCGCAGCTGTGAGGTTCTAAATCGGAGTACGATATACCTTAGGTGGATGCGGGAAAAGCTGCCGTCGACTAGACTCAGGGACCTGCTCCCGAGCTCGCTCGTCGAGAGCACGCTGCAAGTTCTCCAGTCGAGTCCGCTCAGCCAAATTAGCCAAGCACGCCTCCTCCAAGGCCCGAGCCTCGGGAGTTTCTCCAACGATGGGCGTGTGGAGTGCATCCATGTTGCAGCGACGAAGTTCCTCCCTCTGCTGCGAAGAAAGAGGTTCGAGATGATACTCCTCGTGGACTCGTGACGGATCGCCGCCAGCATCTTCGCCGTCCTCGCGGCGAAAGCCAGGTAGGCCACATGGACCATCGACCATCAGGACTTCAGCCACAGGATCACTGCTATCGCACTCGGATGCAGTCTCCGCGGAGCCAGTCGATAGGTCGAACAGGCCGTGGAGAGTTTCATCGGGCTAGATTGTCGCGACTTGATGGGTGGCCGAACGCCGAGCCACCACATGCTTCACCCACCGTTGAAGCCGCGATCGATCGAATCACTTGCGGCCGCGAACAACGGGAAGGTAAGATACCATTGGAGCCGACTGATACTGGGTCGACGGCTGCCGAAGAAGGACGCCACAAACGCACGCGCGAAAGTGCGTCGCCCCTCGAACGGGGAGCGCCTCAACATCGAGCGGAGCTTCCTGAAGCCACCCTGAGTCGTCGGCGACGAAAACGAGCGTGCCGAGACGGATCTCGCGGCCCTCAGCCAACTCGCCGCCGGAAACCATGATGATGATCGGAAAAACTTGCAACTTCACCAATAAGTCGCTAAGACACTTGCCCCATGGTGGGCGCCAACTGTCGTGGTTCTAAGACTGACAGTAGAAAGGGGGGTAAGTATGGAGAGGGAAGATCTCAGCTATGGCGAAGGCGTACACACGGGTTTTACGAGTTCAGGCCCTTCTCGGAGGAAGTAACAACCCTACGTCTCGGTGGTCGATTGGATTAGATGTGTGATATTATAGGGGGTGCGAACCCTTGTGCCAAAGGAGGAGGGTGGCTTATATAGAGTTCGCCAGGACCTCTCCCGCCCTCCATTACAAGGGAGTTAATGTACATAAAGTGGTGGCATTATTGGTAACGCCAGCCTTAAGTGCTATTAATGACCTTAAAGACTACAGAGTGAATGCGTGTCCGTTGCATGCTGAGTGACTCCTGGTCTTTGGGAGGTCGAGTGATTCTCTTGTTGGTCGAGTGACAATAGGTAGGGAGACTCCCGAGTGACATGATGTCGAGTGGACTGCACCCGACATCTTCGACCGGGGGTCCCATGGCGTCTCTTGACCTTGTCACCTTCTTGGGTATTGACCTTGGGTAGGACGTATAGGTCAGGTCTATGACCCTACCCCAGGTCTGTATCCTCATCACATATGACTAGCACATTTAAGTCTAACCCACTTCCTATGCATAAGGATTTTGTGAGCAAACAACTTATGGGAACAATAATCAACTAGCATAGGAAGGTAAAACAAGCATAACTTCAAAACTTGAAGCACATAGAGAGGAAACTTGACATTATTGCAATTCCTACAAGCATATGTTGCTCCCTCATAATAATTTTCAGTAGCATCATGAATGAATTCAACAATATAACCAGCACCTAAAGCCTTCTTTTCATGATCTACAAGCATAGAAAATTTACTACTCTCCACATAAGCAGATTTCTTCTCATGAATAGTACTGGGAGCAAACTCAACAAAATAATTATCATGTGAGGCATAATCCAATTGAAAACTAAAATCATGATGACAAGTTTCATGGTTATCATTATTCCTAATAGCATACAAGTCATCACAATAATCATTATAGATAGCAACTTTGTTCTCATAATCAATTGGAACCTCTTCCGAAATAGTGGAATCATCACTAAATAAAGTTGACACTCTTCCAAATCCACTTTCATGTTCATCACAATAAGATTCAACGTCCTCCAAAGTAGTGGGATCACTACTTCCTAAAGTTGACACTCTTCCAAACCCACTTTCATCAATATAATCATCATAAATAGGAGGCATGCTTTCATCATAATAAATTTGCTCATCAAAACTTGGGGGACAAAAAATATCATCCTCATCAAACATAGCATCGCCAAGCTTGTGGCTTTGCATATCATTAGCATCATGGATATTCAAGAAATTCATACTAACAACATTGCAATCATGCTCATCATTCACATATTTCATGCCAAGCATTCTATGTAATTCTTCTTCTAGCACTTGAGCACAATTTTCCTTTTCATCATACTTACGAAAGATATTAAAAAGATGAAGCGTATGAGACAAACTCAATTCCATTTTTTGTAGTTTTCTTTTATAAACTAAACTAGTGATAAAACAAGAAACAAAAAGATTCGATTGCAAGATCTAAAGATATACCTTCAAGCACTCACCTCCTTGGCAATGGCGCCAGAAAAGAGCTTAGTTGACGGGGTATGAGTGCCGCTTACCTAGCTTCCCCAGCAACGGCGCCAGAAAAGAGCTTGATGTCTACTACACAACCTTCTTCTTGCAGACATTGTTGGGCCTGCAAGTGCATAGGTTTGTAGGACAGTAGCAAATTTCCCTCAAGTGGATGACCTAAGGTTTATCAATACATGGGAGGCGTAGGATGAAGATGGTCTCTCTCAAACAACCCTGCAACCAAATAACAAAGAGTCTCTTGTGTCCCCAACACACCCAATACAATGGTAAATTGTATAGGTGCACTAGTTCGGCGAAGAGATGGTGATACAAGTGCAATATGGATAGTAGATATTGGTAATTGTAATCTGAAAATATAAAAACAGAAAGGTAACTAATGATAAATGTGAGCGTAAATGGTATTGCAATGATAAGAAACAAGGCATAGGGTTCGTACTTTCACTAGTGCAAGTTCTCTCAACAATAATAACATAGATAGATCATATAACAATCCCTTAACATGCAACAAAGAGTCACTCCAAAGCCACTAATAGCGGAGAACAAACAAAGAGATTGTGGTAGGGTACGAAACCACCTCAAAGTTATTCTTTCAGATCAATCTATTCAAGAGTTCGTACTAGAATAACACCTTAAGACACAAATCAACCAAAACCCTAATGTCACCTAGATACTCCATTGTCACCTCAAGTATCCGTGGGCATGATTATACGATATGCATCACACAATCTAAGATTCATCTATTCAACCAACACAAAGTACTTCAAGGAGTGCCCCAAAGTTTCTACTGAAGAGTCAAGACGAAAACGTGTGCCAACCCCTATGCATAGGTTCATGGGCGGAACCCGCAAGTTGATCACCAAAACATACATCAAGTGGATCACGTGAATATCCCATTGTCACCACAGATAAGCATGTCAAGACATACATCAAGTGTTCTCAAATCCTTAAAGACTCCATCCGATAAGATAACTTCAAGAGGAAAACTCAATTCATCACAAGAGAGTAGAGGGGGGAGAAACATCATAAGATCCAACTATAATAGCAAAGCTCGCGATACATCAAGATCGTGCCATAGAGAGAACACGAGAGAGAGAGAGAGAGAGAGAGATCAAACACATAGCTACTGGTACATACCCTCAGCCCCGAGGGTGAACTACTCCCTCCTCGTCATGGAGAGCGCCGGGATGATGAAGATGACCACCGGTGAGGGATACCCCTCCGGTAGGGTGCCGAAACGGGCTCCCGAGAGGTTTTTGGTGGCTACAGAGGCTTGCGGCGGCGGAACTCCCGATCTATCTTCGTATTCGATGGTTTTAGGGTATAAGGGAATATATAGGCGAAAGAAGTCGATCGGGGCAGACACGAGGGGCCCACGAGACAGGGGGCATGCCCAGGGGGGTGGGCGCACCCTCCTATCTCCTGGCCTCCTCGAAGCTTCCCTGGCTTGTACTCCAAGTCTCCCGGATCATGTTCGTTCCAAAAATCACGCTCCCGAAGGTTTCATTCCGTCTGGACTCCATTTGATATTCCTTTTCTTCGAAACACTGAAATAGGCAATAAAACAACAATATGGCTGGGCCTCCGGTTAATAGGTTAGTCGCAAAAGTAATATAAAAGTGTATAATAAAGCCCATAATCATCCAAAACAGATAATAAAATAGCATGAATGCTTCATAAATTATAGATACGTTGGAGACGTATCAGCATCCCCAAGCTTAATTCCTACTCGTCCTCGAGTAGGTAAATGATAAAAAGAAAGAATTTATGAAGTGTGAATGCTAGAAGGTGCACAAGTTTGATCAATGATAATTTCAATCACCTTTTCTAGCATGATTATATGTCATAACAGTAGTTCATCTCATAAAACTTCTCATGATCAAGTAACAAGCTATTCACATGTTAAAGCATAGACCATAAACTTTCTTGAAAACTAGCAAACTTCATTCTTAGTCATCAAACAATTACAATTCATCTTATTTTCAGGAAGGGTCCATGTCAGAGCTTTGATTTAGCAAACTTCACATACTCAACTATCATATAGTCTTCTACAATTGCTAACACTCACGCAATACTTATGGTTATGGAGTTTTAATCGGACACTGAGAAAGATAGGGGCTTATAATTCGCCTCCCAACGTATTCACCTTTGGGTGATGTCAACAATAATAGTTCATGCTAACTTACATCCAATTGGATATATATATCAGGACCTTTCCAACACGAGGTGCTTGCCAAAGGATAAAATGAAAAAGGGAAAGGTGAAGATCACCTTGACTCTTGCATAAAGTAAAAGACATAAATTGAAAGATAGGCCCTTTGCAGAGGGAAGCAGAGGTTGTCATGCGCTTTTATGGTTGGATGCACAAAATCTTAATGCAAAAGAACGTCACTTTATATTGCCACTTGTATATGGACCTTTATTATGCAGTCCATCGCTTTTATTGCTTCCATAACAAGATCGTATAAAGCTTATTTTCTTCACACTAATAGATCATACATATGTAGAGAGCAATTTTTATTGCATGCACCGATGACAACTTACTTGAAGGATCTTACTCAATCCATATGTAGGTATGATGGACTCTCATGGCAAGACTGGGTTTAAGGATATTTGGAAGCACAAGTAGTATCTCTACTTGGTGCAAGGGTGGCTAGCATGAGGGGGTAAGGCAAGCTCAACATGTTTGAATGATCCATGACAATATACTTTAACTGAGATGTGAGAAAGCTGTGGGGTGTTTTACCCTACAGTACCAGGTCAAAAAAACTGAGATGTGATAAAACATAACCCATTACGTTGTCTTCCTTGTCCACCATCAACTCTTTAGCATGTCATACTTAATGAGTGCTCACAATTATAAAAGATGTCTAGGATAGTATATTTATATGTGAAATCTCTCTTCCTTCAATATTCTTTCATGAATTGTTCAAATGACCAATACAATGCTTGCTAACCTTCAATAAATTTACAACCTCTACTTCTTAGATGTGAATTCATTACTCCCCATGGGATAAGCAAATGAGGCATATATAATTTCAGATTTATGACATTCAACTCATTCAACCATTTACTCATAGGATATAAGTGAAGCACATGATTTAATGACAAACTACTCCAAAAAGATATAAGTGAAGATCAATGAGTAGCTAAATAATTATGTAACCATGTGAAGACTCTCTCCCATTAAAGAATTTCAGATCTTTGTATTGTATTCAAACAGCAAGCAAAACAAAATAAAATGACATTGCAAAGATAGCACAACTCATGTGAAGAAGCAAAAACTTGGGTTCAACCGATACTAACCGGTAATTGTTGGGATGCCTACCGGGGCATCCCCAAGCTTAGATGCTTGAGACTTCTTGAAATATTATCTTGGGGGTGCCTTGGGAATCCCCAAGCTTGACCTTTTGTGTCTCCTTAATTCCTCTCATATCATGGTTTCTCTATTTCTTAGAAACTTCGTCCACATAAAACTCAACAAGAACTCGTGAGATAGGTTAGTATAAACCAATGCAAAACCTTATCATTTTCTACTGTAACAAATCACTAAAATTATTATTCCACATTGCATAGTAAGTGCCCCTGCATATTTAATACTCCTATCCTCAAATAGAATCATTAAACAAGCAAACATATGCAAACAATGCAAACATAACAGCAATCTGTCAAAGCAGTACAGTCTGTAAAGAATGCAATAGTATCAATACTTCCCTAACTCCAAAAATTATGAGAAAAATACTACGCTGTAGAAGATTTACCAGAGATCAATATGCAAAAAGTTTCAACATTATACCATTCTCTGACTTTTCTAGGGAATTTTCGCAACAGCGGTAAACTATCTGTTTTCAAACAGCAACATGTATGCTTGCAAAATAAGTATGGTAAAGGCTATCTTTGACATTTTTATTGAAAATAAAGATGAAAAACATTAATCTAAATAATAGAAAGAAAATATTAACAAAATAAAATGACGCTCCAAGCAAAACACATATCATGTGGTGAATAAAAATATAGCTCCAAGTAAAGTTACCGATGAACGAGGACGAAAGAGGGGATGCCATCCGGGGCATCCCCAAGTTTAGGCTCTTGGTTGTCCTTGAATGTTACCTTGGGGTGCCTTGGGAATCCCCAAGCTTAGGCTCTTTCCACTATTTATTCCATAGTCCATCAAATCTTTACCCAAAACTTGAAAACTCCGCAACACAAAACTCAACAGAAAACTCGTAAGCTCCGTTAGTATAAGAAAATAAAACCACCACTTAGGTACTGTAATGAACTCATTCTAAATTCATATTGGTGTAATATCTACTGTATTCAAACTTATCTATGGTTCATACCCTCCGATACTACTCATAGATTCATCAAAATAAGCAAACAACACATAGAAAACAGAATCTGTCAAAAATAGAACAGTCTGTAGTAATTTGTATCAAACATATACTTCTGGAACTCCAAAAATCTTACCAAATTAGGACGTCCTAAGCAATTTGTGTACCAATCCAGAGAAAAAAATAATAATATCAGAAGCACGTTTCTGTGAATTAACAAAACTAATTTACTGGTTGCAAAAGTTTCTGATTCTCAGCAGGATCAACACAATTATCACCGTAAGCTATCCTAAAGGTCTCACTTGGCACTTTATTGAAACAACAGCTATAAAACATGATTACTACAGTAGCATAATCATGTGAACACACAAAAACAGTAAGGGTAAGTATTGGGTTGTCTCCCAACAAGCGCTTTTCTTTAATGCCTTTCTAGCTAGGCATGATGATGGCAATGATGCTCACATAAAAGATAAGAATTGAAATATAACAGGAGCATCATGAAGCATATGACTACCACATTTAAGTCTAACCCACTTCCTATGCATAAGGATTTTGTGAGCAGACAACTTATGGGAACAATAATCAACTAGCATAGGAAGGTAAAACAAGCATAACTTCAAAACTTGAAGCACATAGAGAGGAAACTTGACATTATTGCAATTCCTACAAGCATATGTTCCTCCCTCATAATAATTTTCAGTAGCATCATGAATGAATTCAACAATATAACCAGCACCTAAAGCATTCTTTTCATGATCTACAAGCATAGAAAATTTACTACTCTCCACATAAGCAGATTTCTTCTCATGAATAGTAGTGCGAGCAAACTCAACAAAATAATTATCATGTGAGGCACAATCCAATTGAAAACTAAAATCATGATGACAAGTTTCATGGTTATCATTATTCCTAATAGCATACAAGTCATCACAATAATCATCATAGATAGCAACTTTGTTCTCATAATCAATTGGAACCTCTTCCGAAATAGTGGAATCATCACTAAATAAAGTTGACACTCTTCCAAATCCAATTTCATGTTCATCACAATAGGATTCAACATCCTCCAAAATAGTGGGATCACTACTTACTAAAGTTGACACTCTTCCAAACCCACTTTCATCAATATAATCATCATAAATAGGAGGCATGCTTTCATCATAATAAATTTGCTCATCAAAACTTGGGGGACAAAAAATATCATCCTCATCAAACATAGCATGCCCAAGCTTGTGGCTTTGCATATCATTAGCATCATGGATATTCAAGGAATTCATACTAACAACATTTCAATCATGCTCATCATTAACATATTTCATGCCAAGCATTCTATGTAATTCTTCTTCTAGCACTTGAGCACAATTTTCCTTTTCATCATACTCATGAAAGATATTAAAAAGATTAAACGTATGAGATAAACTCAATTCCATTTTTTTAGTTTTCTTTTATAAACTAAACTAGTGATAAAACAAGAAACAAAAAGATTCGATTGCAAGATCTAAAGATATACCTTCAAGCACTCACCTCCTTGGCAACGGCGCCAGAAAAGAGCTTAGTTGACGGGGTGTGAGTGCCGCTTACCTAGCTTCCCCGGCAATGGCGCCAGAAAAGAGCTTGATGTCTACTACACAACCTTCTTCTTGTAGACGTTGTTGGGCCTGCAAGTGCACAGTTTTGTAGGACAGTAGCAAATTTCCCTCAAGTGGATGACCTAAGGTTTATCAATCCGTGGGAGGCGTAGGATGAAGATGGTCTCTCTCAAACAACCCTGCAACCAAATAACAAAGAGTCTCTTGTGTCCCCAACACACCCAATACAATGGTAAATTGTATAGGTGCACTAGTTCGGCGAAGAGATGGTGATACAAGTGCAATATGGATAGTAGATATGGGTAATTGTAATCTGAAAATATAAAAACAGCAAGGTAACTAATGATAAAAGTGAGCGTAAACGGTATTGCAATGATAAGAAACAAGGCATAGGGTTCGTACTTTCACTAGTGCAAGTTCTCTCAACAATAATAACATAGATAGATCATATAACAATCCCTCAACATGCAACAAAGAGTCACTCCAAAGCCACTAATAGTGGAGAACAAACGAAGAGATTACGGTAGGGTACGAAACCACCTCAAAGTTATTCTTTCGGATCAATCTATTCAAGAATTAGTACTAGAATAACACCTTAAGACACAAATCAACGAAAACCCTAATGTCACCTAGATACTCCATTGTCACCTCAAGTATTCGTGGGCATGATTATACGATATGCATCACACAATCTCATATTCATCTATTCAACCAACACAAAGTACTTCAAAGAGTGCCCCAAAGTTTCTACCGGAGAGTCAAGATGAAAACGTGTGCCAACCCCTATGCATAGGTTCATGGGCGGAACCCGCAAGTTGATCACCAAAACATACATCAAGTGGATCACGTGAATATCCCATTGTCACCACAGATAAGCATGGCAAGACATACATCAAGTGTTCTCAAATCCTTAAAGACTTCATCACAAGAGAGTAGAGGGGGGAGAAACATCATAAGATCCAACTATAATAGCAAAGCTTGCGATACATCAAGATCGTGCCATATAGAGAACACGAGAGAGAGAGAGAGAGAGAGAGAGAGAGAGAGAGATCAAACACATAGCTACTGGTACATGCCCTCAGCCCCGAGGGTGAACTACTCCCTCCTTGTCATGGAGAGCGCCGGGATGATGAAGATGGCCACCGGTGAGGGATCCCCCCTCCCGCAGGGTGCCGGAACAGGCTCCCGAGAGGTTTTTGGTGGCTACAGAGGCTTGCGACAGCGGAACTCCCGATCTATCTTCGTATTCGATGGTTTTAGGGTATAAGGGAATATATAGGCGAAAGAAGTCGGTCGGGGGAGCCACGAGGGGCCCATGAGACAGGGGGCGCGCCCAGGGGGGTGGGCACGCCCTCCTATCTCCTGGCCTCCTTGAAGCTTCCGTGGCTTGTACTCGAAGTCTCCCAGATCATGTTCGTTCCAAAAATCATGCTCCCGAAGGTTTCATTCTGTTTGGACTCCGTTTGATATTCATTTTCTTCGAAACACTGAAATAGGCAATAAAACAGCAATATGGGCTGGGCCTCTGGTTAACACGTTAGTCGCAAAAGTAATATAAAAGTGTATAATAAAGCCCATAATCATCCAAAACAGATAATAAAATAGCATGAATGCTTCATAAATTATAGATACGTTGGAGACGTATCAAAGATATTGATGTTACAATTAAGCTTGCCAATAGAGATACTATTTCACCAATTGGGATTGTTAGAGATGTTGAAGTCTTGTGTGGGAAAATTAAATATCCCACTGATTTTCTTGTTCTTGGTTCCCCACAAGATGACTTTTGTCCCATTATATTTGGTAGACCCTTCTTGAATACTGTTAATGCTAAAATAGATTGCGAAAAGGATATTGTCACTGTTGGTTTAGGGGACATGTCTCATGAATTTAATTTTGCTAAATTTCGTAGACAACCCCATGATAAAGAATTGCCTAGTAAAGATGAAATTATTGGTCTTGCTTCTATTGCCGTGCCTCCTAATGATCCTTTAGAACAATATTTGCAGGACCATGAAAATGATATGTTTATGAATGAAAGAAGGGAAATAGATGAAGTATTCTTTAAACATGGACCTATTGTGAAACACAACTTGCGTGTTGCAATCCTAGGGGATCCTCCTCCACCCAAGGGTGATCCCGTGTTTGAGCTTAAACCATTACCTGATACCCTTAAATATGCTTATCTTGATGAAAAGAAGATATATCCTGTTATTATTAGTGCTAACCTTTCAGAGCATGAGGAAGAGAAATTATTGAAAACTCTGAAGACGCACCATGCTGCTATTGGATATACTCTTGATGATCTTAAGGGCATTAGTCCAACTCTATGCCAGCACAAAATAAAACTGGAGAAAGACGATAAACCAGTTGTTGATCAGCAACGATGGTTAAATCCTAAGATGAAAGAAGTGGTAAGAAATGAAATACTAAAGCTTCTGGAGGCAGGTACAATTTATCCTGTTGCTGATAGTCGGTGGGTAAGTCTTGTCCATTGTGTCCCTAAGAAGGGAGGTATTACTGTTGTTCCTAATGACAGAGATGAATTGATCCCACAAAGAATTGTTATAGGTTATAGGATGGTAATTGATTTTTGCAAATTAAATAAAGCTACTAGAAAAGATCATTACCCTTTACCTTTTATTTATCAAATGCTGGAAAGGTTATCCAAACATACACATTTTTGCTTTCTAGATGGTTATTTTGGTTTCTCTCAAATACCTGTGTCAAAAGAGCATCAGGATAAGATCACTTTTACTAGCCCTTTCGGTACCATTGCTTATAGACGTATGCCTTTGGTTTATGTAATGCACCTTCTACCTTTCAAAGATGTATGACTGCTATATTCTCTGACTTTGTGAAAAGATTGTTGAGGTTTTCATGGACGATTTCTCCGTGTATGGAACTTCTTTTGATGATTGCTTAAGCAACCTTGATCGAGTCTTGCAGATATGTGAAGAAACTAATCTTGTCTTGAATTGGGAGAAGTGCCACTTTATGGTTAATGAAGGTATTGTCTTGGGGCATAAAATTTCTGAAAGAGGTATTGAAGTTGATAAAGCTAAAGTTGGTGCTATTGAAAAGATGTCGTTTCCTAAGGACATCAAAGGTATAAGAAGTTTCCTTGGTCATGGTGGTTTTTATAGGAGGTTCATTAAAGACTTCTCAAGAATTTCTAGGCCTCTGACTAACCTCTTACAAAAAGATGTTCCGTTTATCTTTGATGATGATTGTGTAGAAGTATTTGAAATACTTAAGAAAGCCTTGATTTCCACACCTATTGTTCAGCCACCTGATAGGAATTTACCCTTTGAAATTATGTGTGATGCTAGTGATTATGCTGTAGGTGCTGTTCTGGGACAAAGAGTTGATAAGAAATTAAATGTTATCCAATATGCTAGTAAAACTCTAGACAGTGCCCAAAGAGTTGGTCAGGTAAACTCAGTGGGACCGATTTGCTCTTTTCGGTGAGACCGAAATGTTACAAAAAGGAAACAGAGAGTTTACATTGCAATCTCGGTGGGACCGATCGCTCACTTCGGTTAGACCGAAACATTACGAAGGGAAATAGAGAGATTAAAATCCCATCTCGGTGAGACCGAGATCCCTATCAGTAAGACCGATTTGCTTAGGGTTTGTGGCAGTGGCTATGACTTTTGGAATCGGTGGCGCCGGATAGGAAGAATCGGTGTGACCGATTTTGGCTTTGGGTTTAGGTCATTTGTGGATGTAAGAAAGTAGCTGAGGGTTTTGGAGCATATCACTAAGAACATGAAGCAAGAGGCTCATTAAGCAACACCTCATCCCTCCTTGATAGTATTGGCTTTTCCTATAGACTCAACGTGATCTTGGATCACTAAAATATAAAATGAAGAGTCTTGGGATTTTGAGCCTGATCCAATCCTTTGTCCTTAGTATTTTGAGGGATCCACTTTCATCATCCATGCCATGCCATTCATTGAGCTTTCCTGAAATAATAGTCTTGGAATAGCATTAGCTCAATGAGCTATATGTTGTTATGAATTACCAAAACCACCTAGGGATAGTTGCACTTTCAATCTCCCCCTTTTTGGTAATTGATGACAACATATAGATCAAAGCTTCGACAAATGATAACAAGATTTAACAACATCGTCGCTTTGAGAAGTATGTGATAAGCAAGAGCTCCCCCTAAATTTATGCATAGTTTAAGATTTGCTTTGGACTGCAAATGCACAATGAATTAGGCTCATGGGTTACCCTTCCATGTCACATACATCTTGGTGGAGCGCTCAAAATAATAAATATTGAATACATGCACTCATCACCAAGAAAAGTGAATGATCACATAGGATAGATAAGATAATATCATCAAACATGCATAAGTGTAGCTTATGATCAAACACATGATCATCAATGTCTCACAAGCATAGTATCTTAGGCAATCAAAAGCAAACAAGTTTAACCACCAAATAAAGCAAGAGAGAACAAAAGCAACACACTCTCTCTCGAAGCCTATGATCTATACATTTTTCTCCCCCTTTGGCAACAAGTTACCAAAAAGTTCATAGAAAATGCATAGTGCTAGATCGACTCTCAGGCTTGATCTTCAGGTGGTGGTGTCCGGATAACTCCAAGAACGAAGGCTTTAGTTGAAGTAGAGGGTGCTGGAGTTGATGCTGGATCTGGTTGCACTGGAGCTGAAGGGGCTGTAGCTGGTGCTGAAGATGTTGCTCTAGTGTCTGTCACAGGCACTGCAACTGACCTCTGGGCTCTAGGCACTCTGGCAAACACATTTGTGGTAGTCTTGCCCTGCCTCTCCTGCATGTCATCCTGCAGCTGCTCTACAACTGACTGAATCTCAGTTACTTTGACATCAAGGTCATGGAATTTGAGTTCCATGATTCTTTCCAGGCTCTCCTGATTCTGAGTGAGGGTGGCCAGTCCCTTCTCAATCCTCAGTGTTGATGCTATTAAGTAACCAAGATGCTCTTGCTTGTTCTTCAAGAAATACTCAGATGCCTCCTCTTGAGTTGGCATCCTGGCAGCCTTCTCCTTCTTTGCCTTCTCCTTCTTCTCTTGAGCTTGAACTGATGATGGATCATTCTCATTCATAACAACCTCATTGTCCTCAAAGTCTGGATAAAGTAGAAAGTGTTCCTTATCCAATTGATATTTCCCTGTGCCCATCTTTGAGTTTATCAACTCCTGAATCTGAGGTGCATATCCACAGCTCCTCTTCTGATCTGCTGCAGTCCTCTTAATGGTTTCAATCATAAGGCTCATGACTTTGAACTTTTGTGGCACATCAAACACATGCAACATGTTGATGGCATGCCCTCTGATCATGTTATGGTCACCAGACTTAGGCAACAGAGTGTGCCTCAGAATCCAATTGATAGTTGGCAGCCCTGACAACAAAAAGTGGACTAATCCAAACTTATGTGTCTCAACTGCCTTGTCTGGGATCTCCTTGTACATGTGTGCCATGGAATTGTGATCCATCTTCTTCTTTGCATAAATGTCCAGGTCATCTTCATTTCCTTTGGGGCATTTATCAGACTTGCCCATTCTTGAATAGTTGACTGGTATCTGGTGCCTTCTGACATCCAAACAATTCTTCCATCTGGATAAAAGTGTGCTATGGAGTAGAATTGCATGATAAGTTCATCATTCCAGTGGGTGAGCTTTTGCCCAACAAAATCAGCAACTCCACAAGCAACAAAGCAGTCTTGCACTCCAGGATAGTGCTCTTCATTTTCCTTGATGTAAGTCTAGTTGACCCACCTCATATCACAAACTATGGGCTTCTTATCCAATAGAATTGTCTCATAGAAGTCCTGTTGTTCCTTTGTATGGAACCTCTAATCAACAACCGTTCTTCTCCTTGAGGCATATGGATCTTCCATCCTCCATATCCTCAGCCCTGAATCCTTCCTGATCCTCATGTCCTCAGCCACAGGATGGGCATCATTATGGTCTGGTATCTTGGGCTTGAGCTTCCTTAGGACCTGTCCTTCTTCATCTTCTTCATCAGCAACATTTGGCACTAGGGCCTTGTTCTTCTCAGCAGCTGGAATACTCCTAGTATTCCTATTTGGTACAAGCTTGGCCTTGGAGGCATCTTTGGGTGCTTCCTTGGGCTTAGATGTTGCAACCCCTGATCTTATAGCATCACCCATAAGCTTTGGTGCCTTAGGTGCTGGTGCAGCAACCTCTTCTTCTTCAGAATCTCTCCTCATTGAGGGCTTTCCAAGAACCTGGGCAGTTGTGGTTCTTGCTCTCTTCTTCTTCTTGTCCTGAGAACCTTCATCCTCTGATTCTATGGTGAACTTCATAGTTTCTCCAGTGGGAACCTTCTTGGATTTGGAAGAAGTGACTTTCTTTTCAGGTGCCTCTTTGGGTTCAGTCTGTTCTGGCACTTGAGTGGACCTTCTGGCTTTGGGCATTGGTGTCCTCTTGGCAGGAACTTTCTTTTTCAGTCCAGGCTTTGTGCTATGTGCAGAGCCATATTCCTTCTTGAGCACTACTTTCTTGGAAGTAGCCTCATCTTCTTCAGCTTTATAGTCCTCATCCTCTGAGTCTGAGGTTATCTTCCTCCTTTGCCTGGTAGCATCCTTAGGCAGGTTGCTAGGAGTGCTTCTGCTCCCTTCATCTATAGAACTTGAGGGACTAGTGCCCTTCTCATGTCAATCTTCTCTTCTGACCTGTTCTGGCTGTCACTCGGGTCTGACATGCTGCAAAAGCTGACTGCTGACCCTGTGAAGAGTTATAGATGAGATAGAATGGATGAGCATCACAAAATGCAGAGATTTTTGCAAAAGAATGATTCAAAAATTCAGTTTTAGTTTTCCACAGAAAGCATTTCGGATCGACTGATTTTCAAACTCGGTGATACCGAAGCAGTTTTGGAACCTAAACTGATGAACTCGGTTGGACCGAGTCTCAGTTCGGTGGCACTGAGACTTCTAGGGTTTCACAAAGTCCTAAAATCGGTCGCACCGATTAGCAATTCTCGGTCAGACCGAGAGTTACTAGTGCAATGGAATAAGCCAGATCGGTGGGACCAAGTTTTTCAACTCGGTGGGTACGAGATGGTTTCGGCGGAAACCTAGCCCTAAAATTTTGAATCTCATCTAATCTACGGACTACATTGAGTGGATAGGATTGTTTCAATCGTGGCAAGATTCAATAAGAACACAATGTGCTAGGAATCAGACGAGGATAGCACAATGATCGAGTCCATACCCTAGCTTGGCAATGAACTCACTACGGCGGCAACGGCGGGGGTGAAATCCGTTGACGGCGGCGGAGACCAGCTACTGGAGGCGGCTGGTGACGAGGAGACGATCCGGAGACCTTCGATGGCAGAGCGAGCTATTGCGCGGGCGAAGGGGTTCGGAGAAATTTCCAAAATTTTGCCCATGACTATATATAGCCCGACCCTGTCGGTTTGACCGAGTGGAACAACTCGGTGGCACCAAGATGCATAACTGTGTACAGTTACAGCAAATCGGTGTGACCGAAAAGTTCAAATCGTTTGCACCGAGATTGAAACTCAGATCAACTTAATGATCTCAGTAGGACCGAAATGGAGGAATCGGTCAGACCGAGAATCACAAAGAGGTTTTGGAAGTTTAAGTCTATGACGAATCGGGGACTCCGAGTGCTCCTCACACAGAGTGGTTCGAATCTGACTTGATCAAATTTTGTGATGTAGCATGAATAGAGTTTGAGACGAGAAAAGCATAGATAGCTAAAGAAAGTTCTTAGGCATTTTTGTCCATCCACTTGGCAAAAAGAAAAGAAACCAAACAATCAAAACAACAAGTGGATGTCCTTGAATGAGTAAAATATGCACCAACATGCTCACACAATAAGATGGCAAATGAAATATGTGGCAAAGCATGCACAACCAATTCTAGCATCTATCAAACAATTGGCGATGACTAGGTCATCTATATATGAGTATATTGACTTAGGAGTCAAATGAGAACATTTGATCATAGGTCATACTCATCGTTTAAGCTCAAGTGGGGTTACCACTTTTACATAATGCATTGATTTGTTCACACCATTAGAGTTGCTTTGACTCAATTCTTAGAGTTAAGCTCCCCTAGATGTGAGATCCCACCTTAGAGGGATGAACCTTGGGTTTTGTCGATGATGACTTCATGTAGGTGTTGAAGATGTGGATGCTCAATGTTGATGTAGATCATTTGGAGCAATCCTTTGGAGTGAGTTGCACTTTCAACTTACCTACATGGGTTAGTCCCACAAGGAACAAACAAGAATATCCATAGACATAGAGTGATGCACACACAAGATGATGTCCATGAAATCATTAGGTTACCTTGTCCCTTGCCTTACCAATATGAGGGTTTGTGACTCCTTGAACTAGTGCAAGATGTGGAAGTTGATTGCACTTGTTCTTGCCATAATGATATGCGTGAAGAATGTTGGCGGAGTCACCCTCAAGAACTCTCTAGTTCTTCTTCTTCGGGATCCACATCATCTTGATGGGAATCCTTTGAGTTGTAGTTGTACTTGATGAAGTAGAACTTGACATAGTCTTGGGAACCCACTTGAATGAGGCTTTAGGTGCTTCTTCAAATGCATCAATCTCTTCTTGAAGCTTGTCCTTACCTTTGTTCTTGTGGTCTTGTGGTGGAAGATCATCTTGAGCTTGTGTTCCCTTGAAGGAAGTAGGATCATTCTTCTCTTGCTGAGGAACAAACTTCGTCTTGGGGTATTGATCTTCTTCCCACTCAACTCCATTGGCATTGAACTTTTGTTCAAAACCAACACCTTGATTCTTCCGGTGTCTTCCTTGCTTGCGTACAATTTCCTCGAATTGCTTACTCCCGGCAAGGCTCTTATAAACACCTTTCTCTATAATTCCCTTCAATAAGCTATTTTCTTGCTCAAGTGTAACTTGGCTAAGAGAATCATTAGTGGAATCAAGAGAACTACTAGAAGCAACAATATTGTATTTGACATTATTATTGTTACTACTAGAGGAAGTATCTTTCTTGTACTTGTTACTAGACTTGACTTGAGGCATGTAAGTAGATAAGAGTAAACGCTTGGCAATGTAAGAAGAACTTTTCTTGCGAAGATCATCATTGATTGCCTTTAAGAACTCATGCTCTTGCTCAAGATTGAGCTTTTCAAAGCGTAACTTCTCATGAGCCCTTAAAAGTTCTCGATGATCTTCGAAGATAGTTTCATGAGCCAACTTAAGAGTGTTTAGTTCTTTAGTTAGAAGCTCAATCTTCTACTTATCATTGTCATTCGTTTTATCTTGATTAGCATGATTAATTGACGTTTCATCATAGTATTCATCACTAGAGTTGTCAACAAGTAAATCGTCATCCACAAGCAAGTCATCTTCATCACTATTGAAATCAACATACTCAGGATGTGTTACCTTTGGACCTTTGGCCATGAAGCATCTTCCAATTCCTTCATTTGGTGAATCAAATATGTCGTAGGAGTTGGTTGACACAAGTGCTAGACCGGCAACACCTTCATCTTGAGTATATTTGGAGTCGGAGTGATAGCTTCTCTCGGAGTGATTGCCGGAGTCGGAGCCAGATACCCATTCACCAACATGAGCTTGATGTCTTCGTTTTATGTAGCTCCTTGATGACTTATCCTTCCTTTCCGAATCCTTGCTTCTCCGTGAGGGTCTTCATTCATAACGATCATCTCTACTCCTCCTCTCTCTTGGTGGTGATTCTTCTATTTTGCTTCTTCTTCTTGGAGAATCTTCTCTTCTTTTGTAGGGTGCCGTACACTCATTGGAATATTGTCCGGGTCTCCCACAATTGTAGCAATTGCGCTCTCGACTAGAAAATCTTTTGTCATTGTAAGACCTTGACTTGGAGCTTCTTTCTCTGCTTCTACTCTTGTAGAATTTATTGAAGTTCTTCACCATTAAGCTCAATTCTTCATTGAAGGTTTGTTTCTCACTTGATGATGTGGGGGCTTCACTTGAGGCTTTGTAAGCACCACTTGACTTATTGTGAAGTTCCTCTTATCCTTGAGTGACATCTCATGAGCAACAATTCTTTCAATGACTTCCGTTGGCTTGAGATCTTTGTAGTTTGGCATCATTTGGATCAATGTGCACATGGTATCACACTTTCCATCCAATGCTCTTAGGATTTTCTTTATGATGAATTTGTCGGCCATCTCTTCACTCCCTAAGCCGGCAATCTCATTTGTGATAAGAGCAAGCCTAGAGTACATTTCAGCGACACCTTCACCATCCTTCATTTTGAACTTGTCAAGCTGACTTTGGAGCACATCCAACTTGGATTCCTTGACGGATTTGGTACCTTCATGCATATCAATCAAAGTATCCCAAATTTCCTTTGCATTCTCAAGACGGCTGATTTTGCTGAATTCTTCAGGGCACAATCCATTGAAGATGATATCACAAGCTTGAGCGTTGTATTCTTCAATTCTTCCGCATTAGCTTCACGGTTTGGTTCTCTCCCATTGAGGGAGTCCTGGACTAGGGGTGTTCGGACAGCCGGACTATCATCGTCCACCGGACTCCAAGACTACGAAGATACAAGATTGAAGACTCCGTCCCGTGTCCGGATGGGACTTTCCTTGGCGTGGAAGGCAAGCTTGGCAATACGGATATGTAGATCTCCTACCATTGTAACCAACTCTGTGTAACCCTAGCCTCCTCCGGTGTCTATATAAACCGGAGGGCTTTAGTCCGTAGGACAACATACATTACAACAATCATACCATAGGCTAGCTTTAGGGTTTAGCCTCCTTGATCTCGTGGTAGATCCACTCTTGTACTACCCATATCATCAATATTAATCAAGCAGGACGTAGGGTTTTACCTCCATCGAGAGGTCCCAAACCTGGGTAAAACATCGTGTCCCTCGTCTCCTGTTACCATCCGCCTAGACGCACAGTTCGGGACCCCCTACCCGAGATCCGCCGGTTTTGGCACCGACATTGGTGCTTTCATTGAGAGTTCCTCTGTGTCGTCACCGATAGGGAGGATGCCTCCACCCGTCTTCAAAGAAGGTGTTTTCGCCGAAGGGGCCTTGGCCGCCGGCCAAACTATCCGGCTAGGTGGTTTTCTTATGACCGCCTGTCCGGCCGCTGCTTCGAGAATGACCTCTCGAGTCGTCAGAAGCAATCTTCGCGTCAGCTCGAAAGCTACCGAACAGTTGGATCCAATAGAGCTCTCGTCTGTTAACGAGCTCTTGGATCGCATCGCCGTCCTGGGAGTCGCTACGGACTACAACCAAATTGGGCTTAAAACCGATCTGA
Source organism: Triticum timopheevii (assembly GCA_963921465.1). Taxonomy (NCBI): domain Eukaryota; kingdom Viridiplantae; phylum Streptophyta; class Magnoliopsida; order Poales; family Poaceae; genus Triticum; species Triticum timopheevii. Next base: position 91,193,693 of record OY997264.1, on the reverse strand, counting down.
GAGAGATTAACTCTCCCCAGGCCACCCACCACGTCGTAGTGGTAGAGGAGCAATACGGCAACTCTCCGCCTGTATTGAAAACTATTCATGTCCGGATTCCCGAACCCTCCATGCCGGATTCCCGCGGAGGGACGGACTTCGATCAAGCATTGAACTTAAAACCATGCACCGCTCCGGACTCGCTGGATCGTGTCCAGCAACCCAAGCTTCCAAATTCAGAAACTCCTCGGCCTTTGAGCCCCAAGAGGGGCAGGGATCCAGACTTTAGTCCACCCACCCGCCCAGACATATGCGGCAAGAGCCCGCTAAAACAGTACATCACTACTGGGCGAGATTCCTCCTGGTTATGGACAGGATAAAGGACTGCCGAGAGGAAAACACAATCTCAATCTTCTGCAATAATTGCACAGACAAGGGAATATTAAACACCATTGATCGTCGCAAAATTACACGTTTCGCCGATCTGGCATCCATAGTACGAAAGTACTGTGCGATGGAGAGTTTTCGGAAAACCGAAAACCAATTTTGGGATAATCCGGCCCCAACCACAGTCCGCAACAAAAGGGTGCCTCACAATCAGGCCCCAGATGCAAAAAAGAAAAAGCAAAAACCCAATAAGGGGCACGGAACCGTACTGGAGGGATGGCTTAATGGACCCTGTAAGCTTCATAGTACAGGAGGTGCCGTCCCAACTCATAGCCTTCGAGCATGTTGGGTATTACGGCAGGTGGCCAAAAGTGGCGAGGAGCTTCTAGCCCCGGAAAACCACCCCGACAACACCAGTACGGTATCAATAGTGTTCGAGACCTTCGCATCAAACAATATGCGAAAGCGAACAATCCGCAAACTCGCCGAAGTCTACCAAGTAGCAACAGCAAATCCATGGAGCGACACAGCTATTACCTTCAACGCCAGCGACGAGCCTAAAGTCCGAACAGCAAGAGCACCAGCCACACTGGTGCTTAGTCCCATAGTGGACGGCTTTCGACTGACAAAAGTCCTCATGGATGGCGGCAGCGGACTAAACCTCATTTACGAGGAAACTCTGCGAAAAAGGGAAATCGATTGGAGCCATATCGAGCGAAGCAGCACAACCTTCAGAGGAATAATCCCTAGCCGGGAAGCACGCTGCACCGGGAAAATCACACTCGATTTGGTGTTCGGCTCGCCGGACAATTACAGATCCAAAGAAGTCACGTTCCAAGTGGCCCCGTTCAGCAGCGGATATCACGCTATATTAGTACGAGAGGCATTCACAATTTTTCAAGCAGTACCACATTACGGGTACATGAAGCTCAAAATGCCTGGGCCCAGCGGAATAATCACTCTCGTTAGTGATCCGGACATAGCACTCCGCGCCGAAAACAAGACAGCCGCACTAGCCCTCGAGGCACTATCCGAAGCCTTAGCGGCAGAAGAACTCACCGCGCTGCGCTCTACGGTGAACAGGGACGATGTGATACTCGATAAAAGATCCAAGTCCACCTCCTTCAAACCAGCAGATGAAATAACAAAATTCCAGGTCCATCCAACAGACCCAACAAAGACGGCCTCCATTGGGGCACAATTGAACCCCGAAGTACACGCCGCACTGCGCGAATTCCTTCGGGAAAATTGGGACATTTTCGCGTGGCATCCTTCGGATATGCCCGGAATCCCACGCAGATTGGCAGAACACAGCCTAAACATCCTAAAAGGATTCAAGCCAGTCAAACAGGCTCTTCGACGATTTTTCGAACCCAAAAGACAGGCAATGGGAGAAGAGCTAGCCAAACTATTGGAAGCCAGATTCATTAGAGATATCAAACATCCGGATTGGCTAGCAAATCTGGTAATGGTACCAAAGAAGGACAAATCCTGGCGCCTTTGTGTCGATTTTAAAGACCTTAATAAGGCTTGCCCAAAGGATCCCTTCCCTCTCCCCCGCATCGACCAAATTATCGATGCTACCGCAGGGCACGATTCATTGTGTTTCCTCGACGCATACTCTAGCTACCATCAAATCAAGATGGCGGAAGCAGACCAAGCCGCCACGGCATTCATCACCCCTTACGGATCATTCTGCTTCAACACGATGCCTTTCGGACTTAAAAACGCCGGCGCAACATATCAGCGCATGATTCAAACATGTCTGGCTACCCAGATCGGCAAAACAGTCGAGGCATACGTAGACGACGTAGTCGTCAAAACAAAACATGTCGAAACTCTAGTAGACGATTTAAGGCTCACGTCCGACAACCTCAGAGCATATGACATCAAGTTGAATCTAGAAAAATGTGTTTTCGGCGTACTAGCCGGAAAGCTGCTGGGCTTCATCGTGTCCGGTAGAGGAATCGAAGCAAACCCAGCTAAAATCCGAGCTCTGTCACAGTTGGACATTCCAAAAGACCTCAAACAAATACAAAAATTAACAGGATGCGTGGCAGCTCTAAGCCGCTTTATCTCCCGTCTAGGAGAAAAGGCGTTGCCCCTCTATCGCCTCCTCAGGCGCACCGAACACTTCGAGTGGACGGATGCCGCCAGTGCCGGACTCGAAGAAATAAAGGCCATATTGGCAACAAATCCGGTCCTGGCTGCGCCCAATCTGGGCGAACCAATGTTGTTATACATCGCAGCAATGCATCAAGTTGTAAGCGCGGTCCTCGTTCTCGAATGAGAGACAGAAGGGCATAGATTCCCTCTTCAAAAACCAGTGTATTATGTATCCACTGTGTTAACCCCCTGCAAGTCCCGTTACCCGCACTATCAGAAGATAGCATATGCGGTGTTCATGGTGTCCCGGAAGCTCCGGCACTACTTTCAAGAGTGTTCGATAACAGTGGCCTCTGAAGTACCACTCAATGACATTATAAATAACCGCGACGCAACGGGCAGGATTGCAAAATGGGCCATTGAGCTCTTACCATTCGACATAACTTACAAACCTCGGCAAGCTATAAAGTCACAAGTTTTGGCGGACTTTGTCGCTGAATGGACCGAAGCCGAACTCCCTAAAGAGTACGGCACATACTCCAATTGGACTATGCATTTCGACGGCTCTAAAATGTTGGCCGAACTGGGGGCCGGCGTCGTATTGACGTCCCCAACCGGAGACACAGTCCAGTATGTACTTCAAATAATGTACACGGACTCCAATAATGCAGCTGAATACGAGGCCTTGTTACATGGTCTCCGGATGGCAGTCTCCATGGGCATTCAACACCTAGAGGTGCGCGGGGATTCAAACCTTGCAATATCCCAAATAAACGGAGACTTTGACGCCAAGGATCCAAAAATGGCAGCATATCGCAACGCTGTCCTAAAAATGTCAGCTCGGTTTGAAGGACTCGAATTCCATCACATAGCCCGAGATAATAACCAAGCGGCCGACGTACTGGCACGCATCGGTGCCAAACATGATGCTGTCCCTCCAAATATCTTCCTGGAACGGCTCTTCAAGCCATCCGTACTATGGGAAGAGGAGCCCGGAAGTGACAAACCGGAAAAAACTGCGCCAATCGGCGATCCAGCCGATGACATAACACCTTCAGCCCACGTCATAATGGCAGTAATCGCCCCGTGGACAGAACCATTTCTAGCCTACTTGCTTAGGCAGGAACTTCCCGAAGACCAAAACGAGGCCCGCTGCATAGTCCGGCGATCGAAAGCCTACAAGGTCCATGAGGGAGAACTTTATAAGAAAAGTACAACCGGAGTCCTTCAAAGGTGTATCTCCGAAGAGCAAGGGCGAAACCTCCTGGCTGAGATTCATGCCGGACTAGGCGGACACCACACAGCAGCCCGGGCCCTTGTAGGAAAGGCATTCCATACAGGATTTTATTGGCCGACGGCCCGGGCAGATGCCCAGGACTTAGTCCAGAAATGCGTTGGTTGTCAGCTTTTTGCTAATCAGAGCGACATGCCGCCCACCGCCCTCAAAACTATACCCATTACCTGGCCGTTCGCGGTCTGGGGGCTTGATATGGTTGGACCCCTTAAAGAGGGAACCCACAAGCAAAGATACCTATTGGTCATGGTGGATAAATTCACCAAATGGATCGAGGCCAAACCGGTCAAAACGGCAGAGTCCGGACCAGTGATAGACTTTATATCTGGGGTAGTACACCGTTACGGAGTCCCCCACAGCATCATCATCGACAACGGCATGAACTTCACAGCCGACGAGGTTAAGTCATGGTGCAAGAATATGGGCATCAAGCTCGACTACGCTTCAGTCTATCACCCTCAAACCAACGGTCAAGTGGAACGAGCAAATGGTCTAATAATGAGCGGCATTAAACCTAGACTAGTGCGGTCACTTACTAAATCTGACATGCACTGGGTTGAGGAGCTCGACTCCGTACTCTAGGGGCTGCGGACAACGCCTAACCGCACTACCGGATTCACACCATTTTTTTATGGTATACGGCGCAGAGGCAGTCTTGCCCTGTGACATTATTCATGACTCACCTCGAGTGCGCATGTACGAGGAAAGAGAGGCCGAGCTTGATCGGCAGGACAGCTTGGACACACTGGAGGAAGAACGCGACGTCGCCAAGGCTCGTTCCGCATTCTATCAGCAACAGGCCTAAAGATATCAAAGCAGAGAAGTACGGGCCAAGACTTACAACGTTGGTGAACTAGTTCTACGCCTGCCGGACAAGAAAAAGGACAAGCTCAAGCCCAAATGGGAGGGTCCCTTCATTATCGATCAAGTCCTGACCGGCGGAGCGTACCGTCTACGAAATGCGTCGGATAACCGACTCGAGCCGAACCCATGGAACGCAGCCCGCCTCCGACGATTCTATGCCTAGCGCCAGACTAAGAGTTCGTCCCCTTCCCCCGTCGAAACTTTTACACTTCGGCTGTCTTTTGTTTCTCTTTTCATACCTTTTTATTCACAAGCCCTTACGGGCCTATTTTCGCATTTTTCGCATAAACGTGATGTGCCATCCGCACTCATTATTCCTGGGGGCTTCTTTTACAGAAGCTTAATTATAAGGGTTCCATACCCAGCACATGTGTCAAGCTCCCACATGTACCTTTTACTCACCATTATATGCATCGATATGACTTAAGTTTTGGCCAAGCTAGGTTGCCTGGCTCCTGTGCTTACCCCTACGTTCCCGATTGTTCGGCTAGGAGGTAAAGGGAGCACCTCTGCGATTGTTACTGCCGGGTCAGCCGGATGTGTACCTCAGACTGGGTGAAGCCGAAAGCTAGCGTTCTTAAGGGAATATTCGGTCGGTGACTTAAAAGATGACTTTTTACCTATTTATTTATCCGCCCCCAGATGTTTTTCTGCTTTCTTTGCAGTCCGGACATGCACTTTAGGGCATGCCTCCCAGGGAAGGGAACCCTTAACGGAACTATTCTCCCTGGAAGATGTTTCTTACTAACCATGTAATATAACATAACTAGTTGGGCACTTGTCTGATAAAGCACTAATGACCCCTACGCCTGGTCTCCATGCATACCACGGTTGTTTCTTAACCAAAGAGGTATTCGGACACACTCCGGACTCTAGGGTCCCGAGGTTAAAGCGAAAAGGTCGGCAAAGACAAACGATCTACAATCCGGCTAGAAGGCATTTCACATGTCACTTTAAAGGAAAACATACATTGTCAAATTTACTGATTGTATTCCTCCTCAATCCCGTCTAACAGGCTGTCTAACTTACAGTCCCGTTGGGAAAATTTAGCAGCCAACTCTACTTGGCTGTATACTAAACTCACAGGGATCTCCTTCCCATCGGGCCCCACCGGTCCAACTTCGGCCATGTGGTTGGGATCCGCCTTCTTGTAACGCGTCTTCGCCATGGCCCAAGCCTCCCTGGCACCTTGACGGCAAGCCGAAATCTTCCATAAACGGAAGCGCTGCCGCACTCCCCGAAGCTTCTCCGCAAGCTCCCCAAGGCCCTCGGGTAGGGAGAGGGATGGCCATAAAGCCTGGACGACGCCGCTCATTGCCTGCCGAACTCGTTCGAGCAGTTGCAACAGCTCGGGAAGTTGATCACCCGTTGATATGGGCATCTCCTCCGCAGGGCGACCTGTGAGTATACCTACAAGACATATTATGTCAATTGACTTCCTCGCCGAACTCTTCTTTTCAAAAGAGTCCGCTTAAGCACTTACTATAAATGCCGCGACGAAGCCGCTGATTCTCCTTAACAGAGCTGGACAGCCCGGCTTGAGCACCTTTCAGCTCTTCTCCGAGCTTGGCGTTGGCATCTTGGAGCTTGTTCCTTTCTTGCTGCACCCTATTCAGCACCCTCTCGCCGGCCTTTAGCTGGCGTAGTAATTCTTGCCTGTCCGGATCTTGTCCGGCGGCACCTGCAATGTCACTATTAGACTTGCGCGCAGGCCGCACAGTGCTTATATTTATTAATAAAAATGTGTTACCAGGAGGGGTCCGTGCATCTCCTCCTGCGGCAGCAAGTGCGGCCTCCAGTTGGGCCTTGCATTCTTGCAGCTCCTGAGACAGCTGGGCATTCTTCTTGGTAAGAGCCTGCGTTTCAAATGATTCGTAAATCAGTTAACATAACTACTTTAAGTCTCGGGCGCTACTGGCATATATAACCATTAAAAATCCTTTACCCGTATGTCTTTCACATACTGCTCCGTGGCTCTGGTAAAACCATCTTGAGCGGCACGGAGATGTGCGTCCCCTGCGTTAAAGGCGTCCAATGCCTCGGGGGAGAAGCACACTTCATGAAATATTGTCCAGCGGCGCCTATGGTTCATGGCGCTCTCCACCTCAGACTTGGTGGCGGACAGTCTGTCGGTGTCCTCCGTTGGAGAAGGATCCGGCCCGCGTCTTGCGCTTGCCTCCCCCTCCAGGCCGGGCGCTGGAGCCTGGCCGGTGTAGGTTGGATCAGCAACTTCCGCGCCCGCAGTCCGGCGAGCGCTTTTTCTCCTATAAAGATCATGAGCACTCAGACGCTTCCTAGGAACGTCGCTCTGAAAATTCAAATACGAGCTATACCTTTGCGGCGACGTTTCCATCCGCACCGCGCTCCTTTTTCGCCTGCTGGTCCGGACTGACCTCTGTTGGTCAGCCGCTGCGGGCTCGGCTTCCCGCCGTGAAGGCGCTTCCTGTAAAATACCATCGTTCGCGAAGGTTAGAAATGGGCAAGGAAGAGATAATGGTGTCCGGACCTCGGTCACAGTCACCTGGGAAGCCGGATACAGTCCGGGGTAGTCCGCCGTAATGGCAACCAAAGCATTATCCATGCTGAGCTGGTGAAATACCCCGTCAATCAGCTCCACCTTGATGTCCGGATCCTCTTCGGAGGCCGGATCCAGGGATCTTTCTGGATCCTCGGGTTGCGGAGCAGGACTTACCATGTCCTCCACAGTCTGGCGTAGATCCTGCGCCGAAGACATAATGTAAGAAGCCTAAGCTTCGAAAGCATGGGTTGAGCCCTTAAAAGTGTTCGCTTACCCATCCTCTAGGGTTGTTCATGGAGAACCCATTTAAAGGGTTCGTTCGAAGGAAGTCCTCCTTCTCCCCCTTGTACAGACTGGACAGGATCTTTACCAGGTCCTCGGTCGAATCCGGCCCTTTGCGGCCATGACGGGTAGCATCGTCTTCCCCGTTGAAATCCCACATAGGGTGGCCTCTATATTGCAATGGCTGTACTCCTCGCGTGATGCATATCGCCATGACTCCAATCATGGTCAACCCAGAATGGGCCAGTAATCTTATTCGGCCCATCAAGTAATGGACGCTCTTGTCTTCCTCCAAACGGGGGCTCCGTGGGCGCCAGCTGAGGCGTTTCTTCAGAGGAGCAGCACTAAACTCCGGGAGGCCAATCCGGACTGGGTCCGGTAGCGGAGCATCTCCTATGTAAAACCACTCTGAAAGCCAGTCTTCGGACGCCTTCTTGGGAGTACTGGATGGGTATCCGGTCCCAGCGATGCGCCATATTTCAGTGCCGCCCACTTGATATATGGACCCCTCGTGAGAACGGGGTACGAGGCAGAAGAGCCTCTTCCACAATGCAAAATGGGGCTCAATGCCCAGGAACAGCTCGCAAAGAGCTACGTAGCCCGCGATATGTAGGACAGAGGCGGGTGTGAGGTGGTGGAGCTGGAGTCCGTAGAACTCCAGGAGCCCACGGAGGAACGAATGTATTGGGAATCCGAGTCCCCTTATCAGATAAGGGACGAAGCATACTCGCTCCCCCTTATTGGGGCTTGGGGTAGCCTCCGCTTGCCTCCCACCTTGATAAGTGACCAGCCCGGCTCGAACCGGGACCATGAAGGCCGGAGGGAGGTATCCCCCCGCTTGGAGCTTCACTAGCTCGTTGTGCGGAACAGAGCACCTCCTCCAATCCCCTGGCGGTGGGCTGGGAGCGCGAGAAGAGGGGCCGCGTCGACAGTCCATGATGGAATGGATTTTAAGGTCAAAGGGGCTCCGATGAAGTATTCGCGGGAGGAAGATGGTGTGATTTGGATCTGGATTTTTGCCTCTTTTGTAGGCGGGTGACTCGCACGACTAGGGGGTGAAACGTAAAAGACACCCTGGCTTTTCGCATTCGTGCGACGCGTGGTAAAGGGCCACTATTTGACGTAGAAGCCGAGGAACACAGTATTTATGATGAGGCTGGACACTGTTCGGCAGGTACATGGAACTTGAAGGGAGAACCCGCCTTGCAACACCGAAGACTATATACGCGCTGGACTTATCGTCATTGAAGCCTGGTTCGGGGGCTACTGAGGGAGTCCTGGACTAGGGGGTGTCCGGACAGCCGGACTATCATCGTTCGCCAGACTCCAAGACTACAAAGATACAAGATTGAAGACTCTGTCCCGTGTCCGGATGGGACTTTCCTTGGCGTGGAAGGCAAGCTTGGCAATACGGATATGTAGATCTCCTACCATTGTAACCGACTCTGTGTAACCCTAGCCTCTTCCAGTGTCTATATAAACCGGAGGGCTTTAGTCCGTAGGACAACATACATTACAACAATCATACCATAGGCTAGCTTTAGGGTTTAGCCTCCTTGATCTCGTGGTAGATCCACTCTTGTACTACCCATATCATCAATATTAATCAAGCAGGACGTAGGGTTTTACCTCCATCGAGAGGTCCCGAACCTGGGTAAGACATCGTGTCCCTCATCTCCTGTTACCATCCGCCTAGACGCACAGTTCGGGACCCCCTACCCGAGATCCGCCGATTTTGACACCGACACCCCATCAAAGAATTCACCTTGCAAGCCAATACAAATAATTGCCCAAACGGCGGGGTTATGTCCGAGAATATGCATTTTCATCTTATGCTTCCAACTAGCAAAATTAGTACCATCAAAGTAAGGACCTCTACGATGATAATTTCCCTCGCTAGACGCCATACTCTCCTAGGTTGTGAAACCAAGGCTATGACCACCAAAAGCTATGGAGACCAAAGCTCTGATACCACTTGTATGACCTTGAAGTATGTCTAGAGGGGGGGGGGGTTGATTAGACTACTTGACCAATTAAAAACTTAACCTTTTCCCAATTTTAGAGTTTGGCAGATTTTAGCTACTTTAGGACAAGTCAAGCAATCATCACACTATTCAAGCAAGCATGCAAAGAGTATATAGGCAGCGGAAATTAAAGCATGCAACTTGCAAGAAAGTAAAGGGAAGGGTTCGGAGGATTCAAACGCACTTGAAGACACGGATGTTTTTGGCGTGGTTCCGATAGGTGGTGCTATCGTACATCCACGTTGATGGAGACTTCAACCCACGAAGGGTAAAGGTTGCGCGAGTCCACAGAGGGCTCCACCCACGAAGGGTCCACGAAGAAGCAACCATGTCTATCCCACCATGGTCGTCGCCCACGAAGGACTTGTCTCACTAGCGGTAGATCTTCACAAAGTAGGCGATCTCCTTGCCCTTACAAACTCCTTGGTTCAACTCCACAATCTTGTCGGAGGCTCCCAGTGACACCTAGCCAATCTAGGAGACACCACTCTCTAAGAAGTAACAAATGGTGCGTTGATACTGAATTCCTTGCTCTTGTGCTTCAAATGATAGTCTCCCCAACACTCAACTCTCTCTCATAGGTTTTGGATCTGGTGGAAAGAAGATTTGAGTGGAAAGCAACTTGGGGAAGGCTAGAGATCAAGATTCATATGGTAGGAATGGAATATCTTGGCCTCAACACATGAGTAGGTGGTTCTCTCTCAGAAATGGTAAGTTGGAAGTGTAGGTTTGTTCTGATGGCTCTCTCCACGAATGAAGAGGAGGTGGAGGGGTATATATAGCCTCCACACAAAATCTAACCGTTACACACAATTTACCAAACTCGGTGGGACCGATTCAACAGACTCGGTCGGACCGATTTAGTAAACCTAGTGACCGTTAGTGATTTTCGGTGGGACTGACATGCATCTCGGTGAGACCGATTCGGTTAGGGTTAGGGCATAACGTAATCTCGGTAAGACCGATTACACAAACTCGGTGAGACCGATTTTGGTAATAAGCTTTCCAGAGAGTTGGTCAGGTAAACTCAGTGGGACCGATTTGCTCTTTTCGGTGAGACCGAAATGTTACAAAAGGGAAACAGAGAGTTTACATTGCAATCTCGGTGGGACCGATCGCTCACTTCGGTTAGACTGAAACGTTACGAAGGGAAACCGAGAGATTACAATCCCATCTCGGTGAGACCGAGATCCCTATCGGTAAGACCGATTTGCTTAGGGTTTGTGGTAGTGGCTATGACTTTTGGAATCGGTGGCGCCGGATAGGAAGAATCGGTGGGACCAATTTTGGCTTTGGGTTTAGGTCATTTGTGGATGTGAGAAAGTAGCTGAGGGTTTTGGAGCATATCACTAAGCACATGAAGCAAGAGGCTCATTAAGCAACACCTCATCCCTCCTTGATAGTATTGGCTTTTCCTATAGACTCAATGTGATCTTGGATCACTAAAATATAAAATGAAGAGTCTTGGGCTTTTGAGCTTGAGCCAATCCTTTGTCCTTAGTATTTTGAGGGATCCACTTTCATCATCCATGCCATGCCATTCATTGAGCTTTACTGAAATAATAGTCTTGGAATAGCATTAGCTCACTGAGCTATATGTTGTTATGAATTACCAAAAACACCTAGGGATAGTTGCACTTTCAGGAGGACACCACGCTGGAGGTAGAACTGCACATAAGGTATTGCAATCGGTTTTTATTGGCCTACTCTCTTCAAAGATGCCCGTAAGTTTGTCTTGTCTTGCGATGAATGTCAAAGAATTGGTAATATTAGTAGACATCAAGAAATGCGTATGAACTATTCACTTGTTATTGAACCATTTGATGTTTGGGGCTTTGATTATATGGGACCTTTTTCCTTCCTCTAATGGGTATACACATATTTTAGTTGCTATTGATTACGTTATTAAGTGGGTAGAAGCTATTCCAACTAGTAGGGCTCATCATAACACTTCTATTAAGATGCTTAAAGAAGTTATTTTTCCAAGGTTTGGAGTCCCTAGATACTTAATGACTGATGGCAGTTCACATTCTATTCGTGGTGCTTTTTGTAAAATTCTTGCTAAGTATGATGTTAATCGTAGAATTGCATCTCCATACGATCCATAGTCTAGTGGTCAAGTAGAATTGAGTAATAGAGAGATTAATTAATTTTGCAAAAGACTGTTAATAGATCTAGAAAGAATTGGTCCAAGAAACTTGATGATGCATTATGGGCCTATAGAACTGCATATAAAAACCCTATGGGTATGTCTCCGTATAAAATGGTTTATGGAAAAGCATGTCACTTACCTCTCGAACTAGAACATAAGGCATATTGGGCCATTACAGAGCTCAATTATGATTTCAAACTTGCCGGTGAGAAGAGGCTATTTGATATTAGCTCACTTGATGAATGGAGAATCTAGGCCTATGAGAACGCCAAACTTTTTAAAGAAAAAGTTAAAAGATGGCATGACAAAAGGATACAAAAGCGTGAGTTTGATGTAGGTGATTATGTTTTGCTATACAACTCTTGTTTAAGATTTTTTGCAGGAAAACTTCTCTCTCAATGGGAAGGTCCTTATGTTGTCGAGGAGGTCTATCGTTCCGGTGCCATAAAAATCAACAATGCCACAAATCCGAAGGTGGTGAACGGGCCAAAGAATCAAACATTATATCTCAGGTAATCCCATAAATGTTGAAACCAATGTTATTGACACCATAACCCCAGAGGAGTACATAAGGGACACTTTCCAGAACGTTTCAGACTCCAAAAGGGAATAGGTATGTGGTACGATAAGTAGACCGACTCCAAAACAGTTCTAATAGCAACTTTTCTCTGTTTTGGAATATTTTAAAAAAAGGAAAATAAGAAGTAGTTCGAAACGGACACGAGGCATCCACGAGGGTGGAGGGCGCGCCCTACCCCCTCTGGGTGCGCCCCCTGCCTCGTGGACACCTCGTGCGCCCTCCGAACTCCTTTTTCTTGCACGATACTCCTTTTGGTAGGTAAAAATTCATTATATAATCTCCCGAAGGTTTTGACCACCATACCACGACAAAATCCTCTGCTTTTATTTCGAGTTGTTTTTCTGACAGATCTAGATCACCATGACGTCTTCAAGCGCCCCCAAGGACAAGTTTTTGAGAAGGTCATTGTCGGTGTCAAAACCGGCGGATCTCGGGTAGGGGGTCCCGAACTATGCGTCTAGGCGGATGGTAACAGGAGACAAGGGACACGATGTTTTTATCCAGGTTCGGGCCCTCTCGATGGAGGTAAAACTCTACTCCTGCTTGATTGATATTGATGATATGGGTAGTACAAGAGTAGATCTACCACGAGATCAAGGAGGCTAAACCCTAGAAGCTAGCCTATGGTATGATTGTTATGTGTCCTACGGACTAAAACCCTCCGGTTTATATAGACACCGGAGAGGGCTAGGGTTAGACAGAGTCGGTTACAATGGTAGGAAATCTACATATCCATATCGCCAAGCTTGCCTTCTGTCGGTGTACTAAAGTAGGGGGTACCTTAGTACCCCGAACTTGGGCACGGGCAGTTGCAGCGACCCGCGGCAGGGCTTGCCGGGCGTCCGCCAAGACCCTCTACGACTACTTTGATGCCATTCAAGAACAAAGTACTCAAGCTAAAAGCCCCGGCAAGAGGAGCTTGCCGGGGAGGCCAACCAAGGCCCCGGCAAGAGGAGCTTGCCGGGAAGGCCAACCAAGGCCCCGGCAAGAGGAGCTTGCCGGGAAGAAGACAAGACCCCGGCAAGAGAATCTTGCCGGGAAGGCCACTCAAGGCATTCCAAGTAAACTTGCCGCGACGCCCCGCGCGTCCCGGCAAGGCCCGACGAGCGGCAAGCTTGCTGGTGTGACAAGATAAGGGCCGCGGCAAGGCTGCCACTGTGCACCCGAGCTCCAGCGCATCCAACGACGTGTCACCCCAGGACTATCCCAGGAGCACGTGGCAAGGCGCTATGCAGCCATGTAGTGCGAGGTGGCAAGAGGAGCTGACAAGGAGGCCATCGTGGCAATTGGTGGCGCCTCTGACGGTCGTTTCCTTGCACTATTGGGGCGACCGGACGGGCATTAAATGCCCCTGTCCCCTGCCGTAGAGTTAGGTAGGGGACACTGTTGGTAGCAGTTGTACCAACCCGAGTTTTTACCTTTCTACCCCTCTTTCTACGCTGCCACCTGTCGGTGGCCCCTTTAGCCTATAAAAAGGAGGCCCATGCGCACGTAGTGGAGGTTCGGAATTTTGGTTCCACAGCTTGGGGGTTCGGGTTGTTTGGTTCCACTGCTACGCCACACCCGCTCTCTGGAGCAAGAACAGAATACAAACACAAAGCAGCAGTAGGATTTTTATCTCTCCGGAGAGCTCCGAAGCTGGGTAAACCCCCCCCCCCCCCCCCCCCGCGCGCTCTCTCGCCTCGATCTGCTCTGCGTGCGCCCTCCGCTCCCTTGCCGGACAAGAAGGGGCCCTCCTGCCCCATAGGTGCTCGTGCTCCCATTCCCCACGACATCTCTGGCGCCATCTCTGGCGCGCCAGGTAGGGGAACGCGTCGAGGTCGTGCGTATCTGATCCGGCGTCTGCGCGCGCTACATCAACATCTTCATCGACATGCCACCAAAGAAGAAGACTTCGGAGGTGGCCGCTCCGTCTGCGACTTCTCTACCGCCACCGGAGCAAACGGGCGGTGGGGCGGACGCCGGCGGAGGAGCGGGCGCTAGCGGGGGGACGCGCATCGTCACCCGGTCCAAAGACAAGGCCCCGCAAGGTTCAGCTTCGGCATATCCACCGCACCCCTCCCAGGAGGTGCAGGATCGACAACGCCACGATGCTCCTAGCACCGTACTCGCGTTGGAACAAGGCCGAGCTGGTGGGTCACGGGACGCTCAAGGCCAACATGCACGTCAACACGCTGGCGCGAGCGCAGTGCGGTCGCCTGGGCGAGATGTTACTCCTTCTAACACTGTTAGAAGTTTGAGCATGTCTCGCACCTCGCGTCTCTCACCACCGCCACCCAAGACTCCAGAGGAAGCGCTGGCCCGAGCCCAACTGCTTCTAGATTACCCTCCAGCGCTGGACAAGATCGACGACTGGAGGGCCGCCATTTATAGCCTCATTGGCTTCGCCAACGGCGATAAGCCCCGGCGACCGAGCACATCGAAGCCCCGGCAAGACGCCCAGGCGCAAGCCGATGCCGACAAGACCGCTGGGGGTGCCACCACTGCGCACTCCCCGCCCCGAAGGCCAAGATCACCAACTCGCCGGGCCAACCTCGACACCGACTCCACCGCGTCGTCGGACCCGCGAGCTCGCCGCGATCAACGCCAAGTTCTCCAAGAACGACGACACGAAGATGCTCGCACTCGCATCGAGCGTCGAAGAGAAGCGCGACGTCAATCTGACCGGCGTGCTGGGCCCACTGTCGACATGCATGCGCCAGGGGAGCCAGGCGACTTGCCGTACGTGGTAGGTTGCCCTGCGTTCACTCGTGAGCTGCGGCAGGTCCAGTGGCCCAGCACCAAGAACTTCAAGCCAGACGTGCCTGAGAAGTACAATGGTAGGACACATCCGTCAGAGTTCCTCAGCATCTACACCATCGCGGTGCAGGCTGCCGGGGGGCGCGACGAGAAGATCCTCGCCAACTACTTCCCGCTGGTGCTCAAGCCCAACGTCAGATCTTGGCTCATGCACTTGCCGGACAACTCCATCTCTTCGTGGGCGGACCTGTGCCATCAGTTTGTTGGCGCCTTCACAGGCGGCCACAAACCCCATGGCCAGGAGAGTGATCTTCACCTGCTCGTCCAGAAGGAGGGAGAACCCCTGCGCAAGTACATACAGAGATTCAGTCAGGTGCAGCGCAACATCCCAGACGTCCACCCTGCTGCGGTTATCAGCGCGTTCCATCAAAACGTGCGTAACCACAGGATGAGGGAGGAGACGGCGATGTGCAAAATCAGAGATGTCAGCGAGCTATATGCTCTGGCTGACAAGTGTGCACGGGCTGAAGAGGGGAGGAGGCTCCCCGGAGAGAATGCCGGAGCGGAGGGATCTGACAGCGAGGACGCCCCTCCGGCAAAGAGGAAACGGAGGCGGAATAACAGAAAGAGGAAGGTTAAGGACGTGCTAGTTGTTGAGCAATCCAGCAGCGGAGGCGGTTCCGAGAAGGCTAGAGCTGGTAACTCCGGCGAGGCTGTGGTGGCCGCCGACAAGCAGTATGGCTCCGGCAAGCAGTATTGCAAGATCCACCGCACCAAGGGCCATGACCTCCAAGCCTGCAAGAAAGTTGAGCAGATGGCGGAGCTACAGAAAGCTGAATACGAGCGCCGCGACAAGGAGAAGGCCCGGGAGGGTGGCGGAGGATCCGGCAAGAAGTATCCCGCCCGAGGAGGGCGCCGCGGCAAGGCCAAGCCGCGGCAAGGAGACAGGCCTCCCCGCGGCCGCGACAAAGACGAAGACGAAGATGAGGATGATGAGATGGAGGAAGATGAGACTGACGAGAAGGAGTTCCAGAAGGAAACAGAGGTGTTGTGCGTCGACGGCGGTGCTTCTCTGCACACCTCGCACCGCCAACTCAAACAGTGGGTTCGGGAAGTGAACGCAGCAGAACCGTCCGTTGAGTCGCGCAAGCCCCTGAAGTGGTCCAGCACGCCCATCATCTTCGACATTGAAGATCACCCTGATCGCATCACTGCGGTTGGGTGCTTGCCGATGTTGGTTTCGCCAACAATCCGCAACCTCAGGGTTACGAAGATGCTGGTTGACAGTGGGGCCGGCCTGAATCTAATCTCCTCCACAGTGCTCAAGAAGCTCCAGATCCCCGACAGTGAGCTCGAAGAGACTGGTACCTTTCAAGGAATAAACCCGGGAAGGAGCAAGCCGAAGGGAAAGATCACACTGCCAGTGACATTTGGCAGCGAGCTGAATTTCAGGACAGAGAGAGTCACATTTAACGTTGCTGATTTCCCATTACCCTACAATGGGATACTTGGCCGTCCAGCGCTCGCTAAGTTCATGGCAGCCTCTCACTGTGCCTATAATGTGCTCAAGATGCCTGGTCCGATAAGTGTCATTTCTGTCCAAGGCGACAAGAAGGATGCACTCATCTGTACCGACAAGATCTACCGGGAAGCAGCAGCCGCGGCAGAACGCAAACCACTTGCCGCTGAAGCTCCCGGGGGGGAGAAGAAGACCAAGTCCGGCAAGAGTAGCTCTGATGCCCACTCCGGCAAGCGCACCTCTTCGGAGTGATGCGCTACCGTCAAGGACGCACCATCGAGCTCCACCGGCAAGTGCAAGAAGGCAAAGACAGCTTCACCAGAGACCAAGAAAGTGGCCGCCAAGGAGGACGGCACTGGTGGCACCTTCACCATCAGTGCCACGCTTGATCCTAAATAGGAAAGCGCGCTCGTTGCTTTCCTGCGGGCGAATGTCGATGTGTTTGCATGGCAACCATCTGACATCCCCGGTGTTCCCAGGAAAGTAATTGAGCACCACCTTGCCGTCTGTCCTCACGCGCGGCCCGTCAAGCAGAGAGTTAGGAAGCAAGCAGTGGAGAGACAAGAGTTCATTGCAGAGGAGATCAAGAAGTTGGAAGCAGCGGGCCTGGTCTGGGGAGTACTCCATCCGACGTGGTTAGCCAACCCAGTAGTCGTGCGCAAAGCAAACGGGAAATGGAGGCTTTGTATTGACTTCACTGATGTTAATAAAGCTTGTCCCAAGGATCCATTTCCCTTGCCGCGCATTGACCAGATTGTCGACTCCACGGCAGGATGTGATCTGCTTTCATTCCTTGATGCATATTCAGGATATCATCAGATCTTCATGGCAGAAGAGGATGAAGAGAAAACAGCGTTCATTACTCCATGTGGCACGTACTGCTTTGTACGAATGCCCTTCGGACTAAAGAATGTTGGTTCAACATTTGCAAGAGTAGTCAGTCATGCTTTTGAGCCACAGTTGCACAGGAATGTAGAAGCTTACATGGATGACATAGTGGTCAAGAGCAAGGACAAAGAGACTTTGATCCAAGAATTGGACGAGACTTTTGCAAATCTGCGCAGGATCAACCTCAAGTTGAATCCCGAGAAGTGTGTGTTTGGAGTTCCTTCCGGCAAGCTTCTCGGATTCTTTGTGTCCCAGAGGGGGATTGAAGCTAATCCCGACAAGATCAAGGCCATTGAGCAAATCGAAGCACCAAAGCGCGTCAAGGATGTGAAAAGGCTTGCCGGCTGTGTTGCTGCTCTCAGTAGGTTCATCTCTAAGTCTGCTGAGCGCGCCCTGCCCTTTTTCAAAATTTTGAAAAAGGCAGGTCCAATGAAATGGACTCCGGAAGCGGAGGCTGCGCTGTAGGACCTGAAGAGATACCTATCCTCTACTCCAACACTTGTCGCACCTAAGACACAAGAGAAGTTGCTGCTATATCTGGCGGCAACCAATCAAGTGGTTAGTGCTGCGTTAGTAGCGGAGAGGGAGGCAGATGATGAGCCAGCGACCGTGGCAAGCGAGCCCAGCGACAAGCAGGGGGTTTCTCTGACAAGCTCTGGCCCGACAAGCCCTGATCCGGCAAGTTCCGGTTCCGACAAAGATGGATCTGCGCAGCCACAAGAGGAGAAAAAGAAGAAGATGGTGCAGCGCCCAGTTTACTTTGTCAGTTCCCTTCTGCAGGGGGCAAGATCAAGGTACTCTGGTGTGCAGAAGTTGCTTTTCGGCCTTCTTATGGCCTCGAGGAAGCTGCGCCATTACTTTCAAGCACATGAGATCACAGTGGTCACTCGCTTTCCGTTGAAGAGGATATTGCAGAATCCAGAGGCAACAGGCAGGATTGTCGAGTGGGCCCTGGAGTTGTCAAGCTTCGGCCTCAAGTTTGAAAGTACTTCAACTATCCAGAGCCGAGCATTGGCAGAATTCATAGCAGAATGGACGCCAACACCTGATGAAGAAATTCCGGAGAGGAGCATCCCCGTCAAGGAAGCAAGCAAGGAATGGATCGTGTACTTCGATGGTGCCTTCTCGTTGCAAGGCGCCGGTGCGGGCGTACTACTTGTCGCACCCACCGGAGAGCACCTCAAGTACGTGGTCCAGATGCACTTTCCCAAGGAGCAAGCAACAAATAATACTGCAGAGTATGAAGGCTTGCTTGCCGAACTCAGGATCGCGGCAGAACTTGGGATCAAGAAGCTTATTGTCAGGGGTGACTCACAGCTTGTCGTCCGCCAAGTTAACAAAGATTATCAGAGTCCGTTGATGGAAGCCTACATCGATGAAGTAAGGAAGCTAGAAGAGCATTTTGACGGCCTACAAATGGAGCATGTTCCGAGAGCTCGGAATGACATTGCAGATGGACTGTCAAAATGCGCCGCACTCAAGTTGCCTGTGGAACCAGGGATTTTTGTGCTCAAGCTGACTCGGCCATCTGTGACACCATCAACTGGACAGAACAAGAAAAGAAAGTTGGTTACCGGTGATTACTTTCCGGCAGAGCTCCCCGGAGCCGCCGCCAGGAAGGTCCCGGGATCAACGCAGAGAGTGCTGAGGAGCAGACTGCTCCGACAAGCCCCAGGGCTTGTTTCATTGAAGCAAACGCTCCCGACAAGCTGTGTCCCGACACGCTTGCCGGGGAGCATCACGCTCCGGCAAGATCCCAGATTCTTGCCATAGAAACGGATGTTCCCGTAGCAGCATTCGCGCCTTTAGTCCTTGTCGTCGAGCCACAAGCTCCGGCATGGGCACAGCAGATCGTCCATTTCCTTCAGACGGGAGAACTTCCCGAGGAATAGGCAGAAGCGGAAAAAGTAGCCTGGCAATCAAGTATGTACCAGTTTGTCGATGACATACTGTACAGAAAAAGATTCAACGGAGTGAAATTGAAGTGCATTTCCCGGGAAGATGGACAGGAGCTGTTGGCGGAGATACATGGAGGCATATCTGGCCACCACATTGGCGCAAGAGCCCTTGCTGGCAAAGCCTTCCGGCAAGGTTTCTTTTGGCCGACAGCCCTCTAGGATGCAACTACACGAGTAACCAAGTGTGAAGCGTGTCAGTTCCACTCCAAACAGATTCATCAGCCAGCTCAAGCTCTCCAAACAATCCCTTTATCCTGGCCATTTTCAGTCTGGGGGCTCGATATACTCGGCCCTTTCCCCCGAGCTGTCGGGGGCTTTGAGTACTTGTACGTTGCAATTGACAAGTTCACAAAGTGGCCGGAAGTGGAGGCAGTGAGGAAGGTGATAGCACAGTCAGTAGTCAAGTTCTTCAGGTCAATTGTTTGCCGTTTCGGAATCCCTAACAGGATCATCACCGACAATGGCACGCAATTCACGAGCCGCACCTTCATGCAGTACGTCCAAGATCTTGGCACCAAGATCTGCTTCGCTTCTGTTGCTCATCCAAGAAGCAACGGTCAAGCGGAGAGGGCAAACGCTGAAGTGCTGCGCGGGCTCAAGACCAGAACTTTCGACAGGCTGCACAAGTGCGGAAGAAATTGGATCGAAGAGCTGCCAGTGGTTCTTTGGTCGATCAGGACGACGCCAAATCGAGCCACTGGCCAGACACCTTTTGCTCTTGTCTATGGAGCAGAAGCAGTTCTCCCCATGGAACTCGTATACGGATCACCTCAAGTGCTCGCTTATGATGAGCTTGAGCAAGAGCAGCTGCGCCAAGATGACGCGCTGCTCCTCGAGGAAGATCGTCTTCAGGCTGCTGTGCGAGCTGCTCGCTACCAGCAAGCTTTGCGTCGCTATCATAGCCGCAAAGTTAATGCCAGAAGCTTCGAGGAAGGCGACCTTGTTCTTCGGCGTGTTCAATCCGAGAAGAATTCCAGCAAGTTGACGCCGAAGTGGGAAGGCCCTTATCGGGTGAAACGAGTCACTAGGCCCGGCGCTGTCCGCCTTGAGACCGAAGACGGCTTTCCGGTGAGCAATTCCTGGAACATAGAGCATCTTCGCAAGTTTTACCCATAAGGCACGGTTGCCGGAATCCGTTCCGGCAACCAACTTTTGTACAAGCCTTGCCGCTGTTGCATGTAACCCTTTGTACAAAGCCGGGCGCAGATCCTGTGCATAAATAAAGATCATGTGCTCCGCACATCTTGTCAAATTTCATGCATTCTTTCTTTCTAGCATGTTTTACCTGACACTTTGTGCAGCACTCATCCCTGGTAAGAAGTAACGAGCCTTAAGGCCCCATACCATTATTTTCTCTTCTTTCTTTTTCTCAAGAAGAAGGTCCCTTCGCCCACAAGTTCACGGGGGGGGGGGGGAGGAGAGGAGAGGATGAAGGTGTGGACCGAGCGTCGTTCAAAGAAGTACAGCCTTGTCGGGACACAGACGACAGAAAAGCTAAGTTGCCAAAGTTTGAGCACGATCATTTTCTTAAAATTTTAAGCTATCCTCCTTGAACGATTCTGCTTTGTATGGAAAACCTGTGCGCGGAGGAACCTCCTCGTAGCTAGTTGCGCCCTTACTTCGTTTCGAGTCGGCTCAACAACTTAAGTGAGCTGCTAAGCGCCCTTACTTCGCTTCGAGTCCGCTCAGCAACTTAAGTGAGCCGCTAATCGCCCTTACGTTGTTTTCAAGCCCGCTGAACAACTTAAGTGCGCTGCAACTAGTTGCGGCAAGGTTTCTTGCCGGAACCGGCACCGCCAGCAGGCTGCTGATGTCCCGCACTCAGCGCCCGCGGAAAGCGTGCTCCGGCACCGCCAGCGAGCTGCTGATGTTCCGCACTCAGCACTCGCGGCAAGCGTGCCCGTGCCGGCAAGTTCCCTAAAAGCGTAGGGTAAGAACATACAAAGAAAGGACCAAGTAAAGGAGATAGCATAGCAAGCATTGCCCAGAATAGAGTTATATTACAAAAATAACTTGTTGCGGCACTGACTAAATCGTCCCATGACTTAGATAAACGGCGACAAGAAAAGGAGGAGAGAGATGGTCTAATCCACGCGCTCGCCGTCAACCCTCTTGACCTCATTCACCTTGTCCACGATGGGTGCGACAATGGCTTTGAGTTCCTCAAGATCGGCACCCGCCGGCAGCTTCTTGAGGACGCGGGTGAGGTCGAGGCCCGGGTTGCGGAAGAGTATCTTCACCAACACCTTCTCCAAGACCTTGGCGCAGATCGCGCGCGACTCGTCCGCCAGCTTCTTCGGGATCCTTTCTCGGAGTTGCTGGAGGGCCGTCGCCACGCCCTCGAAGAAAAGAGTGAGCCTGGCACTGGGCGGGAGATTTTTGTCGGTGGAGTACCCGAAGCCCGCCAAGTCCAGTTCCGCCAGCTCCTCGTCGATGGATGCAGCGATGTTGACGAGGCCCTCCGTCCAGAGCTCCACCGTGACCTTGAAGGTGTTTTGAGCCTCGGCGGCCCTCGTCAGCAGCTCTTCGTTGCCCTTGAGATCTTTCCTCAAGTCATCTTCTCACTTCTTGGCAGCGTCCAGCCTCTCCGTCAAGGTAGCTAGTTTCAGCTCCAGGTCAGCGCTCGAGTCCTTGGCGGTGTTCAGCTCCTTGATCTTCTCGGCGAGCTGAACTTGCAGATCGCCATGGGCGCGCGCATCCTTCTCGCGTTCGCGCTGGAGTGCGGCAAGCTCTTCATTCTTCCTTTTCACGTCCGCCTCCAACTGCGTCGCCTTCACCTCCAACTCCTTCTTGGCGGCCTCAGCAGCCGCGGCGGCATCCTTTGCCTCCTTGAGTGCCCCGCCAAGCGATTGCTCCCGGGCGGCAAGCTCCTCTTCGTGGCTGTCCAAGTTCACCTTCTTCTGTATCAGCTCACCATCCCGCTTGGACAGCTCCTCGGCGGTGAGCCTCTGCTGCTCTTCGGCTTCAGCCTTCTCCAGGAGGAACGCCCTCTTTGCCTCCTCGAGCTGCGCCCTCTCCTCGGCAATGGACCGGAGGGCCTCCTGGTTGCGGCTCTTGAGCTCCTCCGCGTGCTTTTCTATGTCAACTCCCGCCCGCGCGACAAGCGCTTCCCGGGACTCAAGCTTTGCTTGCCGGGCGCGATAGAGTGACACCAGCTTTCGGAGCAGCTGCTCCTCCTCGGACTCGCCGCTGCTGTTGCTTGGCTCGTCAACCACTGCCAGCACAGCAGAGGCGAGTACTTCTCCGTCGAACTCCTCTCCTTCCACCGGTGCCCTGGAGCTCGACACCCAGGGAAGCTTGATGTACACGCCCTCGCCGGCCTTCAAGTATGCGCCTGGCTGGGGCTCCCCGGAGCCCGGCGCTGCATCAGTGGCGGAGGGGTCGGCGGACGGTGTAGCGCCTTGCGCTCCTGCGTCCTCCGGGTCATCAGTGTGATCACCGGATCCCTCACCGGCCCCTGCGCCAGCAGCCTTGGCGGCCTCCTCATCGGCGGGATCATCAGTACCGGCCTCTGCCTCGCCAGCGGCGGCATCTTCAGTGTTGCCGCGTGCGCCTTCCTCGCCGGCGGCCTCAGTCTCCATCGGGTCTACGAGAGGGGGATCTGAGGATGGGAAGAGGGAGGAAGAGTCAAGCAAATATCCAGAAAAAAAGAGAAGATCAGAAGAAGGACCCAAGGGAAGATTTCCGACAATAGAGGTTACCTGTGCTGGGCTCTGTGACCGTGGGCTCCACCACTAAAGGCTCGCTGGTCCCGCCTCTCGCCGGGGAACTGCCCCTTGCCTGGGACCGCTCCCTTGCCGGAGAGCACTCCCTTGTCGGAAAGTCGCCCCTTGGCGGCGTAGTTGAAGCAGACAGCACTTCCGGAGCGGCTTCTGGTTCCTCCTGACGGGCTTGCTCTGCTCCTACACAAGCAAATCAACAATCAAGATGCCAGCAAAAGAAGAAGCACCCATGCGTGCCCCACAGCCGGAAGTGAACCAAACACTTACGCTGGGGGCTGTGCTGGGGGCTGCCGCGAGGAGAAGGAATCGGGTCCGTCAAGGTGGTCTCGGACGTGTCTTCTGCAGTCACAGCAGGATCGTCCTCGATGACAACCACAGGAATCCGGGCCCTTTTTGCCGCCCTCTCGGCCAGAGTCCTGAAATGGAACAGGGATTCAGAGTGAAGCAAATTAGATACAAGACAAACAATAACAAGGATCAAAGAAGATCAAGAACAGTGAGAAGAAAGCCTCACTCCTCCTCCTCCTCCTCCTCTTCATCATCATCGGAGCTCAGCGCGGAGAGGTCAAAGTCCGGTACCCTCTCTGCGCGGTGTGACAGAGGAGTAGGCTCCCTTCGGCGTTTGCCGGGGGCTGCGGCAGGATCAGGTGTGGCGGCCCCGGAAGATCCCGCCTCAGTTGTCGGCGCGGCCTGGGACCCTCCCGCGGCAGCGGTGCTTGCCGCGGTAGAGCGTGTCCCACGGCGCCGCGGTTGCTGGCCGGCCTGCTCCTCTGCCGTATCTCCAACTCGACGGAGGCGTCTTCTCGGTTGGAATTGGGGCCGCGCTGGGGGCTCCGCCTATGGCAAGCTGCTCGAAGACGGTTGGCCGCTCGCGCCCCCGGCGGGCTCGCTCGTTTCGGCCTCAGGCTCCCCCTCACCAGCGGCCTCGTCGACAAGCCCTTCCCGGTCGGCAAGACTTGCCGCCTCGGCCGCCTCCGCCTCCGCCAACGTGAAGCTATACTCTCCCGCGGCAGCGGCTGCCGCCGCCTCTTCGGCCCTAGTGGCGATGTACACCATCTCATTGTTGGTGGTGGCGCGGGTGAGAAGCTTCTGCTCGTCGGGGTTGACCGCTACCTCCGTCAAATTATCGAAGAATCGCTGCACGTCCTCGGCGGCGGGCTCTATCCACGTTGCACTTATCCTGTGCGAGTCGCACTCTGGCATCATTGCGCAGATGCGATCGCGCCGGGAGTTGTTGCACAAGGGGATGACGCCCTGCGGCAACCTGAACCATTCTGGATGGCTGGCGTCATGCTTGAACAGCTCCCTCAGCATCGCATCGAGCTCCAGAACGGTGAAGTTGAAGTTGAGGCCTGGACGCAGCCGCATGATATCCCCCGGGCCGCCAAACAGCCAGGCGGGCCTCCCCCTCTTTTGCAGAGGGGCGATGCGACGGCGAAGGAAATCCGCGCCAACCGCCCCTGTTGTGAGCCCGGCATGCCTGAGCCGGAGGATTCGGGTGGTGGCAATCTTCAGCTTGGCGTCGTCCGGCGACAGAGCGCTCCAGTCGCCGCCACGCACCACCCGGGTCTGCCGCAGCTTGGTGAACGGCTGCGGATCGGCATCACAGATCCAGCACCACTCCGCCCTCCACTCGTCCCACTTACTGCGGAGCTCGCCCGTCAAGTATACCTCCTTCATGCCAATCTGGGAGGTCCAGGCGATTCCGCCAGCCAGTGGCTCCCCTTTCTCGGCACGGGGGGAGAAATAATGGCGAAAAAGAGCGACATTGGGGAGGATGCCAATGAAGTTCTCGCAGAGTGTGCGAAAACTGCCATTGTCAGAACGGCGATGGGGGTGAAATCAAGAAGATGAAACCCGTAGGTGTTCATGATGTCGCAGAAAAAATCGGAAAAAGTCGGGCAGAGCCCGCAATAGAAGAACACAGGAAAGAAGTAGTAACCTCTGGGGCACTTTTTCGATTTGGAAGCCTCAGCGGAAAGCACCTGCGTGCGCGGATGCGCCCGCGTCTCCGTCGACCAGAAGAGGTAGAACTACTCCCGCAGCGCCTGCCGGGTGAGCTCAGGGAGGAAAAGCACTCGCTTCTTGCGTAGCGCCTCAAGCTGCAGCGCCTCGGCCGACTTCGCAGCCTTCGCAGCCTTCCCGGTCTTCGGAGCCATGGCGGAAGCGGTGGGGGAAGGCGAGGGCAGCGGCGGCGACGGTGGCAATGGGCGACGGAGCGCTGCTCTCTTTTGGCTTGGGAAGCGGAGGGGAGCGGCGGAGCTTCTGGAGGAAGGAACCGCAAGTAGCGAAGGTGGGGGAACGGCCCTGTTTCCCCTCCTTATAAACGGGGGAGGTGGACGTTACGCATTCCCTGGATTAAAATAATTACCCACGATCTCCCCCACGACGCCGGGTTTGATGCGTGCCGTTGTGAGGGGGGCGTGGTGGGTACAAAGATATGTGCTGTGACCTAGGCCGCGCGTGCCCGTGCCCTGTTTTGGGCCTGGCCCAACAGCGCTCGGCACCGTGTGTGGCCCAGGCCCGGGGGCTCCTGTCGGTGTACTAAAGTAGGGGGTACCTTAGTACCCCGAACTTGGGCACGGGCAGTTGCAGCGACCCGCGGCAGGGCTTGCCGGGCGTCCGCCAAGACCCTCTACGGCTACTTTGATGCCATTCAAGAACAATGTACTCAAGCTAAAAGCCCCGGCAAGAGGAGCTTGCCGGGGAGGCCAACCAAGGCCCCGGCAAGAGGAGCTTGCCGGGAAGGCCAACCAAGGCCCCGGCAAGAGGAGCTTGCCGGGAAGAAGACAAGACCCCGGCAAGAGAATCTTGCCGGGAAGGCCACTCAAGGCATTCCAAGTAAACTTGCCACGACGCCCCGCGCGTCCCGGCAAGGCCCGGCGAGCGGCAAGCTAGCTGGTGCGACAAGATAAGGGCCGCGGCAAGGCTGCCACTGTGCACCCGAGCTCCAGCGCATCCAACGACGTGTCACCCCAGGACTATCCCAGGAGCACGTGGCAAGGCGTTGTGCAGCCATGCAGTGTGAGGTGGCAAGAGGAGCTGACAAGGAGGCCATCGTGGCGATCGGTGGCGCCTCTAACGGTCGTTTCCTTGCACTATTGGGGCGACCGGGCGGGCATTAAATGCCCCTGTCCCCTGCCGTCAGAGTTAGGTAGGGGACACTGTTGGTAGCAGTTGTACCAACCCGCGTTTTTACCTTTCTACCCCTATTTCTATGCTGCCACCTGTCGGTGACCCCTTTAGCCTATAAAAAGGAGGCCCATGCGCACGTAGTGGAGGTTCGGAATTTTGGTTCCACAGCTTGGGGGTTTGGGTTGTTTGGTTCCATAGCTACACCACACCCGCTCTCTGGAGCAAGAACAGAATACAAACACAAAGCAGCAGTAGGAGTTTTATCTCTCCGGAGAGCTCCGAAGCTGGGTAAAAATCCCCCCCCCCCCCCCCCCCGCGCGCTCTCTCGCCTCGATCTGCTCTGCGTGCGCCCTCCGCTCCCTTGCCGGACAAGAAGGGGCCCTCCTGCCCCATAGGTGCTCGTGCTCCCATTCCCCACGACACCTTCCACGCTAAGGAAAGTCCCATCCGGACACGGGACGAAGTCTTCAATCTTGTATCTTCATAGTTTTGGAGTCCGGCCAATGATGATAGTTCGGCTATCCAGACACCCCCTAGTCCAGGACTCCCTCAGTAGCCCCTGAACTAGTTTTCAATGACGACGAGTCCGGCGCGCATATTGTCTTCGGCATTGCAAGGCGGGTTCCTCCTCCGAATAATTCATAGAAGATTTTGAACACCAGGATAGTGTCCGGCTCTGCAAAATAAATTCCACATACTACCATAGAGAGAATAATATTTACACAAGTTCAATCTGCTAATGTATTTCGTGGCATGACATCACGCCACGGCCAAGCCCTTATTCGAATTATTTTTATTGCTCCACCTCGGCGCGTTTAGCGAAGCGGTTTCTTTGGCGCATCTTGTCAAAGCCGAGATCGTGTCCCCTTATTCCGGGATTCTCATCAATACGGACGTGGGTAACCCAACCGTGCCCGTTGGCCCGCCCCCTCCATTGAAGGCGAGTCCCAAACGGTCACGGGAACGGCTCTTGGTATTCTACCCCTTTATAATGAGACCAAGGCCTGTTCCCTTTCTTCAATCTCAATCGAATCTGCCCGTCGCCTCGAGTTCCAACACCCAAGGTTCCAGATTCGGGCGCTTCGGACCATTGACAATGTCCGGCTCCGACCTACAGGGCCGGTGGATGCACTCTTCCATCGAGGAAGAAGACGTGCGAAAGCTGAGAGACGCCAGGTATCTAACCGGCGAGATCTTGCATAGGCTGCCCGCCCAAGGGCAAGTCATTCCCTCTCCCGGGCCTGGTGAGGGCGTGGTGTTCGTGTCTCACTTCCGTCAGGGTTTAGGCTTCCCGATGGACCCCTTCATGAGGGGGCTCATGTTTTATTATGGGCTGGAATTCCATGACTTGGCTCCGGAGTCCATCCTCCATATCTCATCGTTCATTGTTGTCTGTGAAGCCTTCCTCCGCACTACCCCCCACTTTGGATTGTGGCTCAAGACCTTCAACGTGGAGCCGAAGATGATCGAGGGGCGACGGGCAGAGTGCAGAGGGGCAGTTATAAGCAAGAGGGCCGATGCTCCATGGCCCGAGGGCTCTTTTCAAGAGGAGCTTGGCTTGTGGCAACAGGAGTGGTTCTACATCACCGCTCCCAGGGGCACCAGGCAGGTGGCGCCGCCTGCCTTTCGCTCGTGCCCTCCACAACGGCTGGCGTCATGGGTCAACAAAGGGCTTGACTGGGGGCCGTTCAAGGACATACCAATATTCCAGGGCCGGATTCGAGACCTCCAAGAGAGGGAGATCAATCTGGTTGTAGTGGCGCAGGTTATGCTGATTCGGCGCCTTCTACCCTGCAAACGTCGCCCTCTCCGCCTGTGGGAATTCAATCCGGAGGGACCATGAGCTCTCCACCACTTCATGGGTGCGACGCCCGTGGAGATGTATAAACTGTTCTTCTAATCACAAGAGATGTGTCCGGACTTGACCGAGGACGCAGGTCTGAGCTGCAATCGCCCAGATACTCAAGTAAGTAGTTCCTGTGCCCGGATGTGCCATCCGTACATTCATCATAATACTTGCCCTTTAAAGAGTTGTCCCTTGAATAAGAATGGATAGCAAAAGCAAAGCTAATAAGGTGTCCGGCCCCCCTCCCTGAGACCACGCCGGATCCTGTGTTAACCAAGATGCTGGAGACTGTGCCTTTGGAAGAGGGCGAAGGGGGGAACAAGAAAGCTACCGCCTCCGCTAGGGAGGCCTTTAAGGAAGTGGGATCGAGAATCCCTCCCTGCAAGGGGAGAAGAGGACCGCTTCTGAAGATCCGGAGGTCAAGGCCTCAAAACAGGGGAAGAAATCTTCGCCAGAGGGTCCTGCGCCAGGAGAGCCCCCGGCCGCACCATTTCCCCAAGGGAATCAGCCCTCCAGTGAGCCGTAAGTAGAAAAGGGGAGTTTTGTAATAAGAGACATCCCTGTTTTTATTTCTGAGGATGACCGAAGTTTTTACCTTGTAGTTCGGATCTCAGCCCTTCACAGTAGAGCTCATCCTCGGGGGATCTTCGTCCGAAGATGATGGAGAGTGAAACGCCTCCATTTGCCGCACCCTCAGGCGGGGCGGACGACCCTGAGGTGTCGTCGTGGAAGGTTTTCCCGAGTCCGGCAGGGCCGGGAGGTCCGGCACCAGCTGGTGTGCAGTCGGAGGAGCTGAAGGATCTGCTCGGGCGAGCATCTATCTCAGAAGATCACCGTGCGTTAATGGGTATGGTGATTGAAAGGATTTCATCCGCTGAGAGCGGATTGCATGAAGCCGTCAGAAGTTTACTGACGGGGTTTGAGGTACGCGAAAATAATATACCTTCTAACAGTTTTGCATATAGAATGCGCCCTGTATAGATAGTAGCCCCTGAGTCTCGGTAAGTTGTCAGAAGTGACGGCGTGCCGAGGATCATAATCTCAGTGTTAAGATGTCGTCCTTTCTATTCAGGGGGCGAAGTGTTCAGTGGCCAGCCGAACTGATGGAGTTGCCGAACTGGAGCGGCAACTGGACGTTGCGGATGCGGACATCGCGCTGGTTAATAAGCGACTTGACGAGTCACAAGGTATGTGGCTTCTCCGTGAACACCTGGTAAGTGAGCTTTACGTCCGTGCCTTACTACATGTGTGCTTAATGCAGATGGTGCCGCTGCTATGGAGGACCTTCGGGCAGAGCTTGCCCGAGCCAAGGAGCAAGCCAGAAAAAGTAATGCGGCTGCCTTGAAG
The DNA here is from genome assembly GCA_963921465.1 of Triticum timopheevii. Classification (NCBI taxonomy): domain Eukaryota; kingdom Viridiplantae; phylum Streptophyta; class Magnoliopsida; order Poales; family Poaceae; genus Triticum; species Triticum timopheevii. The sequence continues at coordinate 91,164,353 of OY997264.1, read as the reverse complement.
GCGGCCGAAGAGCTAAAAGCCGAACAGGCTGCTCACTGCCGAAGCAGGGAGGAAATGGCCGTAAAGCTGAAGGATGCTACCGACCGCTATGATTTTCTTGAAAGAGAACGCCAAGCGGAGCAAGAGGGCCTGAAGAAGACAACCGCCGAAGCCAAGGATGCCCGCTCCGCGATGAGAGCTATAAAGGAGGAGCTACGTCAGGCCGGGGATATTACGGCTGGAAAGCCCTTTCTGCTGCGTAGGAAGTTCACAGATCCGAAGTATGCTCAATTGGGCCAGTTCTGGGGTGCAGAGGATGCCTATCTGAATTTGGTGGTGAGTGCCGCAGATGCGGTTGCACACTTTCCAGGCCAGAAGGATCACGGGATGGAAGAGCTTTTTTGGTCGCAATTCCATAGTCCCGAGCGTCCACTTCCATTGACCGATCAGTTAGCCAAGTGGGCCGAGCTGAATAGGTTGTCCGGACTTGCCATGAAGGATGTCGTGGCTCATCTGTGGCCGGAAAGGCCCGAGCCGAAGAGTTATTTTGGCTTGGTGCAGCATTTCCTTGATGCGGTGCCGCATATCAAGGCGATGAAGCGGCCGGCATGCATAGAGGGTGCACGGATGGCGCACGCCCGTGTCAAAACATACTGGGCAGAGATGGAGGCCACCGATGTTGCTTCCCAGGATACGGTCAGGAGCCGATTACCAGCTGAGCACTACTTTGGGGAAGTCCTGCAGGGCGCTCGTTTAATAGAGACGCAGTGCTCGAAAAATGTTATGTTCAAATGACATGTATGATTTGTGAAGCCATGCTTCAAATATAATATAAGAGCCTTTTATACTTGTGCGTTCAAGTGTTGAAATTCCTCCTGTGTGGCCGTTTAACGTATATGTGTATATAACCTAAAAGATGGCAGTCTTCGGCTTCAGCCCCCACGCACATAGTGCGGGGGTGTTTGCAAGAAACAGCGCATTTTCACACTTAATCCAACGTCTTGGTCCTATGAAGGAGGTGATAACGTAGCAAACTAGGCAACTGGACTATAATGCTTTATCACTTTCACTTAGCCATAGGAGTTCAATGGTGGGACTACTATATAGCCCCTAGGGGCACTGCGCTCTCCGAATTTTGGGGCGCGTATGTGCCTGACCGGGAAACGGTCCCTCATTAAAGCGGAGGGATTCTAAACATTTCGGTGGTCGATCGAGTGGTTGACCAGTCTCTCGCTATATCATGACAGTCAGTTTTCGGCTTTCTCTACTGAGGTGCTCACCTGGACGAACCGGGGCACAATCGCAGTAGTTCTCCTGGTGCTGTGTTTGCCGATAGAGCGGAACATAAGGCAGCAAAACACAGGAGCCAGGCAAACCCAACATTTGACCAAAGACATGATTCGGAGCTGGTGCATATAAGGCCTAACTCGAGATGCCGAACACTCCCTAAGGTATTCGGTCTTTATGAAAACGGGCAGAACAATGCCCTAAGCCCCTAGTGTCCGGGTACGTGCAAAATTTCTGACGCGGCCAATGCCAAAATGCCAGCCTCCTCCTCGGTTATAGTGAGGAACTGGGGGATGTGTATCAACAAGAGACAGTAAGAAAGGTTTATGTAGGGTCTTAATCCGAAAAGAATCCTTGTAACGGGTCCCTACTGCACGTCTGTGCCTGTGTCTCCGTTGTGTCGTATCCTGGACGGGTGTAGCACGGTGTTCATCTGTAAAAGAGAAGAACTTAGTTTGAAAAAGGATCGTGCGAAAAATGTATAAACAGAGTATAATTCAAAAAACGAATAGAATTGAGCTTTATTGTCTCTTATGGTACATGCGTGCAGCCCCTTGTAAGGGGGTACGCGGCTGGTAAGCCCCTTGTTTATTTGCGCCGGACTCGCCTAACCGTGTCCGGGGTCTGGGCGACCTGTTTGGGGGCTTTGATCGGCAAAGCCGGATTAATGTGTGGCTGTCAAGGCAGTCTCACTTTCTTCCTTATTCGAGGAACACTCGAGGTTTCCCTTTAATGAGATTATGCCACGTGGACCGGGCATTTTGAGTGTAAGAGATGCATAATGCGGTATTGCGTTAAAGCGGGCGAAAGCTTCGCGTCCCAATAGTGCTTGATAGCTACTTTTAAATGGGGCGATGTGGAAGACTAGCTTTTCGCGACGGGAGTTGTCGGATGAGCCGAACACAACATCTAGTGGTAGAGAGCCCGTACAATGGGCATATGGGCCTGGCATCACTCCTTTAAAGGAAGTGTTGCTATTTCGTATTTTGGTTGGGTCTATCCCCATTCTACGGATTGTGTCCTGATATAACAGGTTTAGATCACTGCCGCCGTCCATTAGGACTTGTGTAAATTGCAGTCCGTCGATTATAGGATCTAATATCAGGGCAGTCCATCCTGCGTTCCGAATACTTCCGGAGTAGTCCTGATGGGTGAAGGTGATTGGTTTTGACATCCAGTTTCTGGACTCCGCTGGGGTGGACCGTGCGGCGCGCATTTTAGTGGGCGTCGCTCTATTTTTGCCTGTTGTCACATGAAGTGAATTTACTGTTTTGACCTCTTGTGGGAAATTCCTTTGTTTGCCGGTGCTCTGCTTGTGGAGTTCGTCATCGTCCTCACTTCGTGTTTCGAGCCCCTTGTGTTCGGCATTAAGTCGGCCGGACTGTTTGAAGACCCAACAATCTCTGTGGGTATGGTTTGCAGGCTTCCCAGAGGTGCTGTGGATTTGGCATATCTTGTCCAAGATTTTCTTTAGGTTGGATAGCTCGTTGCTGCTGTCCTTGAGAGGCAGTGTTTTGTTGTTCTGTCGAGAGCTTTTGAACCCGGCGTTGACTACCGTGCTCTTTGGGCCGTTTCCCTTAGTTCAGCGCTGGTCCTTTTTGCGTCGTGGTTTCCCATTTCTATCCCTGACTTCAGATGTACTTGGGTCGCTGGTGCTGCATCTTGCCAGCCAACTATCCTCTCTCGCTCAAAAGCGGGTCATGAGGCTTGTTAATGCGGCCATTGTCCTTGGCTTTTCCTGGCCGAGGTGTCCGGCAAACCATTCGTCTCGGACGTTATGTTTGAAGGCTGCTAAGGCTTCAGCGTCCGGACAGTCGACTATTTGGTTCTTTTTGGTGAGGAACCTGTTCCAGAATTTGTAGGCTGACTCTCCGGGCTGTTGAGTTATGTGACTTAAATCGTCTGCATCCGGAGGGCAGACATAAGTTGTAAGTGCATCTAGTGCCCCTTAGTGATTTTGGTGTATTGAAGACTTATAGGTTAAGGGACTGATACGTTTGTGAGTGTACACAGGTCTATAAGTCTATGAGGAGTTTGATATTTACAGAGAAAGTCGACCCCTAAAAATGAAGTTCTTCGACTGAAGACTTTGATATTCTGAAGACTTTCTGAAGACTTTGAAAGTGAAGAAATTGGTGTGACCTTGAAGACTTGCTATTCACTTGAGGAACATGAAGCGTGAAGACTTTTGTTTTCGTAGTTTCTTTTTCTCTTTCTTGAGTCATAGGAAACACCGTACTGTTAAAGGGGGTCGAGGAAATACTAAGGAAAAATTTCCATGTGATGCTCAACTCAAAATCCTACACCTACCAATCCCTTCGAGTGAAGCCATTGGAAATCTCATACAGTTCAGTCAAGTTCTTCAGTGACAGAGACGCAATTCTTCTGGTCACTGATGACTTTGCTCTGACTGAGGAGTTAGGAATTCGCCAGTGCAAATTGCCTACACAGTGAGGAACATGATAGCCCTGAGGAATTTGAGAGTCAAATTTCCGACCGTTGCTGTGCTGCGCGCCGGCTGTCCCAAAATATCTTATCCACCTAATGGTCATATCATTGAAGGGCATTTATGTCTTATCATGTCGGGCTGCTCCCTAGGCTATAAATAGCCACCCCCTACAACCAGTAGTTGGTTGGCTGCTCCGAGAGAACTTGACACTTGTGATCTGAGAGCAACCCATCCTCCGAGGACTTTGAGCGAAAATCATCAAGTGAGGAAAATCCAAAACCAAACCCCCACAAACCCAAAGTGATTGAGCATCACTGAAGAAATTGATCCTGCGTGGATCCGACGCTTGTTACCTTTGAAGACTGTGCTTCTTCCAGACGGTTAGGCGTCCAGGTCTAGAGCATCCAAGAGGAATTGTGGATCGCCGAGTGACCAAGTCTGTGAAGGTTTGGAAGTCACCTGAAGACTTACCATGAGTGATTGGACGAGGCCTGCGTGGTCTTAGTTCAAGGAGAATACAGTGAGGACTGGGTGTCCTGAGTTGCGGCTCAGTGACTGGGTGTCCGGGACTGCGTGTCCTCGAGTTTAAATACTCAGCCGCTCCAACCAGACGTACAACTGAGACAGCAGTTGGAACTGGTTTACCAAATCATTGTCTTCACCAACTAACTGGTTCTATTTCCTCAACCCTTTCATTTCCTCATTACTGTGTTGAATGTTTGTTCATATCTGTGCTTGAAGACTTTGACTGAAGACTTTCTCAAATTCCTCAGTTCAATTCCTTCAGTCTGTTTGTCTTCATCTTGTGATATCCTGTGATTATGCTTTCTGTACTCTGTGCTACTCTTCATTTCCTCATGATGACCATGCTTGTATTCTGTTATGCCTACTTCTGAGTACTTATTCCGCTGCAAGTAGTTCTTCGCTAAGGAATTTCCTCACCAGCAAATTCCTCAGTGAAGAATTCATAAAAATCGCCTATTCACCCCCCCTCTATTTGACATAACGCACTTTCAATTAGTATCAGAGCAAGGTACTCCCTTGTTCTGTGTGATTTTGGTTTAACCGCCTGGAGTTTTAGTTATGTCGACCGCAGGTATGAAGAAAGTGACATGCCCTATCTTTGACGGTCATGACTATCCCAAGTGGAAGGCCATGATGAGGAAGCGCCTCATGGCAATGAACAGCGAGCTGTGGACCGTCACTGAGATTGGTCTTACTGATCTATGCAAGATGGCGGACGCTCATGATATTCGCAAGTACACTCGACTTGAGCTCATAGCGAAGGATATCATCTGTTCCTGCCTATCCAGAGATCAATTCGGTCGCATTATGCATCTTGGCAATTCGAAGCTTATCTGGGACCAAATCTCTGATGTCTATGAAGGTCATCGAACCCGTCATGATCCCTAGTTTGAGGACTTCAAGGAATCTCTCAAAACGATGACTTTTGAGCCAGAATCATCATCTTCTGCATCATTTCTCATGGCAGACGGTGCTGAGGTAACCGAATGCTCCTCATCCGAGTTCTGTGACGATGAATCTGATAATGATGAATCTGATGATGATATTGAATCTTGTTATACCAAACTTGTTTGCATTGCCACTAAACAACAAACAGCTTTGGAACAAGTTCAAAACATGCTAGACAAAAGTGATGATATGTTGCGTAAAGAAATGGATCAGTCAAAAGCATTGGGTGAATGTCTTCAAAGAATTCACTCCAAGTTTGACGCCCTTCAAGATCAACATAATACCCTCTTATCTGATCATGAGAAACTTTCTTATGAATTTCTTCAAGAAAAGCAAGATCATGAGAAGCTTTCCTCTGAATCTCTTCAAAGAAAGGAAGATTTTGAAAAGCTAAGAGTGTGTTATGAAGATCTTCAGAAGGAGCGCGATTCATTACTAGCTCAACAAATCAGCGCTTCTCAGGAAGAATTTGTTCCTCCATGCTTAAAGTGCATTGAACGTGAATCTGCTAATTCTTCACCTGAATGTTCAAATGTTTCAACTGTTACAAATTCTTCATCTGCCTCTGCTATCACTAATTCCTCATCTGAGGACATTGCTAGTATCACTGACAATGCAGGGCTGAAGGAGTTGTACATAACAGGCATGTACAAAAGCCTCAAAGGGCATCAGACTCTTTGTGATGTTCTTAAAAAGCAGATCCTCAACAGAAACCCTAGGAAAGAGGGTATTGCCTTTGAGAGGAAACTCAATGCTGATGGAACATATTGGAAGCCTGAGCAGTACCCCAAAACCTCATGGGTTGCTGCAAAGGGACCTCCAGTTGATCCATCTAACTTATCTGGCTTTACATGTGAATCTCCTCATTCTTCTGATGAGTCATTTGACTCCAACTATAAACTGTTCAAAAATCAGAACGGTGAAGTATTTGCTAGATATGTTGGCACTAACTGCAGGAACGGTTCCCCTATGAAGAAAATCTGGGTTCCCAAAAGTTATGTTGAAAGTCTTCAGGTGAATGTCCTCATGACACCACCTGTGAAGAACAGGAACCCCAGATCAAATTCTTCATATGGATCCAAGTCCTCATGCGAACCAAATTCCTCACATGGATCAAATTCCTCAAAAGGATCAAAGTCCTCATATGATTATCATCGCGCTAACAACTCTGTCTCGCAGGGTAGAGCCAAGGGCTATGAATATGTGCATTATTCTTCAAACCATTATGTTCATAAGTCCTCGAAGAATTACTCTGCTTATTCATATGCTTACCCTAACCCCTCTTATGTGAAACGAAACGGTTTGGCATCTTTGCCACCTTTCTCATATGGTGCTCGCAGAGTGATGAATTCTTTGCCACCCCTCCAGATGTGGGTGGTGAAGAAAAAGAACTAATATCTTCTGCAGGGTCATGTCTCCAGACGTGCTTTAACGTCTGAAGAATTTGCTGGGGACCTGACAAAATGCCTGAAAGGACGCAGGCGAATTATGATGAAATGAACCTTCATTTCACACGTCCTCATACTGCTATATCTGTTTACTGCTTGATGAAATTCATCTGATGAACTTGATATCATATTCTTCACTTATGAAGCATATGAGATTGTAAGCGACACTAATTCATCTGCAGGATGATCAACCCAAAACTATTGAATGGGTCCTCGATAGTGGATGTACGAATCACATGACTGGTGACAAGAATCTATTGATGGATGCTCCCTTATCACCGTCACCTCTGAAGCATATCATCTTTGCTGACAAAGGCAAAAGCCAGGTATTGGGTCTTGGTAAGGTTGCAATCTCTAAGGATAAACACATGGACAAAGTCATGCTTGTTGAGTCCTTAGGATACAATCTCATGTCAGTCTCAATGCTTTGTGATCTTGATATGGTTGTTGTCTTTGGCAAGTATCGCTGTGTTGTGATTATGGAAGCTGACAATTCCAAAGTCTTCGAAGGCTTTAGGAGAGGAGATTTGTATATTGTTGATTTCTCTACAGGACCACAACCAGCCGTGTGTCTACTTGCAAAAGCTTCAGAAGGCTGGCTATGGCATCGACGACTTGGTCACGCAGGCATGAGGAATTTGCACACGCTTGCAAAGAAGAAGCATGTCATTGGCATTGAGAATGTCAAATTCCTCAAGGATCACTTGTGCGGAGCCTGTGAAGCTTGTAAGTGCATCTAGTGCCCCTTAGTGATTTTGGTGTATTGAAGACTTATAGGTTAAGTGACTGATGCGTTTGTGAGTGTACATAGGTCTATAAGTCGATGAGGAGTTTGATATTTACAGAGAGAGTCGACCCCTAAAAATGAAGTTCTTCGACTGAAGACTTTGATATTCTGAAGACTTTCTGAAGACTTTGAAAGTGAAGAAATTGGTGTGACCTTGAAGACTTGGCATTCATTCGAGGAATATGAAGCGTGAAGACTTTTGTTTTTGTAGTTTCATTTTCTCTTTCTTGAGTCATAGGAAACACCGTACTGTTAAAGTGGGTCGAGGAAATACTAAGGAAAAATTTCCATGTGATGCTCAACTCAAAATCCTACACCTACCAATCCCTTCGAGTGAAGCCATTGGAAATCTCATACAGTTCAGTCAATTTCTTCAGTGACAGAGACGCAGTTCTTCTGGTAGCTGAGGACTTTGCTCTGACTGAGGAGTTAGGAATTCGCCAGTGTGAATTGCCTACACAGTGAGGAACATGATAGCCCTGACGAATTTGAGAGTCAAATTTCCGACCGTTGCTGTGCTGCGCGCCGGCTGTCCAAAATATCTTATCCACCTAACGGTCATATCATTGAAGGGCATTTATGTATTATCATGTCGGGCTTCTCCCTAGGCTATAAATAGCCGCCCCCTACAACCACAAGTTGTTTGGCTGCTCCGAGAGAACTTGACACTTGTCATTTGAGAGCAACCCATCCTCCGAGGACTTTGAGCGAAAATGATCAAGTGAGGAAAATCCCAAAACCAAACCCCCACAAACCCAAGTGATTGAGCATCACTGAAGAAATTGATCCTGCGTGGATCCGACACTTGTTACCTTTGAAGACTGTGCTTCTTCCAGACGGTTAGGCGTCAAGGTCTAGAGCATCCAAGAGGAATTGTGGATCGCTGAGTGACCAAGTCTGTGAAGGTTTGGAAGTCACCTGAAGACTTACCACGAGTGATTGGACGAGACCTGCATGGTCTTAGTTCCAGGAGAATACGGTGAGGACTGGGTGTCCTGAGTTGCGGCTCAGAGACTGGGTGTCCGGGACTGCGTGTCCTCGAGTTTGAATACTCAGCCGCTCCAACCAGACGTACAACTGAGACAGTAGTTGGAACTGGTTTACCAAATCATTGTCTTCACCAACTAACTGGCTCTATTTCCTCAACTCTTTCATTTCCTCATGACTGTGTTGTATGTTGTTCATATCTGTGCTTGAAGACTTTGACTGAAGACTTTCTCAAATTCCTCAGTTCAATTCCTTCAGTCTGTTTGTCTTCATCTTGTGATATCATGTGATTACGCTTTCTGTACTCTGTGCTACTCTTCATTTCCTCATGATGACCATGCTTGTATTCTGTTATGTTTACTTCTGAGTACTTATTCCGCTGCAAGTTGTTCTTCGCTAAGGAATTTCCTCACCAGCAAATTCCTCAGTGAAGAATTCATAAAAATCGCCTATTCACCCCCCCTCTAGTCGATATAACGCACTTTCAATTGGTATCAGAGCAAGGTACTCCCTTGTTCTGTGTGATTTTGGTTTAACCGCCTGGAGTTTTAGTTATGTCGACCGCAGGTATGAAGAAAGTGACATGCCCTATCTTTGACGGTCATGACTATCCCAAGTGGAAGGCCATGATGAGGAAGCGCCTCATGGCAAGGAACAGCGAGCTGTGGACCGTCACTGAGATTGGTCTTAGTGATTTATGCGAGACGGCGAATGCTGATGATATTCGCAAGTACACTTGACTTGACATCATAGCGAAGGATATCATCTGCTCCTGCCTATCCAGAGATCAATTCGGGCGAATTATGCATCTTGGCAATTCAAAGCTCATCTGGGACCGAATCTCTGATGTCTATAAAGGTCATCGAACTCGTCATGATCCCTGGTTTGAGGACTTCAAGGAATCTCTCAAAACGATGACTTTCGAGCCAGAATCATCATCTTCTGCATCTTGTCTCATGGCAAATGGTGCTGAGGTTACCGAATGCTCCTCATCCGAGTCTTGTGATGATGAATCTGATAATGATGAATCTGACAATGATGAATCTGATGATGATATTGAATCCTGCTATACCAAACTTGTTTGCATTGCCACTAAACAACAAACGGCTTTAGAACAAACTCAAGATATGCTAGACAAAAGTGATAAAATGTTGCGCAGAGAAATGGATCAGTCAAAAGCTTTGGGTGAATGTCTTCAGAGAATTCACTCCAAGTTTGACGCCCTTCAAGATCAACATAATACCCTCTTGACTAATCACGAGAAGCTTTCTCTTGAATCTCTTCAAAGAAAGGAAGATCTTGAAAAGCTAAGAGTGTGTTATGAAGATCTTCAGAAGGAGCGCGATTCATTACTAGCTCAACAAATCAGCGCTTCTCAGGAAGAATTTGTTTCCCCATCCTTAAAGTGCATTGAACGTGAATCTGCTAATTCTTCACCTGAATGTTCAAATGCTTCAACTGTTACAAATTCTTCATCTGCCCCTGCTATCACTAATTCCTCGTCTGAGGACATTGCTAGTATCACTGACAATGCAGGGCTGAAGGAACTGTACATGACAGGCATGTACAAAAGCCTCAAAGGGCATCAGACACTTTGTGATGTGCTCAAAAAGCAGATTCTCAACAGAAACCCTAGGAAAGAGGGTATTGCCTTTGAGAGGAAACTCAATGCTGATGGAACATATTGGAAGCCTGAGCAGTACCCCAAAACCTCATGGGTTGCTGCAAAGGGACCTCCAGTTGATCCATCTAACTTATCTGGCTTTACATGTGAATCTCCTCATTCTTCTGATGAGTCTTTTGACTCCAACTATAAACTGTTCAAAAATTAGAATGGTGAAGTATTTGCTAGATATGTTGGCACTAACTGTAGGAACGATTCCCCTATGAAGAAAATCTGGGTTCCCAAAAGTTGTGTTGAAAGTCTTCAGGTGAATGTCCTCATGACACCACCTGTGAAGAATAGGAACCCAGATCAAATTCTTCATATGGACCAAATTCTTCATATGGATCCAAGTCCTCTTATGGACCAAATTCTTCACATGGATCGAATTCCTCAAATGGATCAAAGTCCTCATATGATTATCATCGTGCTAACAACTCTGTCTCGCAGAGTAGAGCTAAGGGCTATGAATATGTGCATTATTCTTCAAACCATTATGTTCATAAGTCCTCGAAGAATTACTCTGCTTATTCATATGCTTACCCTAACCCCTCTTATGTGAAACGAAATGGTTTGGCATCTTTGCCACCTTTCTCATATGGTGCTCACAGAATGATGAACTCTTTGCCACCCCTCCAGATGTGGGTGGTGAAGAAAAAGAACTAATCTCTTCTGCAGGGTCAGGTCTCCAGATGTGCTCTAACGTCTGAAGAATTTGCCGGGGACCTGACAAAATTGCCTGAAAGGACGCAGGCAAATCATGATGAAATGAACTTTCATTTCACACGTCCTCATACTGCTATATATATGTTTTCTGCTTGATGAAATTCATCTGATGAACTTGATATCATATTCTTCACTGATGAAGCATATGAGATTGTAAGTTACACTAATTCATCTGCAGGATGATCAACCCAAAACCACTGAGTGGGTCCTCGATAGTGGATGTACAAATCACATGACTGGTGACAAGAATCTATTGATGGATGCTCCCTTATCACCGTCACCTCTGAAGCATATCATCTTTGCTAACAAAGGCAAAACTCAGGTATTGGGTCTTGGTAAGGTTGCTATCTCTAAGGATAAGCACATGGACAAAGTCATGCTTGTTGAGTCCTTAGGATACAATCTCATGTCAGTCTCAATGCTTTGTGATCTTGATATGGTTGTTTTCTTCGGCAAATATCGCTGTGTTGTGATTATGGAAGCTGACAATTACAAAGTCTTCGAAGGCTTTAGGAGAGAAGATCTGTATATTGTTGATTTCTCTACAGGACCACAACCAGCCGTGTGTCTACTTGCAAAAGCTTCAGAAGGCTGGCTATGGCATCGACGACTTGGTCATGCAGGCATGAGGAATTTGAACACGCTTGCAAAGAAGAAGCATGTCATTGGCATTGAGAATGTCAAATTCCTTAAGGATCACTTATGCGGAGCCTGTGAAGCTGGAAAAATGACCAAGGCCAAGCATCCAGCGAAGACTATCATGACCACTACCTGTCCATTCGAATTGCTTCACATGGACCTCTTCGGACCTAATCATTACTCAGCAGTCACTAATGATGCATCTCTATATGGTTTTGTCATTGTTGATGATTATTCTCGATATACATGGGTACACATTGTTACTTACAAACATGAAGTGCAGGAAGTCTTCAAACGATTTTCCTCGAGGGCTTCAACCAACTTTGGTGTGAAGATCAAGCATATCAGAAGTGACAATGGAACTAAGTTCAAGAATTCTGGTCTTGATGCTTATCTTGATGAACTTGGTATTACTCATGAGTTATCTGCTCCCTATACTCCTCAGCAGAATGGCGTCGTGGAGCGCAAGAATAGAACTCTTGTTGAGATGGCTTGCACTATGCTTGATGAATACAAAACGCCTCAGCGTTTTTGGATTGATGCAATTGATACTGCGTGCTACATCATCAACAGAGTATATCTTCACAAATTCTTCAAGAAGACTGCCTATGAACTCCTCACTGACAAGAAACCCAATAGAGCACCTACCTTCTGTGTTAGATGAACCAGCACCTGAAGATGCTATCAAGCTCAAGGCAACTGAGGATGTCATTCCGACTGAAGAATCTGCTGAAGAATTCGTTCCTGTTCATGAAGAACGTCGAGCTGATGCACCTGAAGAACATGATGAGGAAAATGGTGCTGAAGAAAATGCTGATCAAAATCCTCAGCGACAACCAACTCATCCACGCGTTGCAAAAGAAGTGCAAGTGGAGAAGATCATCGATGACATTAGCGCACCAGGTCCTCTCACACGCTCAAAAGCTTCACATTTATCTCACTTTTGTCGGCACTATGCTTTTGTCTCTATCACAGAGCCCACTAAGGTAGATGAAGCATTTCTGGAGCCGGAGTGGATTCAGGCTATGCAAGAAGAATTACATCAGTTCGAGTTGAACAATGTCTAGGAATTGGTCAATCACCCTGATCCTCGCAAGCATAATATCATTGGCACAAAGTAGATCTACCGCAACATGCAAGATGAAAATGGCCTTGTGGTGAGGAATAAGGCACGACTAGTAGCTCAAGGCTACACACAGGTTGAAGGAATTGATTTCGATGAAACTTTTGCACCTGTTGCTAGACTTGAGGCTATTCGCATATTACTTGCTTACGCTAACCATCATGATATCATCTTATATCAAATGGATGTGAAAAGTGCATTCCTCAATGGTAAGCTTGAGGAAGAAGTATATGTTGCTCAACCCCCAGGTTTTGAAGATCCCAAGAATCCTGACAAAGTCTTCAGACTCAATAAGGCTCTCTATGGCCTCAAGCAAGCCCCTCGGGCGTGGTATGACACATTGAAGGAATTCTTCGTGAAGAATGGCTTCACACCTGGTTCACTCGACCCTACTCTTTTTACTAAATCATATGATGGTGAACTGTTTGTGTGCCAAATATATGTTGATGATATTATCTTTGGCTGTACTGACCAATGTTATAGTGATGAATTTGCCTATATGATGAGTGAAGAATATCAAATGTCTATGATGGGAGAGTTGAAATTCTTCTTAGGTCTTCAAATTCGTCAGCAGCGCAATGGCATATTCATATCTCAGGAGAAATACCTCAAAGATGTACTGAGGAAATTCGGCATGCAAGATTGCAAAGGCGTCAAAATTCCTATGCCCACAAATGGCCATCTATGCACTGATGGAAATGGTATTGACTTCGATCACAAGGTATACCTCTCCATGATTGGTTCCTTATTGTACTTATGTGCATCTAGGCCAAATATAATGCTTAGTGTTTGCATGTGTGCCCGATTTCAAGCTGCACCGAAGGAATCACACCATAAGGCTGTGAAGCATATTCTTCGATATCTAGCTCACACACCAACACTAGGATTATGGTACCCCAAGGGCTCTGCTTTTGATCTCATCGGATATTCTGACTCTGACTATGCTGGTGATCGTGTGGACCGCAAGTCAACATCTGGCACTTGTCATTTCCTCGGACGATCTTTGGTCTGTTGGTCCTCGAAGAAACAGAACTGCATATCACTGTTTACTGCTGAAGCTGAATACATTGCTGCTGGCTCATGCTGTGCTCAACTGCTTTGGATGAAGCAAACCCTCAAGGACTATGGCGTCAACATGAAGAATGTGCCTCTCCTCTGCGACAATGAGAGTGCCATCAAGATTGCTCACAACCCAGTTCAGCACTCGAAGACAAAGCACATCCAGATTCGTCATCATTTTCTTCGTGGTCATGTGTTGAAGGGTGACATCTCCATCGAGCACGTGAAGACTGAAGAACAGCTAGCTGATATCTTCACTAAGCCCTTGGATGAGAAGAAATTTAGCAAGTTGCGGTGTGAGCTAAATATCTTAGAATCTTCGAATGTTCTTTGAAAAGGACACACATCCTAACCCTTATGCAGAATTGATGATGTAGGTGTGCAACACATGAAGAAACGTTTTTCTTCAATCAATGAAGAATAACACTCTAAGTGTGAAGAAATTAATGAAGAATTTGATTCTCAGAACCCTACGACAATTGTACGCGGTGTCTGAAATCATCATTCTTATACGGTGGGACACGCCACCACAAAAAGTTGAAAATCTTCAATTTGAGTTTTTCCTCATTTTTGAAATTCTTCAGTTTTTTTCAAATTCTTCAACTTTGCAAAATCTTCACTGTTTCCGACGTTTGTCTTCATTGGATATACATACATACATACATACATACATACATACATATATATATATATATATATATATATATATATATATATATATATATATATATATATATGAGTTTATGTCCTCTACAGCATTTACTTATTGCTATTTCTTCAGGTTGTGCTTTCTGCTAAGTGAATGTGATCGGACCCTTCCCCCCATCTATGCTATACTCAACCCAATCTATTCACAAATTCTTCATGTGCGTTCTAATTGAAACTCGTTCAAAGTTTTCAATGTGTCTTTGTCAGCTGAAGAAATTGCGAATGAAACTTTAAAACAAATCTTATCCAGATTTTCGGTTTTGCCGCTCAAACCGTTCCGCATCCCACGATGCATTATTTTATTCACCCACGATCTTACACGATCTCATCTGCACAGTACGTGGGTGACACATGTCGCGTGAAGAAGAAAGGGCAGGGGCATGTTCGTCCCAAACTCTTCGGGTGAACAGTTTTTACCGTGGCTATAAATACCCTCCCCCTTCCTTACTTCATTTACTCCGCTCGGTCGCTGTCTCTCGCTCGAGCTCTCCTCAAACCCTAGCGCCGCCGCTACTCCATCGCTGCCGGTGAGGAAGAGCTTCACTGCCTCGACCTCGTCGCCGTCGTACTTGCGCCGGTTGCGGAAATCTTCACTCCGCCGCCGCCGTAGCTATCTCCCTCTGCCAAGTTAGGGCGTGGGAGATCTAACTTGACGAACTTCACCGCTGTTCATCTCTGTTCGTCGTGTTCTTTAGTTCGGGTAATTAAAAGTCACTTTTATTACTCGCTTTGATTCTCAAACTTTTCTGAAAATCTTCAAAGGTGTTTTATTCTTCAAATCTTCACATATGAACACCTCACACACTGTATGCTCTTGATCCATCTCTCTAAGCACTCATTTCTTCAAGATTCCTCAGTTGTACGGATTTTCGATCTGTACAACTCTGGAACCTAAGACAAGAACGCTTAGTGAAATTCCTCAAGGCTCGACTGGTCAAATTCCTCAAAACTTGTCTTTTTCAAAAAATCTTCTGAGAACGCATATGACCTCTCCAAATTCCTCGCACCTACACTCTGTTCAGAGGTACTCATGTCCGCTGCTGAATCACTAGGTTCTCATCAACTTAACTCATTTGCAGCATTCCTCGAAGAAAAACTGCATACTTCTTCAGAGTGTTCTATTGTTCAAAATCCTCATCTGAAGAAAATGGCTGAAGGCAAGAGACCGCAGAAAGGAGGAAAGAAACCGGAGGTCATGACTTCTTTCGAGATCCCTGATGAAATATACAAGGATTATTGCACACCTGATGAAGCCAAGTTTGGCAAAGAAAACAAGAATCAGCGCAAAGTGCGCATTCAGAGGATTGAACGAAGATGGGCACGAGAATGGAGGGAATATCGATATGTTACTCCTAAGTACATGAAGAAATTTTCCTTAAATCCTCCATGCCCAAGAGCTCCATTGGCACCTGGCCAAGTCGCTGATCCCACTAGCATCAAAAGTGGTGAAGACTTTCCTGAAGAATGGGCTAGGCGCCAAGCAAAATTGGCAAGACAAGCCAAGGAGGCAGTGAGGAAATTTAATGAGGATTCTGCTGCTGCTGCCGCCGCTGAGACCTCGGTCAAGCCGACGAAATCAATGCCGAAGAAGCCTGGTCGCAAGCCAAGTGCTTCACCATCAGCGCCCTCACGGCCAAGTTCCTCAGTCGCGCCCTCACGGCAAATTCCTCAGACTACTGCTGCTCCGCCAAAGTCCTCAGCAGCTCCCTCCAAGTCCTCAACTCCTGTGCATCTGGCTACATGTCAAAGGACTCAGGGTTTCTCAATTGCGTCTGGTGTCTCGGTGAGTTCCTCAGCTGCACCAATGTCCTCATCAGGCCCCACTCTGCTGAAGACAAAAGCAACAGCTGGACGCGGTCCTCGGCCAAGTCCAAGAAAGAAACAGGTTGCTTTCCAAGTGCCCTCTGATGACGAGGCTTCTGATGAAGAACTTGCAGAAATCATCAGAGATAGACAAGCAAAGGCCGCTAGAGCCAAAGGAACACCTGTGCCTCTGCTTCTGGATCCAAAGAAGATCCTCGACTACATTGACTTATGGCATCAGGATCCAAACACTCCAATGCCCGATCTGCCTCTGACTCCTGGCCAAAGTCATATGCTGACCCATTTCATCTCTCAAGAGAAATGGAAGTTTGAAAAGGCTCGTGAGATAAAAAGAGCTCAAGCTAGAAAGGAGAAGCTTCTGAAGAAGAACGTTGTCAGACTAACTCCTGAAGAACTTCTCAAGGCTCAATCTGAGATCCAAGCCCTCAGCAAGGACTTCGATGCATACAATGCTAATTGGCAAGGAGCCAAAGTGAGATTCATCAATTTGACAAAGAAAATGACAACTGTTGCAGCCCCATCGCAACAAGAAAATCCTCAGGCTGCAGACTCTGCTCAGCCTGCTGAAGAACATGCCAGCACTGCTGATGACTTTCAGCCTGCTGATGAGAATACAAGTTCCAGGGCTGATGACTTCATTCCAGCCGCTGAAGAAATTCCCAGGGCATCCACTAGTGGTGCGCCTGAAGAAACTGAAGAGATCAGGGCAACTACACCTGTTGCGCCTGAAGAAACTGAACCACAGTCCTCAGCTCCTCCTGCGCCAACACCAACTCCAATTCTATCTTCTGCTTATGAAGTGAAGAAGACCAAGGCTGCAGAGCGAGCTGCAGTGAAGAAAAGGAAGGCATCAGCTGTGTCAAATTCCTCGGTCCCGAAGAAAATGAAGCCAATGACCAGCTCGCTTGAAAATCCCATTGATTCCGTTCCCATTTCCTCCATGTCATCTAAGGAAATTGTTCCTTATGGAGAAGACTACAAGATCCCAAGTGGATCTGATGAAGAAAATCATTCTGTTGCTACCTCAGAGCAGTTTGCTGAAGAAATTGAAGTGGAAACATTCCCTTCAACGCCAGTCGTTTCCTCACCTATGCCTCAGTTCATAGCTGAAGAGGCTGGTGTTGAGGAAATTGAAAAAGAAGAAGAAGATGTGGATATTGGATGCACTACACCAGTGATGAACGATGACTTTTCGGAAAGTCAACATCCCAATACTCCTCTCTTCACTCCTATTCAACAAATTCCTCAGTCCCCGGCTACAACTGTACAAATGGGCTCTGAAGAAACTCTTCCCACATCATCTGTTCATGAAGAAATTCCAGCCGCTAGTGCTGAAGAACCTGCTGATGATCCCCAAACTGCACAAGAAGAGGAACCAGAAATTCCTCAGCCTGAAGCACCTGAGATCGCGATTCCTGAGGTTGTGCTGCAAATCACTGACACTCCTCTACCCAAACCGAAGAATCCATTCTCTAGCAAGCAAAAATTCAAGGTTGAAGACTTCTTTTCTGAGCATGTGTTCTTCACTGATTACAATCCATATAACTCTGCTCGCATAAGGAAGAGACGTTTCTGGACTGCTACACAAGCCAACTTCTATTCCTCAGTACTCTTTGACAAGGACAAAATCTTCGATCATGAACATATTCGTCATGTGGATATGGAATCTCTGCCGTGCTTCGAGCCAGTTCTCCGAGTTATTCACGATGCAGGACTACTGAATTTCTGCACTCATATCTGTGATTGGAATGAAGAACTCATTCTTCAGTTCTATGCCACTTTGCATATCACCGGAGATGCGAAGATGTCAATTCATGGGTGCTGGATTGGATGAAAGAAAACACTCACTATAAGGCACCAGCAACTGAATTGCTTCATGTCCTTCCTCTTGATCCTCCTCATGCCAGTGCACGTTGCATCTACAATGACCGCGAACTGACAGATCATTATATGCAAGTGCTTATGAAGCCTTTGAAGCCAGGGCAGGCCCCACGAACCAAATTCTTCGTCAAGGAATTGCTATATGTGCCTCGGACTGTCTATCGCATCCTGACGAAGACAATGAGTCCTATCAAAGGCCACGACTCAAATGATGAAGATGTCGTTGGCATCATGAAGAACATGCTTTTCAACATCATTCATGGTGTTCCCGTCAACTTCCATGATTTCTTCATGAGGACTCTGGCTAATGTTGCCATGTCACCTTTTGAGCTGAAGCCCTATGCGCCTTGGATTATGAGATTCATAAGGGCAAGATCTTCACTGAATTACAAGGCTGACACTCTGAACCATGGTAGCTACTTGCCTCCCATTGAAGTCCTCAAGCGACCAGTTTCATCATCTGATGATAAGGGCAAGGCAGCTGCTGTGATCGATGAAGGCACTCGTCCATTGGATGGTCAATTCCGTCTCGCTACATCTTACTCCACCAATGACGATTCTGCAACACATGACACTGCCGCAAATACATCAGCCAAGCAAAAGCCTCAAGCAACAGCACCCAGGGTGATGACTGACCGTGAGTTACTCCTCAGTCTTCATCAGAAGGTTGATCGCAATCACAAATGGGTGAAGCGTCAGTTTGCTGCAATTCTTCACAACATGACCTCAACTCATAATGCAGTGAAGAAAAATCAGTATCACCTTCATGAAACCCTCAACCGCACCTGGGCTGTTCTCGCTCATGTATATTCCGCGGAAGAACTGAAGACTATGGGTCTCCAGGAAGCATTTGACTAGTCTGCACCTCCTCCGAAGAAATTCAAGAGAGTCAAAGTTCCTGATCTGGTGGCCAGTTCTTATTCTTCATCGTGTGAAACTGATGAACATGAAGATTTGGACGACACTACGGCAGGCCCTACTTCAACGAACAACCCCGATAATGCTGGCGCTCCTCCATCAACTTGAAATTCTTCAGGGGCGTTAGTCCTCAGTTTCGATCCTTTTGGTCATTTGATGACAAAGGGGGAGAAATCTGAGTTAGTCTTCAAGCGGGTATATATTATGGGCGTTTTGTTAAGTTACAACTCTTGTTCTTCTGAAACCTTTTATTGGATCGAGTTGTAATCTTAAATCCGATGGTGCCCTGATACTTTTGGATGGTGCATGGTGCTCTGACTTGATGCACTGTGCTCTGATACTTTTGATTTGTTATTCTGCTTGCCTATTCCTCGTTAATATTATTGCACGCATGTTGAATCTCATCAGGCACCATATTTCATCATGCATTTCAAATTCTTCATATTATATATCAAATGCGTGTATGAATTACAAGATATAGGGGGAGATCTCCATGATTCAATTCTTCAAATGTGCATTGCCTCAAAAGCAAATTCCTCACTATGCACATATTCAGGGGGAGTTCTTCTATATCTTGCAATCAAATTCCTCAATATCAGTATTTACACTTCATATGTTTATCCCCGTTGAAAACTTAACCTATGTTGTCATCAATCACCAAAAAGGGGGAGATTGTAAGTGCATCTAGTGCCCCTTAGTGATTTTGGTGTATTGAAGACTTATAGGTTAAGTGACTGATGCGTTTGTGAGTGTACACAGGTCTATAAGTCTATGAGGAGTTTGATATTTACAGAAAAAGTTGACCCCTAAAAATGAAGTTCTTCGACTGAAGACTTTGATATTCTGAAGACTTTCTGAAGACTTTGAAAGTGAAGAAATTGGTGTGACCTTGAAGACTTGGCATTCATTCGAGGAATATGAAGCGTGAAGACTTATGTTTTCGTAGTTTCATTTTCTCTTTCTTGAGTCATAGGAAACACCGTACTGTTAAAGGGGGTCGAGGAAATACTAAGGAAAATTTTCCATGTGATGCTCAACTCAAAATCCTACACCTACCAATCCCTTCGAGTGAAGCCATTGGAAATCTCATACAGTTCAGTCAATTTCTTCAGTGACAGAGACGCAGTTCTTCTGGTCACTGAGGACTTTGCTCTGACTGAGGAGTTAGGAATTCGCCAGTGCGAATTGCCTACAAAGTGAGGAACATGATAGCCCTGAGGAATTTGAGAGTCAAATTTCCGACCGTTGCTGTGCTGCGCGCTGTCTGTCCAAAATATCTTATCCACCTAACGGTCATATCATTGAATAGCCGCCCCCTACAACCACTAGTTGGTTAGCTCCTCCGAGAGAACTTGACACTTGTCATTTGAGAGCAACCCATCCTCCGAGGACTTTGAGCGAAAATCATCAAGTGAGGAAAATCCCAAAACCAAACCCCCACAAACCCAAGTGATTGAGCATCACTGAAGAAATTGATCCTGCGTGGATCCGACGCCTGTTACCTTTGAAGACTGTGCTTCTTCCAGACGGTTAGGCGTCAAGGTCTAGAGCATCCAAGAGGAATTGTGGATCGCCGAGTGACCAAGTCTGTGAAGGTTTGGAAGTCACCTGAAGACTTACCACGAGTGATTGGACGAGACCTGCGTGGTCTTAGTTCAAGGAGAATATGGTGAGGACTGGCTGTCCTGAGTTGCGGCTCAGAGACTGGGTGTCCGGGACTGCGTGTCCTCGAGTTTAAATACTCAGCCGCTCCAACCAGACGTACAACTGAGACAGCAGTTGGAACTGGTTTACCAAATCATTGTCTTCACCAACTAACTGGTTCTATTTCCTCAACTCTTTCATTTCCTCATGACTGTGTTGTATGTTGTTCATATCTGTGCTTGAAGACTTTGACTGAAGACTTTCACAAATTCCTCAGTTCAATTTCTTCAGTCTGTTTGTCTTCATCTTGTTATCCTGTGTTTACGCTTTCTGTACTCTGTGCTTGTCTTCATTTCATCATGATGACTATGTTTGTATCCTGTTATGTTTACTTCTGAGTACTTATTCCGCTGCAAGTAGTTCTTCGCTAAGGAATTTCCTCACCAGCAAATTCCTCAGTGAAGAATTCATAAAAATCGCCTATTCACCCCCCCTCTAGTCGATATAACGCACTTTCAAAGCTGGAAAAATGACCAAGGCCAAGTATCCAGCGAAGACTATCATGACCACTACCCGTCCATTCGAATTGCTTCACATGGACCTCTTTGGACCTAATCATTACTCAGTAGTCACTAATGATGCATCTCTATATGGTTTTGTCATTGTTGATGATTATTCTCGATATACATGGGTACACATTGTTAGTTACAAACATGAAGTGCAGGAAGTCTTCAAACGATTTTCCTCGAGGGCTTCAACCAACTTTGGTGTGAAGATCAAGCATATCAGAAGTGACAATGGAACTGAGTTCAAGAATTCCGGTCTTGATGCCTATCTTGATGAACTTGGTATTACTCATGAGTTATCTGCTCCCTATACTCCTCAGCAAAATGGCGTCGTGGAGCGCAAGAACAGAACTCTTGTTGAGATGGCTCGCACTATGCTCGATGAATACAAAACGCCTCAGCGTTTTTGGATTGATGCAATTGATACTGCGTGCCACATCATCAACAGAGTATATCTTCACAAATTCTTCAAGAAGACTGCCTATGAACTCCTCACTGACAAGAAACCCAATGTGAGTTATTTCAAAGTCTTCGGTGCTAAATGTTGGATTAGAGATCCTCACCACAACTCTAAATTTGCACCGAAAGCACATGAAGGTTTTATGCTTGGTTACAGAAAGGACTCGCACACCTACAGGGTCTTCAACATTGTTCTTCACAAAATTGTTGACACTGTAGATGTGCGGTTCAATGAAACTAATGGCTCGCAAAGAGAGCACCTACCTTCTGTGTTAGATGAACCAGCACCTGAGGATTCTATCAAGTTCAAGGCAACTAAGGATGTCATTCCTACTGAAGAATCTGCTGAAGAATTCATTCCTGTTCATGAAGAACGTCGAGCTGATGCACCTGAAGAACATGATGAGGAAAATGGTGCTGAAGAAAATGCTGATCAAATTCCTCAGCGACAACCAGCTCATCCTCGCGTTGCAAAAGAAGTGCAAGTAGAGAAGATCATCGATGACATTAGCGCACTAGGTCCTCTCACACGCTCAAAAGCTTCACATTTATCTAAATTTTGTGGGCACTATGCTTTTGTCTCTATCACAGAGCCCACTAAGGTAGATGAAGCATTTCTGGAGCCGGAGTGGATTCAGGCTATGCAAGAAGAATTACATCAGTTCGAGCTTAACAATGTCTGGGAACTGGTCAATCGCCCAGATCCTCGCATGCATAATATCATTGGCACAAAGTGGATATACCGCAACAAGCAAGATGAAAATGGCCTTGTGGTGAGGAATAAGGCACGACTGGTAGCTCAAGGCTACACACAGGTTGAAGGAATTGATTTCGATGAAACTTTTGCACCTGTTGCTAGACTTGAGGCTATCCGCATATTAATTGCTTACGCTAACCATCATGATATCATCTTATATCAAATGGATGTGAAAAGTGCATTCCTCAATGGTAAGCTTGAGGAAGAAGTATATGTTGCTCAACCCCCAGGTTTTGAAGATCCAAAGAATCCTGACAAAGTCTTCAGACTCAATAAGGCCCTCTATGGCCTCAAGCAAGCCCCTCGGGCGTGGTATGATACATTGAAGGAATTCTTCGGGAAGAATGGCTTCACACCCGGTTCACTCGACCCTACTCTCTTAACTAAATCTTATGATGGTGAACTGTTTGTGTGCCAAATATATGTTGATGATATTATCTTTGGCTGTACTGACCAACGTTATAGTGATGAATTTGCCTATATGATGAGTGAAGAATATCAAATGTCTATGATGGGAGAGTTGAAATTCTTCTTAGGTCTTCAAATTCGTCAGCAGCGCAATGGCATATTCATATCTCAGGAGAAATACCTCAAAGATGTACTGAGGAAATTTGGCATGCAAGATTGCAAAGGCGTCAAAATTCCTATGCCCACAAATGGCCATCTATGCACTGATGAAAATGGTATTGACTTCGATCACAAGCGTTCCTCGAAGAAAAACTACATACTTCTTCAGAGTGTTCAATTGTTCAAATTCCTCATCTGAAGAATATGGCTGAAGGAAAGAGACCGCAGAAAGGAGGAAAGAAACCTGAGGTCATGACTGCTTTCAAAATCCCTAATGACATATACAAGGATTATTGCACACCTGATGAAGCTAAGTTTGGCAGAGAGAACAAAAATCAGCGCAAGGTGCGCATTCAGAGGATTGAACGGAGATGGGCAAGAGAATGGAGGTAATATCGATATGTTACTCCAAAGTACATGAAGAAATTCGCTTTAAATCCTCCATGCCCAAGAGCTCCATTGGCACCTGGCCAAGTAGCTGATCCCACCAGCATCAAGAGTGGTGAGGACTTTCCTGAAGACTGGGCTAGGCGCCAAGCAAAATTGGCAAGACAAGCCAAGGAGGCAGTGAGGAAATTCAATGAGGATTCTGCTGCTGCTGCTGCTACTGAGGCCTCGGTCAAGCCGAGGAAATCAATGCCAAAGAAGCCTGTTCGTAAGCCAAGTGCTTCACCAATAGAGCCTTCACGGGCAAGTTCCTCAGCTATGCCCTCACGGCAAATTCCTCAGACTGCTACTGTTCCAACAAAGTCCTCAACTCCTGTGCATCTGGCTACATGCCAAAGGACTACGGGTTTTTCAATTGCTTCTGGTGTCTCAGCAAGTTCCTCAGCTGCACCAATGTCCTCATCAGGCCCCACACTGTTGAAGACTAAAGCAATAGCTGGACGCGGTCCTCGGCCAAGTCCAAGGAAGAAACATATCGCATTCCAAGTGCCCTCTGATGATGAAGCTTCTGATGAAGAACTTGCAGAAATCATCAGAGACAGGCAAGTGAAGGCCGCTAGAGCCAAAGGCACATCTGTGCCACTGCTTTTGGATCCGAGGAAAATCCTCGACTACATTGACCTCTAGCACAAGGATCCAAACACCCCCATGCCTGATTTTCAACTGACTCCTAGTCAAAGTCACATGCTGACCCATTTCATCACTCAAGAGAAATGGAAGTTTGAAAAGGCCAGAGAGATCAAGAAAGCTCAATACAGGAAGGAGAAGCTCCTGAAGAAAAATGTTCTCAGAATGACACCTGAGGAACTTCTCAAAGCTCAGTCTGAAATCCAAGCCCTCAGCAAAGACTTCGATGCATACTATGCTGATTGGCAAGGAGCCAAAGTGAGATTCGTCAACCTGACGAAGAAAATGACAACTGTTGCAGCCCCATCGCAACAAGAAAATCCTCAGGCTGTAGACTCTGCTGAGCCTGCTGAAGAACATGCCAGCACCGCTGATGACTTTCAGCCTGCTGAAGGAAATGTAAGTTCCAGGGTTGATGACTCCATTCCAGCCGCTGATAAAATTGCCAGGGCATCCTCTAGTGGTGCGCCTAAAGAAACTGAAGAGATTAGGGCAACTGCATCAGTTGCGCCTGAAGAAAATCAACCAGATTCCTCAGCTCCTCCCGCGCCTACACCAACTCCAATTCTTCGTTCTGCCTATCAAGTGAAGAAGACCAAGGCTGCAGAGCGAGCTGCAGTGAAGAAAAGGAAGGCATCAGCTGCGTCAAATTCTTCGGCTGCGAAGAAAATGAAGCCAATGACCAGCTCACTTGAACATCCAATTGATACCGTTCCAATTTCCTCCATGTCATCAAAGGAAATTGTTCCTTTTGGAGAAGACTACAAGATTCCAAGCGGATGTGAAGAAGAAAATCATTCTGCTGCTTCGTCAGAGCAGATTGATGAAGAAATTGAAGTGGATACAATCCCTTCAACGACAGTCAATTCCTCACATGTGCCTCAGTTCACAGCTGAAGAGGCTGGTGTTGAGGAAATTGAAGATGAAGATGTGGATATTGGATGCTCCACACCAGTGATGAATGATGACTTTTGGGAAAGTCAGCATCCCAATACTCCTCTCTTCACTCCTATTCAACAGATTCCTCAGTCCCCGGCAACCACAGTTCAAATGGGCTCTAAAGAAACTCATCCCACTTCCTCTGTTCATGAAGATATTCCAGCCGCTAGTGCTGAAGAACCTGCTACTGCTGATCCACAGATTGCACAAGAAGAGGAACCAGAAATTCCTCAGCCTGAAGAACCCGAGCTCGCGATTCCTGAGGTGGTACTGCAAATCACTGATATCCCTCTGCCAAAGCCGAATAATCCGTTCTCAAGCAAACAGAAGTTCAAGGCTGAAGACATCTTTTCCGAGCATGTGTTCTTCACTGACTACAACCCATATGACTCTGCTCGCATAAGGAAGAGGCGTTTCTGGACTGCCAGTCAAGCCAACTTCTATTCCTCAGTGCTGTTTGACAAGGACAAAATCTTCGATCATGAACATATTCCTCACGTGGATATGGAATCTCTGCCATGCTTCGAGCCAGTCCTCACTGTTATTCACGATGCAGGATTACTGAATTTCTGCACTGACATTTGCGATTGGAATGAAGAACTCATTCTTCAGTTCTATGCCACACTGCATATCACTGAAGACGCTGAAGATGTCAACTCATGGGTGTTGGATTGGATGACCGAAAACACTCACTACAAGGCACCGGCAACTGAATTGCTTCGTGTCCTTCCTCTTGATCCTCCCCATGACAGTGCACGTTGCATCTACAATGACCCTGAATTGTCAAATCATTATATGCAAGTGTTCATGAAGCCTTTGAAGCCAGGGCAGGCCCCACGAACCAAATTCCTCGTCAAGGAATTGCTCTATGTGCCTCGGACTGTCTATCGCATCCTGACGAAGACAATGAGTCCTATCAAAGGCCACGACTCAAATGATGAAGATGTCGTTGGCATCATGAAGAATATGCTTTTCAACATCATTCATGGCGTTCCCGTCAACTTCCATCATTTCTTCATGACGACTCTGGCAAATGTTGCTATGTCACCTTTTGAGCTGAAGCCCTATGCGCCTTGGATTATGAGATTCATAAGGGCAAGATTTTCACTGAATTACAAAGCTGACACTCTGAACCATGGTAGCTACTTGCCTCCCATTGAAGTCCTCAAACGGACAGTTTCTTCAGCTGATGATAAAGGCAAGGCAGCTGTTGTGATCGATGAAGGCATTCGTCCATTGGATGGTCAATTTCGCCTAGCTTCATCTTACTCTACCAATGACGACTCTGTTATACATGACACTGCCGCAAATACCTCAGCTAAGCAAAATCCTCAAGCCACAGCACCCAGGGTGATGACTGACCGTGAGTTACTCCTCAGTCTTCATCAGAAGGTTGATCGCCATCACAAATGGGTAAAGCGTCAGTTCGCTGCCGTTCTTCACAACATGACCTCAACACATAATGCAGTGAAGAAAAACCATTATCACCTTCATGAAACCCTCAACCGCACCTGGGCTGTCCTCACTCATGTCTATAACGCGGAAGAACTGAAGACTATGGGTCTCAAGGAAGCATTTGACTGGTCTGCACCTCCTCCGAAGAAATTCAAGAGAGTCAAAGTTCCTGATCTGGTGGCCAGCTCTTATTCTTCATCGCGTGACACTGATGAGCATGAAGATTTGGATGACACTACGGCAGGCCCTACTTCAACAAACAACCCCGACAACGCTGGCGCTCCTCCATCAACTTGAAATTCTTCAGGGGCGTTAGTCCTCAGTTTCACTCCTTTTGGTCATTTCATGACAAAGGGGGAGAAATCTGAGTTAGTCTTCACGCGGGTCTATACTAAGGGCGTTTTTTTTAAGTTACAACTCTCATTCTTCCGAAACTTTTTACTGGATCGAGTTGTAATCTTAAACCCGATGGTGCCCTGATACTTTTGGACGGTGCATGGTGCTCTGATACTTTTGATGCACTGTGCTCTGATACTTTTGATGTGCTATTCTGCATGCTTATTCCTCGTTAATATTATTGCACGCATGCTGAATCTCATCAGGCACCATATTTCATCATGCATTTCAAATTCTTCATATTGTATATCAAATGCGTGTATGAATTACAAGATATAGGGGGAGATCTCCATGATTCAACTCTTCAAATGTGCATTGCCTCAAAAGCAAATTCCTCACTATGCACATCTTCAGGGGGAGTTCTTCTATATCTTGCAATCAAATTCCTCAATATCAGTATTTACACTTCATATGTTTATCCCCGTTGAAAACTTAACCTATGTTGTCATCAATCACCAAAAAGGGGGAGATTGTAAGTGCATCTAGTGCCCCTTAGTGATTTTGGTGTATTGAAGACTTATAGGTTAAGGGACTGATACGTTTGTGAGTGTACACAGGTCTATAAGTCTATGAGGAGTTTGATATTTACAGAGAAAGTCGACCCCTAAAAATGAAGTTCTTCGACTGAAGACTTTGATATTCTGAAGACTTTCTGAAGACTTTGAAAGTGAAGAAATTGGTGTGACCTTGAAGACTTGCTATTCACTTGAGGAACATGAAGCGTGAAGACTTTTGTTTTTGTAGTTTCTTTTTCTCTTTCTTGAGTCATAGGAAACACCGTACTGTTAAAGGGGGTCGTGGAAATACTAAGGAAAAATTTCCATGTGATGCTCAACTCAAAATCCTACACCTACCAATCCCTTCGAGTGAAGCCATTGGAAATCTCATACAGTTTAGTCAAGTTCTTCAGTGACAGAGACGCACTTCTTCTGGTCACTGATGACTTTGCTCTGACTGAGGAGTTAGGAATTCGCCAGTGCGAATTGCCTACACAGTGAGGAACATGATAGCCCTGAGGAATTTGAGAGTCAAATTTCCGACCTTTGCTGTGCTGCGCGCTGGCTGTCCCAAAATATATTATCCACCTAACAGTCATATCATTGAAGGGCATTTATGTCTTATCATGTCGGGCTGCTCCCTAGGCTATAAATAGCCTCCCCCGACAACCACTAGTTGGTTGGCTGCTCCGAGAGAACTTGACACTTGTGATCTGAGAGCAACCCATCCTCCGAGGACTTTGAGCGAAAATCATCAAGTGAGGAAAATCCAAAACCAAACCCCCACAAACCCAAAGTGATTGAGCATCACTGAAGAAATTGATCCTGCGTGGATCCGACGCTTGTTACCTTTGAAGACTGTGCTTCTTCCAGATGGTTAGGCGTCAAGGTCTAGAGCATCCAATAGGAATTGTGGATCGCCGAGTGACCAAGTCTGTGAAGGTTTGGAAGTCACCTGAAGACTTACCACGAGTGATTGGACGAGGCATGCATGGTCTTAGTTCAAGGAGAATACAGTGAGGACTGGGTGTCCTGAGTTGCGGCTCAGTGACTGGGTGTCCGGGACTGCGTGTCCTCGAGTTTAAATACTCAGCCGCTCCAACCAGACGTACAACTGAGACAATAGTTGGAACTGGTTTACCAAATCATTGTCTTCACCAACTAACTGGTTCTATTTCCTCAACCCTTTCATTTCCTCATTACTGTGTTGAATGTTTGTTCATATCTGTGCTTGAAGACTTTGACTGAAGACTTTCTCAAATTCCTCAGTTCAATTCCTTCAGTCTGTTTGTCTTCATCTTGTGATATCCTGTGATTACGCTTTCTGTACTCTGTGCTAGTCTTCATTTCCTCATGATGACCACGCTTGTATTCTGTTATGCTTACTTCTGAGTACTTATTCCGCTGCAAGTAGTTCTTCGCTAAGGAATTTCCTCACCAGCAAATTCCTCAGTGAAGAATTCATAAAAATCGCCTATTCACCCCCCCTCTAGTCGACATAACGCACTTTCATAAGTCCCCTGAAAATTTGCCCGAAAGGCATCCTCGAGCTCTTCCCAACTTCCAATGGTATTTTCTGGGAGGCCTTTGAGCCAATGCCAGGCTGGCCCTTTGAGTTTGAGGGGTAGGTATTTTATGGCGTGGAGGTCGTCTCCTCTGGCCATATGTATGTGCAGGATGTAATCCTAAATCCAGACTCCAGGGTCTGTTGTTCCGTCGTATGCCTCTATGTTTACGGATTTGAATCCCGCTGGAAATTCATGATCCAGCACCTCATCGGTGAAACATAAGGGGTGTGCGGCGCCCCTGTATTTGGGTGTGCCGTGATTTTCAAATACTTGACGTGTTGTTTTGCTTTCTGAAGCTTGCTTTCTGGACCCATAAATGGACCTGACCGGGCCGTCCTCTTTACGAGGATCCTTATATGGATCACATGCCGGATTGTTCGCGGCGCCGCTTGTCGCTCTTTGTTTGCCATGTGGTCGTCCGTCCGACCGGGCG
Source organism: Triticum timopheevii (assembly GCA_963921465.1). Classification (NCBI taxonomy): domain Eukaryota; kingdom Viridiplantae; phylum Streptophyta; class Magnoliopsida; order Poales; family Poaceae; genus Triticum; species Triticum timopheevii. The sequence goes on along the minus strand of OY997264.1, from coordinate 91,135,047 downwards.
GCCTCTTTGTTTTTTGATTGTGGGGGCTCTACGGCCTCCTCGTCAAATTCGGGCAGTAGTTTACGCTTCGGGTAGCTTTTTGCTTGGTGACTATCGCCGTATTTGTCTGTGGTCTTGAGTACTTTGCTCCATCTCATTCTGAGTACGTCTTCCGCTGTTTTGAGCTTCCGCTTCTGCTTCTTCAGGATTCGTGCAGTGGCGACGAGCCTTTTGTGGAGGTTCTTCTGCTCCAATGATGTGTCCGGTGTGAGATCATCCGGACTGTTGTTTTCGCCGGGGGTGGACTGCTTATTTAATTCTTCCTATTCGGATAGTTGCTCGGGGGCATGTTCGTCGTCCACCGGTTCGCCCTGCTCTATGGCTGGGTCTACATGGGTCCTGTCGTTGTCGAGGCGGGACTTTTGGCGGCGCTTGCGTCGCCGTTTCGTCTGTTTTTCAGGGGAATTATCCTTCGCAGCGTCCCGTTGTTCCTCGTTATCGCTTCCTTTAGGTGTATCCACCATATATACATCGTGAGTTGAGGTGGCCTTCCAGTACCCTGTGGGTGCTGGTTCTTGGTCGTCTCCGGCATCGTCGTCGATACCGTCAATGTCTTCAGAGTCGAAGTCTATCATATCGGTTAAGTCATTGACAGTGGCTATAAAGTGGGTGGTGGGTGGGCTTTGAATTTCTTTGTTGTCCGCATCCCAACCGTCCTGACCATAATCCGGCCAGGGCTCTCCTGATAAAGAGAGGGACTTTAGCGAATTCAGGATATCGCCAAAAGGCGAGTGCTGAAAGATGTCCGTAGCGGTGAACTCCATGATCGGCGCCCAATCGGGTTCGATTGGAAGGGGCGCGGGAGGTTCGAAGTCCGGCGAGGAGTCCAGCACCTCGGAGTCACGAGCTTCACAAGCAGGGTCAGTATTCGGCTCCATCGCCGTAGAGGTAGCAGCCCCCGAGGTGGTGTCCAACCACCAATCCTCGATGGGCGCCATCTGCTCCGAACCAAGGGTCGGAGCGGACTCTTGTGCGGCCTCCAGGGCACTGTCCGGCAGCAGAGCTAAATCATGCCCATCATGACAGTGCGGCACACCTGGCTGTGGCTCAAATCCGTCGAAGATCAAGTCTCCGCGGATCTCGGCTGTATAGTTCAAACTTCCGAATCTGACCTAATGGCCAGGGGCGTAGCTTTCGATCTGCTCCAAATGGCCAAGTGAATTGGCCCGCAGTGCGAAGCCGCCGAATACGAAGATCTGTCCGGGGAGAAAAATCTCACCCTGGACCGCGTTGTTGTTGATGATCGAAGGAGCCATCGGGCCTATAGGTGACGACACAGAGGAACTCTCAATGAAAGCACCAATGTCAGTGTCAAAACCGGCGGATCTCGGGTAGGGGGTCCCGAACTATGCGTCTAGGCGGATGGTAACAGGAGACAAGGGACACGATGTTTTTACCCAGGTTCGGGCCCTCTTGATGGAGGTAAAACCCTACTCCTGCTTGATTGATATTGATGATATGGGTAGTACAAGAGTAGATCTACCACGAGATCAAGGAGGCTAAACCCTAGAAGCTAGCCTATGGTATGATTGTTATGTGTCCTACGGACTAAAACCCTCCGGTTTATATAGACACCGGAGAGGGCTAGGGTTACACAGAGTCAGTTACAATGGTAGGAAATCTACATATACGTATCGCCAAGCTTGCCTTCCACGCCAAGGAAAGTCCCATCCGAACACGGGACAAAGTCTTCAATCTTGTATCTTCATAGTTTTGGAGTCCGGCCAATGATGATAGTTCGGCTATCCGGACACCCCCTAGTCCAGGACTCCCTCAGTCATCAACCCCTACCTCGCGGAGGTGCTGCAACACCCTCAAACCATTGAGATGCGTGAGGGGTGCTGCACATCCGTGATGTTGAGGGACCGAGGAGGACCAGAAGCATGGAGACAGGACTCGAAGCAATGGAGCAGCAAGTTTTCAAGTGCCAAGGGATAGTGGAACATGGACTCAACGCCAACCACATGATGATCGCAGAATTAACCAACAACCACAAGCTTGATGCCAAGAACATTTGGGAGACCATCTTCAAGCTTCACGAGAAAATCGAGCACCTCCAAGCCCAGATCTATGACCTGCAAAACCAAAACTATTACTATGCATATAGATTCAAGAGGATGAGTTTGGCTGCAGATTTGAGGATCCCAAAGACTCGATCATCTTTCCATGATGGTGAGCCTATGCCTTGGAAGATGGAAAAAATCCTACATCATCAACAACTCCATCATCACCACCTCCGAAGAAAGAGACATAAACACATGGGTATGGGCACTCCCCTTGGCAACTGCCAAACTTGGGGGAGGTGTCCCGGTATCGTATCCCCATCACACTTCTATCTTTGCCATTTTTCTTAGTTCGATCCTTTTGGTTATATCTTGATCTACTAGAATAAAGTTTAGTATGATCTATCTTTGAATTTTTGTGTTGATCCCTATCTATGTAATCGAGTCCGTGAGCTATATATAATAAAGATGAGTTTTGAGTTAAGGGCTTTGCTATCTTGCCATGATCTTGAGGGAATAAAAGAAAAAGAAAGAACAAACAGAAATAAAAAGATCATATTGATCTTATGGAGAGTAATGACTTCACATACAAAGAGTATGATGAATAAAAGTCATTGAGAGTTGACAAACATAGTTTTGGTCATCGTTGCAATTAATAGGAAGTAATAAAGAAAGAGAGGTTTTCACATATAAATATACTATCTTGGACATCTTTTATGATTGTGAGCACTCATTAAAATATGACATGCTAAAAAGTTGATGTTGGACAAGGAAGAAAACGTAATGGGTTATGTTTTCTTATATCCGAAATAAATTATATTGTCATGGATCATCCAACATGTTGAGCTTGCCTTTCTCCCTCATGCTAGCCAAATTCTTTGCACGAAGTAGAGATACTACTTGTGCTTCCAAACATCCCTAAACCCAGTTTGCCATGAGAGTCCACCATATCTACCTATGGATTGAGTAAGATCCTTCAAATAAGTTGTCATTAGTGCAAGTAATTAAAATTTCTCTCTAAATATGTATGATCTATTAGTGTGGAGAAAATAAGCTTTATACGATCTTGTGATATGGAAGAAATAAAAGTGATGGACTACATAATAAAGGCCCCTATCACAAGTGGCAATATAGTGACGTTCTTTTGCATTAAGGTTTTGTGCATCCAACCATAAAAGCGCATGACAACCTCTGCTTCCCTCTGTGAAGGGCCTATCTTTTACTTTTATCTTCTACCTTATGCAAGAGTCATGGTGATCTTCACCTTTCCTTTTTACACTTTATCCTTTGGCAAGCACTATGTGTTGGAAATATCCTGATATATTTTGGATGTGGGTTTTCATAAAGCATTATTGTTGACATTACCCTTGAGGTAAAAGGTTGGGAGGCAATATTATAAGCCCCTATCTTTCTGTGTGTCCGATTGAAACTTCATACTGTTGGGGAACATAGTAATTTCAAAAAAATTCCTACGCACATGCAAGATCATGGTGATGCATAGCAACGAGAGGGGAGAGTGTTGTCCACGTACCATTGTAGACTGAAAGCGGAAGCGTTAGCACAACGCGGTTGATGTAGTCGTACATCTTCACGGCCCGACCGATCAAGCACCGAAAGAACGACACCTCTGAGTTCTTGCACACGTTTAGCTGGATGGCGTCCCTCGAACTCCGATCCAGACGAGTGTCAAGGGAGAGTTCCATCAGCACAACGGCATGGTGACGATGATGATGTTCTACCGTCGCAGGGCTTTGCCTAAGCACCGCTACGATATTATCGAGGAGGACTATGATGGAGGGGGGGGGGGCACCACACACGGCTAAGAGATCAATGATCAATTGTTCTCTCTGTGGGGTGCCCCCTGAGGGAGTCCTGGATTAGGGGGTATCCGGACAGCCGGACTGTGTACAACGTCCGGACTAATGAAGCGTGAAGATACAAGACTCAAGACTTCGGCCCGTGTCCGGATGGGACTTTCCTTGGCGTGGAAGGCAAGCTTGGCGATCCCGATATTATGTTTCCTTCCTTGTAACCGACTCCATGTAAACCCTAGCCCTCTCCGGTGTCTATATAAACCGGAGAGGTTGGTCCTTAGAAGGCCGATCTCATTTACACTCATACCATCATAGGCTAGCTCCTAGGGTTTAGCCTCTACGATCTCATGGTAGATCTACTCTTGTACTACCCATATCATCAATATTAATCAAGCAGGAAGTAGGGTTTTACCTGCATCGAGAGGGCCTGAACCTGGGTAAACACCTGTGTCCCTTACTTCTTGTTACCATCAGCCTTGACACACAGATCGGGACCCCCTACCCGAGATCCGCCAGTTTTGACACCGACATTGGTGCTTTCATTGAGAGTTCCTCTGTGACATCGCCGCAAGGCTCGAGGGCTTGTCTCGTCATCAAGGACGACATCACCTCGGAAGGGGCTATGGTTGTAGGCCAGACGCTCCGACTCGGCGGCTTTATCATGACCGCCCCATCGGCGGAGGCGCCGATGATGGCCTCCCGGGTCATCAATCATAACCTTCGCATCAGTCCGGAACTCGCCGAACAGATGGATCAAATGGAGCTCTCCTCCCTAAATGAGCTCTTGGATCGCATCGCCGCTCTGGGAGTTGCTACGAACTATGACCGGATTGGCCTTAAACCCGACTGAAGGGACACCAGGTCCCCGCCGGCCACCCATGAGGTAGCGATAGTGGAGGAACCACACGCGGATTGTCCCTCAACTTTGAGGACGAATTATGTTCGGATTGCCGAACTCCTCGAGCCGGAAACCTGCTCAAAGGAAAACATGACCCAGGCCCCGGGCTTAGAATTGGGCATTGGACCAAAGAAATTGGGTAATATTCCGGATTCTGAGACGTTAAGCTCGGGACCGCCCACGCCCTTGGGCGTTGGATCGGATCAAAATCTGGATTCTGCTAACAACACCAATCTGGACCCAAATTGTCTCTCCCGCATCAGGCAAGAGCCCCAGGAGTCGGTATATCATTACTGGGCCAGATTCCTCCTTGCGCTTAGCAAGATCAAGGACTGTCGCGAGGAGAACACGGTCTCGCTCTTCTGCATAAACTCCACGGACGAAGGGCTCCTCAACGCTATAAGCCACCGTGACATAGTACGCTTCGCGGACTTGGCAATCATAGTACGGAAGTACTGCGCAACGGAGAGCGCTTGGAAGACCCAAACATAATTTTGGGATAGTACCGCTCTCACCAAAACCTTTGCCCGAACTAAACGGACGACCTCTCGCAGGACGTCCGATCCAATCCCCAAGAAACTGAAGCCCACCCCAGAGCGGGGATCCGTATTGGAAGAATGGCTCGACGGGCCATGTAAGCTCCACAGTACGCCGGATACAATGCCAACTCATAGCCTTAGGGCATGTTGGATACTCCGGCAGGTGGCAAAAAGCGGCGAGGATCTTCTTGTAAGCCATAAAGCGGAACAACATCCTGCCAGCAGACACAATACGGTACTAACAGTCTTCGAGACTTTTGCCTCGAACAACAGGCGCAAGCGGGCTCATCGAAGCTCTGCGGAAATTTGCCATGTGGCAAAGATAAACCCCTGGAACGACACTGCTATAACTTTCAATGCTAGTGATGAACCTCGATTCCAGACTATCCCGGCACTGGCCGCTCTGGTCCTTAGCCCAATCGTGGACGGCTTTCGGCTCACCAAAGTACTCATGGACGGCGGAAGCGAGTTAAACTTGATCTATGAAGAAACGCTCAACAAAATGGAAATTGATAAAGGCCGCATTGAGCAAAGCGGCACCACCTTCAGGGGAATCATCCCTACTCGGGAAGCACGGTGCACGGGAAAAATCACACTCGATGTGGTATTCGGCACCCTAGAGAATTATAGGTCCGAAGAAATCACATTCCAAGTGGCTCCCTTCAGCAGCGGATACCACGCCCTTCTAGGGTGGGATGCATTTACAAGCTTTCAAGCTATACCCCATTACGGGTACATGAAGCTTAAAATGCCCGGGCCCAACGGAATCATCACTCTAGCCAGTGATCCGGACGTCGCACTTCGCGCCGAAAACAAAACCGCAGCACTAGCCCTGGAAGCATTATATGAAGCCCTAGCAGCCGAAGAGTTAACAACATTGCGGGCCACCATAGACAGGGACGACGTGATACTCGACAAATGACCCAAGTCCACCTCATTTAAACCTGTAGATGAGATAGTCAAATTCCAGGTCCATCCAACGGATCCCACGAAGACAGCATCCATTGGAACACAGTTGAGCCCCGTGATGGATGCCGAACTGCGAGATTTCTTACGCGAGAATTGGGACATTTTTGCCTGGCACCCTTCGGACATGCCAGGCATCCCATGTCGGCTGGCCGAACACAGCCTCAATATATTAAAGGGATACAAGCCGGTCAAACAGACCCTAAGGCGGTTTTCAGAACCCAAACGGCAAGCCATGGGGGAAGAGCTAGCCAAGCTACTTGAGGCCGGATTCATCAGAGACATTAAACATCCGGATTGGCTGGCGAATTTGGTAATGGTACCAAAAAAGGACAAATCTTGGCGCTTATGCGTCGACTTCAAAGACCTCAATAAGGCTTGCCCCAAGGATCCCTTTCCCTTCCCTCACATCGATCAAATCATTGATGCCACAGCTGGACACGACTCGCTGTGTTTTCTCGACACATACTCCGGATACCATCAAATAAAGATGGCAGAGTCTGACCAAGCTGCAACAGCTTTTATAACGCCATATGGCCCTTTTTGCTTCAACACTATGCCCTTCGGGCTCAAGAATGCTGGCGCAACCTATCAACGCATGATTCAAACATGCCTGTAAAAACAAATCGGCAAAACAGTGGAAGCATATGTGGATGACATGGTCATAAAAACTAGACATGTCGAAACCCTAATAGATGACTTGAGGCTCACATTCGATAACCTCTGTACATACGACATCAAGTTGAATCCAGAAAAATGCGTTTTCGGTGTCCCCTCGGGGAAGCTGCTGGGCTTCATCGTTTCCCATAGAGGAATTGAAGCGAATCCAGCAAAAATTTGAGCTCTGTCGCAGTTGGCTATACCAACAGACCTCAAGCACATCCAGAAGCTAGCTGGATGCGTGGCCGCTTTGAGCCGCTTTATATCCAAGCTAGGAGAGAAGGCATTGCCTCTTTACCGCCTCCTTCGGCGCACCGAACACTTTGTATGGACGGATGCAGCCGCGGCCGGACTCGATGAGATAAAAACCTTATTGGCCAGTAATCCAGTCCTAACAGCGCCAAACATCGGTGAACCTATCCTACTATACATAGCTGCAACACATCAAGTGGTAAGCGCAGTACTCGTCATCGAATGAGAGGTGGACGGACACAAATTCCCGCTTCAAAAGCCGGTCTATTATGTATCCACAGTCCTCACCCCATGCAAATCCCGATACCCACACTATCAAAAAATAGCATACGCGGTCTTCATGGCATCCCGGAAGCTAAGACACTACTTCCAAGAGTGTTCAATTACCATCGCCTCCGAAGTACCACTCAACGAAATAATTAATAACCGCGACGCTACGGGCCGGATTGCTAAATGGGCTATCGAGCTCCTCCCTTTCGACATAATATACAAACCATGATGGGCCATCAAGTCGCAAGTACTGTCTGACTTCCTCGCCGGATGGACAGAAGCCGAACTCCCTAAAGAGTACGGCGCGCACTCCAATTGGATCATGCACTTTGACGGCTCCAAAATGCTGGTCGGACTGGGAGCAAGGGTGGTCCTGACGTCTCCCACCGGGGACACGGTCCAGTATGTCCTACAAATATTATTCACAGACTCAAACAACGTAGCCGAATATGAGGCTCTGTTGCATGGTCTTTGGATGGCGATCTCTATGGGCATCCAACGCCTGGAAGTGCGCGGGGATTCGAACCTTGTAGTATCACAAATAAATGGAGACTTTGATGCCAAGGATCCGAAAATGGCGGCCTATCGTAATGTCGTCCTCAAAATGTCAGCTCGGTTCGAGGGCCTCGAATTCCACCATGTGGCTCGAGAAAACAATCAAGAGGCGGACGTCCTCGCCCGCATCGGCGCCAAACGCGACCCTGTCCCACCTAATATATTCCTGGAAAGGCTGTTCAAGCCATCCGTGGTATGGGAAGGAGAGTCCGGCAATACCAGCATGGATCCGAATAAACCCCAGACTGCGAACCATCAGACACAATCGGAGGCTCTGCCACCGAAATAACTTCTTCAACCCACGAGATCATGGCCGTAATCGCCCTGTTGATCGAGCCTTTCTTGGCCTACTTAAATAGGCAGGAGCTCCCCGAAGACCAAAATGAAGCACGCTGCATAGTTCGGCGCTCTAAAGCTTACAAAGTCCATGAAGGGGAACTCTACAAGAAAAGTGTGACCGGAGTGCTCCAAAGGTGCATCTTCGAAGAAGAAGGGCGGCAACTCCTGGCTGAAATCCATGCCGGACTGGGCGGACACCATGCCGCAGCTCGAGCGCTAGTCAGCAAAGCCTTCCATACAAGCTTCTATTGGCCGACGGCCCGAGCAGACGCACAGGACCTCGTCCAACATTGCGTCGGCTGCCAGCTCTTCGCCAATCAGAGTCATATGCCCCCTACCGCTCTCTAAACAATCCCCATAACTTGGTCCTTCACGGTCTGGGGGCTGTATATGATCGGACCTCTTAAAGGGGGAAGCCATAAGAAAAAATACTTATTGGTCATGGTGGACAAATTCACCAAATGGATCGAAGCCAAACCAGTTAAAACTGCCGAATCCGGACCAGTAATAGACTTCTTATCCGGGGTCGTACACCGATACGGTGTCCCCCATAGCATCATCACTGATAATGGCTCAAATTTCACAGCCAATGAAGTGAAAACTTGGTGCGGCAAAATGGGCATTAAGCTCGACTACGCTTCCGTCTACCACCCTCAAACAAACGGCCAGGTCGAACGAGCAAACGGTCTCATTATGAGCGGCATCAAACCCAAACTAGTGCGATCTTTAACAAAATCGGATACACACTGGGTAGACGAGCTCGACTCCGTACCCTGGGGGCTGCGGACCACACCGAATCGAACCACCGGATATACACCATTTTTTATGGTGTACGGTGCGGAGGCAGTACTACCCTGCGATATAATACATGATTCGCCACTCGTACGCATGTACGAAGAGAAGGAAGCCGAGTTAGATCGGCAGGATAACTTGGATGCCCTGGAGGAGGAGTGCGATGTCGCAAAAGCCTGTTTCGCACTCTATCAGCAGTAGGCTCGGCGATATCAAAGCAGAGAAGTACGGGCCAAAACTTACAATATTGGCGAACTCGTTCTACGCCTACCGGAGAAGAAGAAGGACAAACTCAAACCCAGATGGGAAGGTCCCTTCATCATTGACAAATTTCTCACCGGAGGAGCGTACCGTCTACGTAATGCATCTGATAACAGACTCGAGCCGAACCCATGGAACGCGGCTAGACTCCGGAGATTCTACGCCTAACGCCGAACACAGTGTTCGTCTCCTCACCCCTCCTTTTTAATTATGCTCCACTTCTGTCTCTCTCCATTTTCGCCTCTTTTTCTCTTCACACAAAGTGTTTAATACAGTGCGGATTCCCGGATCATCCCGGCCGTACTATGTGTGCAAGCTACACCTGAGGGCTTCCTATTCGGAAGCTAGACATGATTACTTTAATGGCTTTTTGCCCATTGCATATGCGTTTCTTTTCCATATGTGCCTTTTCTTCACCATTATATGCATCGATATGACTTAAGATGTGGCCAAGCTGGGTTGCCTGGCTCTTGTGTTTATGCCCTATGTTCCCGTTAATTCGGCTAGGGCATAAGGGGAGCACCTCTGCGATTGTTACTGCCGGTTAAGCCGGATGTGTACCTCAGACTGGGTGAAGCCGAAAGCTAGTTTCCTTAAGAGAATATTCGATCGGTGAACAAAGGATGTATTCGTTGGTTACAACAAACAAAACCCAGAAGCTTTGTATCCTGCGCCATCGCGCGCAGTCCAGACATGTGCATCGACACATGGATACCTAGGGAAAGGAACCCCTAATGGAACTATTCTCCCTTGAAGATGTTTCTTGCTACCCATGCAATATAACATAACTAGTTGGGTACTTGTCTATTCAAGCACCTATGACCCCTATGCCTGGTCTCCACGCATACCCCGGTTTTTGTATAACTGAGCACGTATTTAGACACACCCCGGACTATAGGATCCGGGGGCTAAAGCGAAAAGGTCCGCCACGACAAATGATTTCAATCCGGCTAGAGGCTACTTCTGTGAATCAATTTACACAGTCACTAAGAATGACTATATTCTTCCTCTATACCATCTAACAGGCTATCTAGCCTACAATCCTGCTGAGAATACTTAGCGGCTAACGCTACCTGGTCATATACTAGGCTCACGGGAGTTTCTTGCCCATCTGGCCCCACCGGTCCCACTTCGGCCATATGGTTCGGGTCCAGCTTGGTGTAGAGCGTCTTCACCATCGCCCAGGCTTCTCTTGCTCCTTGCTGGCATGCTGATATCTTCCACAGACGGAAGCGCCGCCGGGCTCCTTGAAGCAGGTCCGCAAGATCCCCCATGCCATTCGACAGAAGGCTTGATGGCCACAAGGCCTGAGCAACGTCGTGCATCACCTGCTGAGCACGTTCGTGCATCTACGACAGTTCTTGCAGCAAATCACCTATAGATGAGGGCATCTCCTCTTCAGGGCGACCTGTTAACATTCCTGCAAGGAAAAATCTTCTCAATAAACTTCCTCGCCGAACTATCAAACAGTTCGCTCGAGCTCTTACCATAAATGCCGCGTCGAAGATTTTTGTTCTCCTTCACAGAGTCCGCTAGTTGAGCGCGGACGTCCTTTAATTCCACGTCTAGACGAATATTGGCATCATGAAGCTTGTTCTTCCATTGTGTCACCTGTGTAAGGATGCGCTCGCCGGCCTTTAGTTGCCGTTGGAGATGCGAGTCGTCACCCACTACGCCCTCCGGATTCACCCCGGGATTGTCTGCAGAAATTACTGTTAGACTAACCACACCAGCCATTTATTAACTAGTACATCTGCGTATAATGGAGACAAATATTACCAGCGGGGCCCTTCGGGATCCCTCTAACTTGGCTACCGCATCAGATAATTGGGCCTTGCATGCCTCCAGCTCCCGCGCCAATTGTTCATTCTTGTCCACAAGGACCTGTGGATATATTGATCCTTCAAACAGTTGTCCCAACTATTCTAAGTCTCAGGGGCTACTGCTAGGCATACTTATCAAAATTTCTTACCCGTATGTCTTTGGTATACTGGCTTGTCGCTTGGGCAAGCCCGCCTCGAGCGGCTCGGACATAAGCGTTTGCCGAATTGAAGGCATTAAAAGCCTCTTCGGAAAAGATGTTGTGCCGAGCACGGACCTCCGGCGCCGGTGGTTCATGGCACTCTCCACCTCGGAGTTCATGGCCGAACACATATCCGCACCCTCCGTCAAGGGGCTATGCGGTACTGGCCCCGTGTCCGGCTCCGCCCCCGAAGCCGGTTCTGGAACCCAGCTGGTGGAGGTGCGGTTGGTAGGGTCCCCGGATATGGCCTGGTTATTCCTCTTCCTGCCAAACACAAAGGGCGTTGTCATATTTCAAATCCTATAACAGCAGGACAGGTTGTGACTTTACCTCTGTAACGGTGTGTCAGCCCTCACCGCTTTCCTCTTGAGCCTGCCTGCTCCGGACGCCCGTAGTTGACGAGTCCCTAGGGGCTCGGCCCCTCGCTCCGGCCGCCGTTTCTGCAAATAGATTGACGCCACAAGGGTAAATCATAATACCTGGGGAAGGTCCTCTCCGGAGGATAGGGTTTTTTAGCTCAGCTTACACGCGACGCGGGGAGCAATCCAGGGTAGTCGGCCGTAATGGCCACCAGGGCGCCATCCCAACTCGCCTGATAAAATACCCCGTTGAAAAGATCCACAGTAATATCCGGATCTACTTTGAGTCCCGGATCTAGGGCCCTTCCAGGGTCCTCTGGTTGCGGGGAGGGGCTGAAAATTCCTTCTGCGGCCCTCCTCAGTTCCTGCTCAAAAGCATTGATGCAAGTAATCTTAGCAGGAGAACGCTAGAGTAAGTGAAGCAGGGAAAAGAATGGCAACTTATCCGCGCTGGGGGTTGTGCATGGAGAATCTGTCCCGCGTTTTTATGCGAAGGAATTCCTCTTCTTCCCCTTTGTACAAATCGGACAATATCCTTGCCAAAGCGGCAGCGGAGTCCGGACCCTTGCGACCGCAGCGGGTAGCGTTGTCTTCCCCGTTGAAATGCCACATGGGCTTCCCCCGATATTGGAGTGGTTACACTCCCCGCTTTATGCATATCGCCATGACCTCGACTATCGTTAGTCCGGATTTGGCTAGCAACTTTATCCTGTTCATCAGAAGGTATATTTCCCTTGTATCCTCTTCTTGAGGGCCCCGGGGACACCAGCTTAGGCGTGCCCTCGGTGGGGCGTTGCTGAACTTGGGGAGACCCCTCCGGACTGGATCCGGAAGGGGAACGTCATTTATATAGAACCACTCTAAAGGCCAGTTTTCTGGTGCCTTCTCAGGAGTGCCGGACAGGTATCCAGTCTCGGCAATGCGCCATACTTCGGCCCCGCCCACTTGATACAGGGACTCTCCCTGGGTGCGGGGACAAGGCAGAATAGCTTCCTCCATAATCCGAAGTGTGGTTCGCAGCCTATAAACAGCTCGCAAAGTGCGAGATACCCCACTATGTGCAGAATGGAGGCTGGGGTAAGATTGTGTAACTGGAGGCCGTAGAACTCCAGGAGCCCGCGAAGAAACGGGTGGACAGGAAACCCGACGCCCCCCAGCAGATGCGAGATGAGGCATATCCGCTCCTCCAGAGACGGGTTAGGCGATCCCTCAGCTTGTTCCCCTCCATTGTAAGTGGTTATTCCAGCTCGGATGGAGACCATGAATGCCGGTGGGAGAAACCCTTGGGTTTGTAATTTCACCAAATGGCTGTGAGGAACTGAGCACTCTCCCCAATCCCCCGACTTAGAGCGAGGAGGGCAAGCAGAAGAGTTGTGATGGCCGGCCATGTTGGAATGGCTTTTCGCGGAGCGCTCTAGGATGCTAGCTCAAGAGAGGAGAGTGAGGTTTTGATCTAAGAATCCCTGTTCCTTCAAATAGACGGTTGGCCCGGAGGATCGGGGGTGGCAAATGCAAAAATACCTTGACTCCTCGCATTCGCTAGACATGTGGAGATGGTCATTACTAAGGCGCTGAAGCCGAGGAGCCCAACATTGATTGGAAACTGGACACTATTCGTCGTAACAGGTACTTTGGAGTATTCGGAGGAGGAACCCACCTTGCAATGCCGAAGATAATACTGCGCGCCGGACTCATCGTCATTGAAGCCTGGTTCAGGGGCTACTGAGGGAGTCCTGGATTAGGGGGTATCCGGACAGCCGGACTGTGTACAACGTCCGGACTATTGAAGCGTGAAGATACAAGACTCAAGACTTCGGCCCGTGTCCGGATGGGACTTTCCTTTGCATGGAAGGCAAGCTTGGCGATCCGGATATTATGTTTCCTTCCTTGTAACCGACTCCATGTAAACCCTCGCCCTCTCCGGTGTCTATATAAACCGGAGAGGTTGGTCCTTAGAAGGCCGATCACATTTACACTCATACCATCATAGGCTAGCTCCTAGGGTTTAGCCTCTATGATCTTGTGGTAGATCTACTCTTGTACTACCCATATCATCAATATTAATAAAGCAGGAAGTAGGGTTTTACCTCCATTGAGAGGGCCCGAACCTGGGTAAACACCTGTGTCCCTTACTTCTTGTTACATCAGCCTTGACGCATAGATCGGGCCCCCCACCCGAGATCCGCCGGTTTTGACACCGACACCCCCCTCCTCCGTATATAAAGGGGGAGAGGAGAGGGCCAGCCAAGGGGAGAGGCGCTCCCTAGGGGGGCCAATCCTACTCCAAGTAGGTTTGCCCCCCCCCCCCTTTCCTATTCCAAGTAAGAGAAGGGGGAAGGAGGAGGTGGAGAGAAGGAAGGAGAAGGGGGGCCGCCGCCCCCTTCCTTTTCCCAATTCAGATTGGGGCAAGGGGGGCCGCGCGCCACCTCTTGGCCTTCCTCTCTCCTTTCCACTAAGGCCCATAAGGCCCAATAGCTTCCCGAGGGGGGATTCCGGTAACCCCCGGTACTCCGATATATATCCGATAACCCCTGGAACTATTCCGGTGTCCGAATATAGTCGTCCAATATATCAATCATCATGTCTCGACCATTTCGAGACTCCTCGTCATGTCCGTGATCACATCCGGGACTCCGAACAACCTTCAGTACATCAAAACACATAAACTCATGATATAACTGTCATCTAACTTTAAGCGTGCGGACCCTATGGGTTCGAGAACTATGTAGTCATGACCGAGACACGTTTTCTGTCAATAACCAATAGCGGAACCTGGATGCTCATATTGGCTCCTACATATTCAACGAAGATCTTTATCGGTCAAACCGCATAACAACATACGTTGTTCCCTTTGTCATCGGTATGTTACTTGCGCGAGATTCGATCGTCGGTATCTCAATACCTAGTTCAATCTCGTTACCGGCAAGTCTCTTTACTCGTTACATAATGCATCATCCCGCAACTAACTCATTAGCTACATTGCTTGCAAGGCTTATAGTGATGTGCATTATCGAGAGGGCCCAGAGATACCTCTCCGACAATCGGAGTGACAAATCCTAATCTTGAAATACGCCAACCCAACAAGTACCTTTGGAGACACCTGTAGAGTACCTTTATAATCACCCAGTCACGTTGTGACGTTTGGTAGCACACAAAGTGTTCCTCCGGTAAACGGGAGTTGCATAATCTCATAGTTACAGGAACATGTATAAGTCATGAAGAAAGCAATAGCAACATACTAAACGATCAAGTGCTAAGCTAACGGAATGGGTCAAGTCAATCACATCATTATCCTAATGATGTGATCCCGTTAATCAAATGACAACTCATGTCTATGGTTAGGAAACTTAACCATCTTTGATTAACGAGCTAGTCAAGTAGAGGCATACTAGTGACACTATGTTTGTCTATGTATTCACACATGTATTATGTTTCTGGTTAATACAATTCTAGCATGAATAATAAACATTTATCATGAAATAAGGAAATAAATAATAACTTTATTATTGCCTCTAGGGCAATTTCCTTCAGTCTCCCACTTGCACTAGAGTCAATAATCTAGTTCACATCGCCATGTGATTTAACACCAATATTCATATCGGTATATGATTAACACCCATAGTTCACATCGTCATGTGACCAACACCCAAAGGGTTTACTAGAGTCAATAATCTAGTTCACATTGCTATGTGATTAACACCCAAAGAGTACTAAGGTGTGATCATGTTTTGCTCCTGAGAGAAGTTTAGTCAACGGGTCTGTCACATTCAGAGCTGTAGGTATTTTGCAAAAGATATTCTATGTCTACAATGCTCTGTACGGAGCTACTCTACCTAATTACTCCCACTTTCAATATGTATCCAGATTGAGACTTAGAGTCATCTGGATTAGTGTGAAATCTTGCATCGACGTAACCCTTTACGACGAACCTTTTTGTCACCTCCATAATCAAGAAACATATCCTTATTCCACTAAGGATAATTCTGACCAATGTCGAGTGATCTACTCCTAGATCACTATTGTACTCCCTTGCCAAACCAGGGCAGAGTATACAATAGGTCTGGTCCATAGCATGGCATACTTTTATAAAACCTATGACTGAGGCATAGGGACTGACTTTCATTATCTTTCTATTTTCTGCCGTGGTCGGGATTTGAGTCTTACTCAATTTCATACCTTTGCAACACAGGCAAGAACTCTTTCTTTGACTGTTCCATTTTGAACTACTTCAAAATCTTGTCAAGGTATGTACTCATTGAAAATCTTATCAAGCGTCTTGATCTATCTCAATAGATCTTGATGCTCAATATGTAAGTAGCTTTACTGAGGTCTTTCTTTTAAAGAACTCCTTTCAAACACTTCTTTATGCTTTCCAGAAATATTCTACATCATTTCTGATCAACAATATGTCACTTCACATATACTTATCAGAAAGGGTGTAGTGCTCCCACTCACTTTATTGTAAATACATGCTTCACTGCAAGTCCGTACAAAACTATATGCTTTGATCAACTTATCAAAGTGTATATTCCAACTCCGAGAAGCTTGCACCAGTCCATAGATGGATCGCTGGAGCTTGCACATTTTTTTAGCACCTTTAGGATTGACAAAACCTTCTGGTTGCATCATATACAACTCTTCTTTAAGAAAACCATTAAGGAATGCAGTTTTGACATTCATTTGCCAGATTTCATAAAATGTGGCAATTGCTAACATGATTCGGACAGACTTAAGCATCGCTACAGTTGAGAAAATCTCATTGTAGTCAAAACCTTGAACTTGTCGAAAACCTTTTTGCGACAAGTTGAGCTTTGTAGATAGTAACACTACTATCAACGTCCGTCTTCCTCTTGAAGATCCATTTATTTTCTATGGCTTGCCGATCATCGGGAAAGTCCACCAAAGTCCACACTTTGTTCTCATACATGGATCCTATCTCAGATTTCATGGCCTCCATCCATTTCGCGGAATCTGGGCACATCATCGCTTCCTCATAGTTCGTAGGTTTATCATGGTCTGGTAACATGACTTTCAGAATAGGATTACCGTACCGCTCTGGTGCGGACCGTACTCTGAAGACCTACGAGATTCTGTAGTAACTTGATCTGAAGTTTCATGATCATCATCATTAGCTTTCTCACTAATTGGCGTAGGAATCAATGGAACTAATTTTTGTGATGAACTACTTTCCAATTCGGGAGAAGGTACATTTACCTTATCAAGTTCTACTTTTCTCCCACTCACTTCTTTCGAGAGAAACTTATTCTCTAGAAAGGATCCATCTTTAGCAACGAATACCTTGCCTTCGGATCTATGATGGAAGGTGTACCCAACAGTTTCCTTTGGGTATTCTATGAAGACACACTTCTCCGATTTGGATTCAAGCTTATCAGGTTGAAACTTTTTTCACATAAGCATCGCAGCCCCAAACTTTAAGAAACGACAACTTTGGTTTCTTGCCAAACCACAGTTCATAAGGCGTCGTCTCAACAGATTTTGATGGTGCCCTATTTAAAGTGATTGCAGCTGTATTTAATGCATAACCCCAAAATGATAACGGTAAATTGGTAAGAGACATCATAGATCGCACCATATCTGATAAAGTGTGGTTACGATGTTCGGACACACCATTACGCTGTGGTGTTCCAGGTCGCATGAGTTTGTGAAACTATTCCACATTGTTTCAATTGAAGACCAAACTCGTAACTCAAATATTCGTCTCCGCGATCAGATCACAGAAACTTTATTTTCTTGTTACGATGATTTTCCACTTCACTCTGAAATTCTTTGAACTTTTCAAATATTTCAGACTTATGTTTCATCAAGTAGATATACTCATATCTGCTCAAATCATCTATGAAGGTTAGAAAATAACGATACCCGCCACAAGCATCAACACTCATTGGACCGCATACATTGGTATGTATTATTTCCAACAAGTCAGTAGCTCGTTCCATTGTTCCGAAGAACGGAGTTTTAGTCATCTTGCCCAAAAGGCATGGTTCGCAAGCATCAAACGATTCATAACCAAGTGATTCCAAAAATCCATCTTTATGGAGTTTCTTCATGCGCTTTACACCGATATGACCCAAACGGCAGTGCCACAAATAAGGTGCACTATCATTATTAACTTTGCATCTTTTGGCATCAATATTATGAATATGTGTATCACTATGATCGAGATCCAACAAACTATTTTCATTGGGTGTATGACCATTGAAGGTTTTATTCATGTAAACAGAACAACAATTATTCTCTGACTTTAAATGAATAACTGTATTGCAATAAACATGATCAAATCATATTCATGCTCAACGCAAACTCCAAATAACATTTATTTAGGTTTAACACTAATCCCGAAAGTATAGGGAGTGTGTGATGATGATCATATCAATCTTGGAACTACTTCCAACACTCATCGTCACTTCCCTTTCAACTAGTCTCTGTTTATTCTGTAATTCCTGTTTCGAGTTACTAATCTTAGCAACCGAACAAGTATCAAATACTCAGGGGCTACTATAAACACTAGTAAGGCACACATCAATAACCTCCATATCAAATATACCCTTGTTCACTTTGCCATCCTTCTTATCCACCAAATATTCAGGGCATTTCTGCTTCCAGTGACCATTTCCTTTGCAGTAGAAGCACTCAGTTTTAGGCTTTGGTTCATCTTTGGGCTTCTTCATGTGAGTGAAAACTTGCTTTCCATTCTACTTGAAGTTTCCCTTTCTTTAGCTTTGCCCTTTTCTTGAAACTAGTGGTCTTGTCAATCATCAACACTTGATGCTCTTTCTTGATTTCTACCTTCGTCGATTTCAACATCACGAAGAGCTCGGGAATCGTTTTCGTCATCCCTTGCATAATATAGTTCATCACGAAGTTCTAGTAACTTGGTGATGGTGACTAGAGAACTCTGTCAATCACTATCTTATCTGGAAGATTAACTCCCACTTGATTCAAGCGATTGTAGTACCCAGACAATCTGAGCACATGCTCACTAGTTGAGCAATTCTCCTCCATCTTTTAGCTATAGAACTTGTTGGAGACTTCATATCTCTCAACTCAGGTATTTGCTTGAAATATTAACTTCAACTCCTGGAACATCTCATATGGTCCATGATGTTCAAAACGTCTTTGAAGTCCCGATTCTAAGCCATTAGGCATGGTGCACTAAACTATCATGTAGTCATCATATTGAGCTAGCCAAACATTCATAACGTCTGCATCTGCTCCTGTAATAGGTCCGTCACCTAGCGGTGCATCAAGGACATAATTCTACTGTGCAACAATGAGGACAATACTCAGATCACGGATCCAACCCGCATCATTGCTACTAACATCTTTCAACACAGTTTTCTTTAGGAACATATCAAAATAAACATATGAAAGCAACAACGCGAGCTATTGATCTACAACATAATTTGCAAAACTAAGTTCATGATAAATTTAAGTTCAATTAATCATATTACTTAAGAACTCCCACTTAGATAGACATCTCTCTAATCATCTAAGTGATCACGTGATCCAAATCAACTAAACCATAACCGATCATCACGTGAAATGGAGTAGTTTTCAATGGTGAACATCACTATGTTGATCATATCTACTATATGATTCAAGCTCAACCTTTCGGTCTTAGTGTTCCGAGGCCATATCTGCATATGCTAGGCTCGTCAAGTTTAACCTGAGTATTCTGCATGTGCAAAACTGGCTTGCACCCATTGTAGGTGGACGTAGAGCTTATCACACCCGATCATCACGTGGTGTCTGGGCATGATGAACTTTGGCAACGGTGCATACTCAGGGAGAACACTTTTATCTTGAAATTTAGTGAGAGATCATCTTATAATGCTACCGTCAATCAATGCAAGATAAGATGCATAAAAGATAAACATCACATGCAATCAATTTAAGTGATATTATATGGCCATCATCATCTTGTGCTTGTGATCTCCATCTCCGAAGCACCGTCATGATCACCATCGTCACCGGTGCGACACCTTGATCTCCATCATAGCATTGTTTGTCGTCTCGCCAACTATTGCTTCTACGACTATCACTACCGCTTAGTGATAAAGTAAAGCAATTACAGGGCGATTGCATTGCATACAATGAAGCCACAACTATATGGCTCCTGCCAGTTGCCGATAACTCGATTACAAAACATGATCATCTCATACAATAACTATAGCATCATGCCTCGACCGTATCACATCACAACATGCCCTGCAAAAACAAGTTAGACGTCCTCTACTTTGTTGTTGCAAGTTTTACGTGGCTGCTATGGGCTTAGCAAGAACCGTTCTTACCTACGCATCAAAACCACAACGATAGTTCGTCAAGTTAGTGCTGTTTTAACCTTCTCAAGGACCGGGCGTAGCCACACTCGGTTCAACTAAAGTTGGAGAAACTGACACCAGCCAGCCACCTGTGTGCAAAGCACGTCGGTAGAACCAGTCTCGCGTAAGCGTACGCATAATGCCGGTCCGGGCCGCTTCATCCAACAATACCGCCGAACCAAAGTATGACATGCTGGTAAGTGCTACATCTCGAGCTTGCGTTGGTTTTCCCCGAAGAGGAGAGGATGATGCAGCACAGTAGCGTAAGTATTTCCCTCAGTTTTTGAGAACCAAGGTATCAATCCAGTAGGAGGTCACGCGCAAGTCCCTCGTACCTGCACAACACGATAGCAACTCGCAACCAATGCTTAGGGGTTGTCAATCCCTTCATGGTCACTAACGAGAGTGAGATCTGATAGAGATAATATTTTTGGTATTTTTGATAGATAGATGCAAAGTAAAAAGTAAAGGCAAAGTAAAAACAAAGCAAGTAAATAAAGTGATATAGATTGATATGATGACAAAAGACCCGGGGGCCATAGGTTTCACTAGTGGCTTCTCTCAAGAGCATAATTATTCTATGGTGGGTGAACAAATTACTGTTGAGCAATTGACAGAATTGAGCATAGTTATGAGTATATCTAGGCAAGGATCATGTATATAGGCATCATGTCCATGACAAGTAGATCGAAACGATTCTGCATCTACTACTATTACTCCACTCATCGACCGCTATCCAGCATGCATCTAGAGTATTAAGTTAAAACAAAGTAACGCCTTAAGCAAGATGACATGATGTAGAGGGATAAATTCATGCAATATGATAAAAACCCCATCTTGTTATCCTCAATGGCAACAATACAATACGTGCCTTGCAACTCTTTCTGTCACTGAGTAAGGACACCGCAAGATTGAACCCAAAGCCATGCACTTCTCCCATTGCAAGAACTACCAATCTAGTTGGCCAAACCAAACGGATAATTCGAAGAGACTTGCAAAGATAACTCAACCATACATAAAAGAATTCAAAGAAGAATCAAATATTTTCCATAGATAATACTGGATCATAAACCCACAATTCATCGGTCTCAACAAACACACCGCAAAAATAAGATTACATCGAATAGATCTCCACAAGAGAGGGGGAGAACAATGTATTGAGATCCAAAAAGAGAGAAGAAGCCATCTAGCTACTAGGTATGGACCCGAAGGTCCGAAGTAAACTACTCACACTTCATCGGAGGGGCTATGGTGATGATGTAGAAGCCCTCCATGGTGGATGCCCCCTCCGGCGGAGCTCCGGAACAGGCCCCAAGATGGGATCTCGTGGATACAGAAGGTTGCGGCGGTGGAATTAGGTTTTTGGCTCCTGTTCTGATCATACGGGGATACGTAGGTATATATAGGAGGAAGGAGTACATCGGTGGAGCTCCGAGGGGCCCACGAGGTAGGGGGCGCGCCCAGGGGGGCGCCCTCCACCCTCGTGACCGCCTCGTGGCTTTCTTGACGGAGTGTCCAAGTCTCCTGGGTCTTACCTGATAGTAAATCACGTTCCCGAAGGTTTCATTCCGTTTGGACTCCGTTTGATATTCTGTTTCTTCGAAATACTGAAAAAGGCAAAAAATAGCAATTCTGGGCTGGGCCTCTGGTTAATAGGTTAGTCCCAAAAATAATATAAAAGTGGAAAATAAAGCCCATTATGGTCCAAAACAGTAGATAAAGTAGCATTGAGCAATCAAAAATTATAGATACGTTGGAGACGTATCAAGCATCCCCAAGCTTAATTCCTGCTCGTCCTCGAGTAGGTAAATGATAAAAAGAATTTTTGATGCGGAGTGATACTTTGGCATAATTTCAATTTAAATCTCCTTAATTGTGATATGAATATTCAGATCCGAAAGATTCAAGACAAAAGTTCATATTGACACAAAAATAATAATACTTCAAGCATACTAATCAAAGCAATCATGTCTTCTCAAAATAACATGGCAAAAGAAAGTTCATCCCTACAAAATCATATAGTTAGGCTATGCTTCATTTTCGTCACACAAAGATGTTCCCAACTTCTATACCCCCGATGAAAAGCCAAGCAATTGTTTCATACTTAAATAATCTCAAACTTTTTCAACCTTCACGCAATACATGAGCGTGAGCCATGGATATAGCACTATGGATGGAATAGAATATGATGATGGGGATTGTGTGGAGAAGACAAAAAAAGGAGAAAGTCTCACATTAACGAGGCTAATCAATGAGCTATGGAGATGCCCATCGATTGATGTTAATGCAAGGAGTAGGGATTGCCATGCAACGGATGCACTAGAGCTATGAATGCTCAACAAAAGAAAACTAGTGGGTGTCCATCCAACTTGCTTGCTCATGAAGACCTAGGGCATTTTGAGGAAGCCCATCGTAGGAATATACAAGCCAAGTTCTATAATGAAAATTTTCCACTAGTATGAACAAGACAACTTATGAGACTCACTATATGAAAAACAAGGTGCTACTTTGAAGCACAATATATGAGACTCACTACATGAAGAACAAGGTGCTACTTTGAAGAACAAGTGTGGAAAAAGAGATAGTAGCATTGCCCTTTTTATTTTTATTTGTTTGGGCCTCTCTTTTTTTTATTTTGGCCTTTCTCTTTTTTTTGGCCTTTTTTTTTTATTTTTTGGGCCTTTTTTTGCCTTTCTTTGTTTTATTTGGGCAATGCTCTAATGATGATCATCACACTTTCATTACAACATATGAATTACAACTCGAAGCTAGAAGAAAATATGACTCTATATGAATGCCTTCGGCGGTGTACTGGGATGGTGCAATGAATCAAGAGTGACATGTATGAAAAATAATGCATGGTGTCTTTGCCACAAATACGATGTCAACTACATGATCATGCAATGGCAATATGACAAAAGTAGTGTATGTCATGATGATGATGATGGAAGTTGCATGGCAATATATCTCAGAATGGCTATGGAAATGCCATGATAGGTAGGTATGGTGGCTGTTTTGAGGAAGATAATAGGAGGTTTATGTGTGATAGAGCGTATCGTATCACGGGGTTTGGATGCACCGGCAAAGTTTGCACCAACTCTCAAGGTGAGAAAGGGCAATGCACGGTACCGAAGAGGCTAGCAAAGGCGGAAAGGTGAGAGTGCGTATAATCCATGGACTCAACATTAGTCAAAAGAACTCATATACTTATTGCAAAAATTTAGAAGTCATCAAAAATCAAGTACTATGTGCATGCTCCTAGGGGGATAGATTGGTAGGAAAGGACCATCGCTCGTCCCTGACCGCCACTCATAAGGATGCACAAGCCAGGTACACTTCATGTTTCAAATTTGTTACATAATTTAACCATACGTGCATGCTACGGGATTTGCTAACTTCAACACAAGCATTCTTTGAATTCATAATCACCCAACTAGCACGACTTTATTATCACCTCCATATCTAAAAACAATTATCAAGCATCAAACTTATCTTAGTATTCAACGCACTCAAAAGAAAGTTTCACATATCTTGAATACGAAGTATATTAACATTAAGCAAATTACCATGCTATTAAAGACTCTCAAAATAATCTAAGTGAAGCATGAGAGATCAAGTTTCTTTAAAACAAATCCACCACCGTGCTCTAAAAGATCTAAGTGAAGCACTAGAGCAAAAATTATCACGCTCAAAAGATATAAGCGAAGCGCTATGAGAAAAACTATCAAGCTCAAAAGATATAAGTGAAGCACATAGAGTATTCTAACAACTTTAAATTCATGTATGGCTCTCTCAAAAGGTGTGTACATCAAGGATGATTATGGTAGACTAACAAGCAAAGACACAAATAATACAAGACGCTCCAAGCAAAACACATATCATGTTGGTGAATAAAAATATAGCTCCAAGTAAATTACCGATGGAAGTGGACGAAAGAGGGGATGCCTTCCGGAGCATCCCCAAGCTTTGAATTTTTGGTGTCCTTGGATTATCTTGGGGGTGACATGGGCATCCCCAATCTTAGGCTCTTGCCACTCCTTGTTCCATAATCCATCAAAAGAATTCACCCAAAACTTGAAAACTTCACAACACAAAACTCAACAAAAATCTCGTGAGCTCCGTTAGAGAAAGAAAACAAAAGACTAGTTCAAGGTACTGTAATTAACTCATTATTTATTTATATTGCTGTTAAACCTACTTTATTCCAACTTCTCTATGGTTTATAAACTAATTTATTAGCCATAGATTCATCAAAATAAGCAAACAACACATGAAAAACAGAATTTGTCAAAAACAGAACAGTCTGTAGTAATCTGTAACTGACGCAAACTTCTGGACCTCTAAAAATTCTACCAAAATAGTAAGTCCTGGAAAATTTGTTTATTGATCAGCATCAAAAAGAATCAACGCAAAAGCACTCTGCAGTAAAAAATGGCAGCTAATCTCGTGAGCGCTAAAGTTTCTGTTTTTCAGCAGAATCAAATCAACTATCATCGTAGGTTATCCTATAGGTCCTACTTGGCACAAACACTAACTAAAACATAAAACCACTCCAAACATAAGGTAGATGGATTATTTATTACTAAGCAGCAAGTAAAAATATTGGGTTGTCTCCCAACAAGCGCTTTTCTTTAAAGCCTTTTTAGCTAGGCATTGATATTTCAATGATGCTCACAAGAAAGACAAGAATTGAAGCACAAAGAGACCATCATGAAACACGTGACAAACACATCTAAGTCTAACATAATTCCTATGCATAGGCATATTATAAGCAAACAAATTTGCAAGGCAAGCAAAAACTAGCATATGCAAGGAAGAAGAAAGAGACAATAGCAATCTCAACATAACGAGAGGTAATTTATTATCATGAAAATTTCTACGACCATATTTTCCTCTCTCATAATAATTTACATGTGGGATCATAAGAAAATTCAACAAAATAGCTATCACATAAAATATTTTCAACACGATCCACATGCATGCAAAGTTGGCACTCTTCCGAAATAGTGGGATTAACATTAACTAAAGTCATGACCTCTCCAAACCCACTTTTATCAAAAATACCACAAGATTGAACATTCTCCAAATATGCGGGATATAAAGTTGACACTCTTCCAAACCCACTTTCAATATTATTGCAATCACTATTACCAATCTCATATTCATCATGGGGATTAAATAAATTTTCAAGATCATAAGAAAGATCACCCCAATCATGATCATTGCCACAAATAGTGGACACAACAAAACTAGCATCCCCAAGCTTAGGGTCTTGCATATTATTAGCATAATTGACATCAAGAGGATTTATAGTAAAATCATTGCAATCATGCTTTTCATCAAAGGAACTATCAAGTATGGGTGCAATAGCAACGATCTCATGTTTAACATAAGGAACTATAGCAAATTCTTCTTCATAAATATTGGCATCATGGCCACAAGGATAGCAAGCATCATGTTCATCAAGGGATATTTCAATCAAATCATCGGAATCATCATTATCTATTGATTCATGCATATCATTATTTTCTTCCAAAGCAACGGTCATTCTTTCAATAAACTCTTGGACATAGACATTATAAGCAAGGTTTTCATTGCAATACTGAAGTATGACAAAATTTTCAGATTTGTTGAGAGTAAAATCATACTTTTCAATCAAAGAAGCAATTTCATGAGCACCCTTAAAAATGACAAATTCTTCAATTTGTTCGATATCATAGTAACTATAAACACCCTTTGCATAAGAAGATAAGATTTCATTATCATTGAACTCACATAGGTAGGGAAGGTGTTTTTTGGGTTCTTAGAGAAACAAGTAAAATCATACATTTCACAAAGATTCAAAGCATAGCATAGCAACCTATTTATATGATACCGTAAGAGTCTCCCCTTTTTAGACAAACGATGACGCACAAAATAAAAATGCTCATCTAAAGATTTCCCATCAACTAGGCTAGTTGGGGTTTCAGCACGAGCACATAAGGATCGAAGATGATCCAAGTAGAACACTTTAAGTGGATCCATATCAATAGATTTTCAGCAAGCGAAGATGCAAGCATATAGAAGGCACAAGGAAACACAAACAAAGATACATACAGGAAGAAGGCAAACGGGAAAGAGAGGAGGAGATTGGGAAAGAGAGGACGAATAAAACGGCAAGGGTGAAGTGGGGGAGAGGAAAACGAGAGGCAAATGGCAAATAATGTAATGCGACAGATAGGGATTGTGATGGGTACTTGGTATATTGACTTTTGCATAAGCCTCCCCGGCAACGGTGCCAGAAATCCTTCTTGCTACGTCTCGAGCTTGCGTTGGTTTTCCCCGAAGAGGAGAGGATGATGCAGCACAGTAGCGTAAGTATTTCCCCCAGTTTTTGAGAACCAAGGTATCAATCCAGTAGGAGCTTATGTGCAAGTCCCTCGTACCTGCACAACACGATAGCAACTCGCAACCAACACTTAGGGGTTGTCAATCCCTTCACGGTCACTTACGAGAGTGAGATCTGATTGAGATAATATTTTTGGTATTTTTGATAGATAGATGCAAAGTAAAAAGTAAAGGCAAAGTAAAAACAAAGCAAGTAAATAAAGTGATATAGATTGATATGATGAGAATAGACCCGGGGGCCATAGGTTTCACTAGTGGCTTCTCTCAAGAGCATAAGTATTCTACGGTGGGTGAACAAATTATTGTTGAGCAATTGACAGAATTGAGCATAGTTATGAGTATATCTAGGCAATGATCATGTATATAGGCATCACATCCATGACAAGTAGATCGAAACAATTCTGCATCTACTACTATTACTCCACTCATCGACCGCTATCCAGCATGCATCTAGAGTATTAAGTTAAAACAGAGTAATGCCTTAAGCAAGATGACATGATGTAGAGGGATAAATTCATGCAATATGATAAAAAAACATCTTGTTATCCTCGATGACAACAATACAATACGTGCCTTGCAACTCTTTCTGTCACTGAGTAAGGACACCGCAAGATTGAACCCAAAGCCATGCACTTCTCCCATTGCAAGAACTACCAATCTAGTTGGCCAAACCAAACGGATAATTCGAAGTGACTTGCAAAGATAACTCAATCATACATAAAAGAATTCAGAGAAGAATCAAATATTTTCCATAGATACTGGATCATAAACCCACAATTCATCAGCCTCAACAAACACACCGCAAAAAGAAGATTACATCGAATAGATCTCCACAAGAGAGGGGGAGAACATTGTATTGAGATCCAAAAAGAGAGAAGAAGCCATCTAGCTACTAGCTATGGACCCGAAGGTCTGAAGTAAACTACTCACACTTCATCGGAGGGGCTATGGTGATGATGTAGAAGCCCTCCATGGTGGATGCCCCTTCCGGCGGAGCTCCAAAACAGGCCCCAAGAAGGGATCTCGTGGATACAGAAGGTTGCGGCGGTGGAATTAGGTTTTTGGCTCCTGTTCTGATCATACGGGGATACGTAGGTATATATAGGAGGAAGGAGTACGTCGGTGGAGCTCCAAGGGGCCCACGAGGTAGGGGCGCGCCCAGGGGGGCGCCCTCCACCCTCGTGACCACCTCGTGGCTTTCTTGACGGAGGGTCCAAGACTCCCGGGTCTTATATGATGAGTAAATCACGTTCCCGAAGGTTTCATTCCGTTTGGACTCCGTTTGATATTCTGTTTCTTCGAAATACTGAAATAGGAAAAAAACAGCAATTCTGGGCTGGGCCTCCGGTTAATAGGTTAGTCCCAAAAATAATATAAAAGTGGAAAATAAAGCCCATTATAGTCCAAAACAGTAGATAAAGTAGCATGGAGCAATCAAAAATTATAGATACGTTGGAGACGTATTAGTAAGCAGTATGACTTGTATCGCCCACAACTCACTTGTGTTCTACTCGTGCATATAACATCAACGCATAAAACCTAGGCTCGGATGCCACTGTTGGGGAACGTAGTAATTTCAAAAAAATTCCTACGCACACGCAAGATCATGGTGATGCATAGCAACAAGAGGGGAGAGTGTTGTCCGTGTACCCTCGTAGATCGAAAGAGGAAGAGTTAGCACAACACGGTTGATGTAGTCGTACGTCTTCATGGCCCAACCGATCAAGCACCGAAAGCACGACACCTCCGAGTTCTTGCACACGTTCAGCTCGATGACGTCCCTCGAACTCCGATCCAGCCGAGTGTTGAGGGAGAGTTCCGTCAGCACGACGGCATGGTGACGATGATGATGTTCTACCATCGCAGGGCTTCGCCTAAGCACCGCTACGATATTATCGAGGAGGACTATGGCGGAGCGGGGCACCACACATGGCTAAGAGATCAATGATCAATTGTTCTCTCTATGGGGTGCCCCCCTCCTCCGTATATAAAGGGGGGAGGAGGAGAGGGCCGGACAAGGGGAGAGGCGCGCCGTAGGGGGGGCAATCCTACTCCAAGTAGGTTTGCCCCCCCTTTCCTATTCCAAGTAGGAGAAGGGGGAAGGAGGAGGTGGAGAGAAGGAATGAGAAGGGGGCCGCCTCCCCCTACCTTTTCCCAATTCAGATTGGGGCAAGGGGGCCGCGCACCACCTCCTGGCCTCCCTCTCTCCTTTCCACTAAGGCCCATAAGGCCCAATAGCTTCCCGGGGGGTTCGGTAACCCTCGGTACTCCGATATATATCCGATAACCCCCGGAACTATTCCGGTGTCCGAATATAGTCGTCCAATATATCACTCTTCATGTCTCGACCATTTCGAGACTCCTCGTCATGTCTGTGATCACATCCGGGACTCTGAACAACCTTCAGTACATCAAAACACATAAACTCATAATATAACTGTCATCTAACTTTAAGCGTGCAGACCCTATGGGTTCGAGAACTATGTAGACATGACCGAGACACGTTTCCGGTCAATAACCAATAGCGGAACCTGGATGCTCATATTGGTTCCTACATATTTTATGAAGATCTTTATCTGTCAAACCGCATAACAACATACATTGTTCCCTTTGTCATCGGTATGTTACTTGCCCGAGATTCGATCGTCGGTATCTCAATACCTAGTTCAATCTCGTTACCGGCAAGTCGCTTTACTCGTTACGTAATGCACCATCCCGCAACTAACTCATTAGCTACATTGCTTGCAAGGCTTATAGTGAGGTGCATTATCGAGAGGGCCCAGAGATACCTCTCGACAATCGGAGTGACAAATCCTAATCTTGAAATACACCAAACCAACAAGTACCTTCGGAGACACCTGTAGAGTACCTTTATAATCACCCAGTTACGTTGTGATGTTTGGTAGCACACAAAGTGTTCCTCCGGTAAACGGAAGTTGCATAATCTCATAGTTATACGAACATGTATAAGTCATGAAGAAAGCAATAGCAACATACTAAACGATGAAGTGCTAAGCTAACGGAATGGGTCAAGTCAATCACATAATTCTCCTAATGATGTGATCCCGTTAATCAAATGACAACTCATGTCTATGGTTAGGAAACTTAACCATCTTTGATTAACGAGCTAGTCAAGTAGAGGCATACTAGTGATACTATGTTTGTCTATGTATTCACACATGTATTATGTTTCCGGTTAATACAATTCTAGCATGAATAATAAACATTTATCTTGAAATAAGGAAATAAATAATAACTTTATTATTGCCTCTAGGGCATATTTCCTTCACATACCCATAAGTATTGCATGAGTGTTAGCAATTGTGAAAGATTAAATGATAGTTGAGTATGTGGACTTGCTGAGAAGCTATTACATTGGCTCTTTCCGATGTTATGATAAATTGCAATTACTTCAGTGACTGAGATTATAGTTTGCTAGTTTTCAATGAAGTTTCTGATTCATACTTTACATTGGGATTAGATTGTTACTTTACCATAAGAAATCATATGACAATATATATGTTGCTATTCTAAGAATGATCATGATGCTCTCATGTCCATATTTTATTTTATCGACACCTCTACCTCTAAACATGTGGACATATTTTTTGATACTGGCTTTCGCTTGAGGACAAGCGAGGTCTAAGCTTGGGGGAGTTGATTCGTCCATTTTGAATCATGCTTTTATATCAATATTTATTGCATTATGGGCTGTTACTACACATTATGTCACAATATGTATGCCTTCTCTATCTTATTTTACAAGGTTTACATGAAGAGGGAGAATGCCGTCAGCTGGAATTCTGGGCTGGAAAAGGAGCAAATATTAGAGACCTATTCTGAACAACTCCAAAAGTACTGAAACTCCACTAAAGTTAGTTTTGGAATATATTAAAAATATTGGGCGAAGAAAGCACCAGAAGGGGGCCACCCACTGTCCACCAGGGTGGAGGGCACGCCCTACCCCCCTAGGCATGCCCCCTGCCTCGTGGGACACCTGGCAGTCCCCCCAATGCCCATCTTCTGCTATATGGTGTCTTTTGCCCTGAAAAAAAATCATAAGGAAGTTTTCGAGACGAAGCGCCACCGTCTCAAGGCGGAACCTTGGCAGAACCAATCTAGGGCTCCGACGGAGCTGTTCTGTCGGGGAAACATCCCTCCGGGAGGGAGGAAATCGTCACCGTTGTTATCACCATCGATCCTCTCATCAAGAGGGGGTCAATCTCCATCAACATCTTCACCATCACCATCTCCTCTCAGACCCTAGATCATCTCTTGTATCCGATCTTTGTCTCAAAACCTCAGATTGGTACCTGTGGGTTGCTAGTAGTGTTGATTATTCCTTGTAGTTGATGCTGGTTGGTTTATTCGGTGGAAGATCATATGTTCAGATCCTTTATGCATATTAATACCCCTATAATTATGAACATGAATATGATTTGTGAGTAGTTACGTTTGTTCCCGAGGACATGGGAGAAGTCTTGTTATAAGTAGTCATGTGAATTTGGTATCCGTTCGATATTTTGATGAGATGTATGTTTTCTCTCCTCTAGTGGTGTTATGTGAACGTCTACTACATGAAATTTCACCAGTGTTTGGCCATAGGGGAAGACATTGGGAATTAATAAGTAGATGATGGGTTGCTAGAGTGACAGAAGCTTAAACCCTAGTTTATGCATTGCTTCGTAAGGGGCTGATTTGGATCCATATGTTTCATGCTATGGTTAGGTTTACCTTAATTCTTCTTTCGTAGTTGCGGATGCTTGCGAGAGGGGTTAATAATAAGTGGGATGCTTGTCCAAGGAAGGGCAGTACCCAAGCATCGGTCGACCCACATATCAAATTATCAAAGTAACAAACGCGAATCATATGAGCATCTTGAAAACTAGCTTGACGATAATTCCCATGTGTCCTCGGGAGCACTTTCTTTATATAAGAGTTTGTCCAGGCTTCTCCTTTGCTATAAAAAGGATTGGGCCACCTTGCTGCACCTTTTTTTTACTTTTGTTACTTGTTACCCGTTACAAATTACCTTATCACAAAACTATCTGTTACCGATAATTTCAGTGCTTGCAGAGAATACCTTACTAAAAACCGCTTGTCATTTCCTTCTGCTCCTCGTTGGTTCGACACTCTTGCTTATCAAAAGGACTATAATAGATCCCCTATACTTGTGGGTCATCACCTATCTTAGATTTCATGGCCTCAAGCCATTTGTCGGAATCTTGGTCATCACAGCTTCTTCGTAGTTCGTAGGTTCGCCATGGTCTAATAACATGACTTCTAGGACAGGATTAGCATACCACTCTGGTGCAGAACGTGTTCTGGTTGACGTACAAAGTCTAGTAGTAACTTAATCCAAAGTTTCATGATCATAATCATTAGCTTCCTCTCTAGTTGGTGTAGGCATCACGGGAACGAACTTCTCTGATGTGCTACTCTCCAATTCGAGAGAAGGTACAATTACATCATCAAGTTCTATTTTCCTCCCACTCACTTCTTTCGAGTGAAACTCCTTCTCTAGAAAGGTTCCATTCTTGGCAACAAAGATCTTGCCTTCGGATCTATGGTAGAAGGTGTACCCAATTGTTTCCTTAGGGTATCCTATGAAGATGCACTTCTCTGATTTGGGTTCGAGCTTATCAGGCTCAAGCCTTTTGACATAAGTGTCGCAACCCCAAACTTTAAGAAACGACAACTTGGGTTTCTTGCCAAACCACAGTTCATACGGTGCCGTCTCAACGGATTTAGACGGTGCCCTATTTAACGTGAATGCAGCTATCTCTAATGCATAACCCCAAAACAATAGTGGTAAATCGGTAAGAGACATCATAGATCACACCATATGTAATAAAGGACGGTTACGATGTTCGGACACACCATTACGCTGTGGTGTTCCAGGTGGCGTGAGTTGTGAAAGTATTCCACATTGTTTTAAATGAAGGCCAAACTCGTAACTCAAATATTCGCCTCCACGATTAGATCGTAGAAACTTTATTTTCTTGTTATGATGATTCTCCACTTCACTCTGAAATTCTTTGAACTTTTTAAATGTTTCAGACTTGTGTTTCATTAAGTAGGTATACCCATATCTGCTCAAATCATCTGTGAAGGTCAGAAAATAACGATACCCACCGCATGCTTCAATACTCATCGGACCGCATACATCGGTATGTATTGTTCCCAATAAGTCATTACCTTGCTCCATTGTTCTGGAGAATGGAATTTTAGTCATCTTGCCCATGAGGCATGGTTAGCAAGTATCAAATTTCATAATCAAGTGATTCCAAAAGTCCATCTGCATGGAGTTTCTTCATGTGCTTTACACCAATATGACCTAAACGACGGTGCCACAAATATGTTGCACTATCATTATCAACTTTGCATCTTTCGACATCACTATTATGAATATGTGTATCACTACGATTGAGATTCAATAAACCATTCAGTTTAGGTGTATGACCATAGAAGGTTTTATTCATGTAAACAGACAACAATTATTTTCTGACTTAAATGAATAACGGTATTGCAATAAACATGATCCAATCATATTCATGCTCAACAGAAATACCAAATAACATTTATTTAGGTCCAACGCTAATCCCGAAGGTAGAGGGAGTATGCGATGGTGATCTTATAAACCTTGGAATCACTTCGAAGACACATTGTCACCTCGCCCTTAACTAGTCTCTGTTCATTTTGTAACTCATGTTTTGAGTTACTAATCTTAGCAACTGAACCAGTATCAAATACCCAGGTGCTACTTTTAACACCAGTAAGGTACACATCAATAACATGTATATCAAATATACTTCTATTCACTTTGCCATCCTTCTTATCCGCCAAGCATTTGGGGTAGTTCCGCTTCTAGTGACCATTTTCTTTGCAGTAGAAGCACTCAGTTTTAGGCTCGGTCCAACTTTGGGCTTCTTCATGGGAGCGGCAACTTGCTTGCCATTATTCTTGAAGTTCCCTTTCTTTCCCTTGCCTTTTTTCTTGAAACTAGTGATCTTGTTAACCATCAACACTTGATGCTCTTTCTTGATTTCTACCTTTGCCGATTTCAACATCGCGAAGAGCTCGAGAATCATTTTTGTCATCCCTTGCATATTATAGTTCATCACAAAGTTCTAGTAGCTTGGTGATAGTGACTAGAGGACTCTTGTCAATCACTATCTTATCTGGAAGATTAACTCCCATTTGATTCAAGTGATTGTAGTACCTAGACATTCTGGTCAGATGCTCAATGGTTGAGCTATTCTCCTCCATCTTGTAGGCAAAGTACTTGTCTGAGGTCTCATACCTCTCAACACGAGCATGAGTCTGAAATACCGATTGTAGCCCTTGGAATATCTCATATGCTTCACGGTGTTCAAAACATTTTTGAAGCGGTTCTAAAACATAAAGCATGGCGCACAAAACTATCAAGTAGTCATCATATCGAGCTTGCCAAAATGTTCATAATGTCTACATCTGCTCCTGCAATAGGTCTGTCACCTAGCGGTGCATCAAGGACATAATTCTTCTGTGCATCAATGAGGATAATCCTCAAATCATGGACCCTGTCCGCATCATTGCTACTATCATATTTCAACTTAGTTTTCTCTAGGAACATATCAAAAAACATAGGGGAGCTACAACGCGGGCTATTGATCTACAACATAATTTGCAAATACTATCAGGACTAGTTCATGATAAATTAAAGTTCAATTAATCAAATTACTTAAGAACTCCCACTTAAACTGACATCCCTCAAGTCGTCTAAGTGTAACATGATCCAAATCAACTAACCCATGTCTGATCATCACGTGAGATGGGGTAGTCATCAATGGTGAATATCTCTATGTTGATCATATTTATACGTCTCCAACGTATCTATAATTTTTTATTGTTCCATGCTATTATATTATCCATCTTGGATGTTTTATATGCATTTATATGCTATTTTATATGATTTTTGGGACTAACCTATTAACCTAGAGCCTAGTGTCAGTTTCTCTTTTTTTCCTTATTTTTGAGTTTTACAAAAAAGGAATACCAAACGAATTCCAATTGACCCGAAAATTCACGGAGATTGTTTCTGGACCAGAAGAAGCCCACGGAGCATCGAAGATGGAACAGAAGAGTCCCAAGGCCACCACAAGGGTGGAGGGCGCGCCCCCTACCTTGTGGCTTCCTCGTGGACCCCCTGACTTGTTCCTGACACCAACACCACTTATATATCCCCAAACTTCCATAAAGAACCTAGATCAGGAGTTCCGCCACCGCAAGCCTCTGTAGCCACCAAAAACCAATTGGGACCCTGTTCCAGCACCCTACCAGAGGGGGGATCCATCACCGGTGGCCATCTTCATCATCCCGATGCTCTCCATGATGAGGAGGGAGTAGTTCGCCCTCGGGGCTGAGGGTATGTACCAGTAGTTATGTGTTTGATCTCTCTCTCTCTCTCTCATGTTCTTGATATGGCACGATCTTGATGTACCGCGAGCTTTCCTATTATAGTTGGATCTTATGATGTTTCTCCTCCTCTACCGTCTTGTAATGGATTGAGTTTTACCTTTGAATTTATCTTATCGGATTGAGTCTTTAAGGATTTGAGAACACTTGATGTATGTCTTGCATGTGCTTATCTATGGTGACAATGGGATATTCACGTGATCCACTTGATGTATGTTTCGGTGATCAACTTGCGGGTTTAGTGACCTTGTGAACTTATGCATAGGGGTTGGCACACGTTTTCTTCTTGACTCTCCGGTAGAAACTTTGGGGCACTCTTTGAAGTTCTTTGTGTTGGTTTGAATAGATGAATCTGAGATTGTGTGATGCATATCGTATAATCAAGCCCGCGGATACTTGAGGTGACATTGGAGTGTCTAGGTGACATTAGGGTTTTGGTTGATGTGTGTCTTAAGGTGTTATTTTACTACGAACTCTAGGTCTATTTGTGACACTTATAAGAATAGCCCAATGGATTGATCAGAAAGAATACCTTTGAGGTGGTTTCGTACCCTACAATAATATCTCTGTTTGTTCTCCGCTATTAGTGACTTTGGAGTGACTCCTTGTTGCACGTTGAGGGATTATTATATGATCTAATTATGTTATCATTGTTGAGAGAACTTGCACTAGTGAAAGTATGAACCCTAGGCCTTGTTTCGAAGCATTACAATACCATTTTCTCTCGCTTTTGTTACTTGCTACTTGCTGTTTTTATAATTTCATATTACAAAAACCTATATCTACCATCCATATTGCACTTGTATCACCATCTCTTCGCCAAACTAGTGCACCTATACAATTTACCATTGTATTGGGTGTGTTGGGGACACAAGAGACTTTTTGTTATTTGGTTGCAGGGTTGTTTGAGAGAGACCATCTTCATCATACGCCTCTCACAGATTGATAAACCTTAGTTCATCCACTTGAGGGAAATTTGCTACTGTCCTACAAACCTCCGCACTTGGAGGCCCAAGAACGTCTACAAGAAGAAGGTTGCATAGTAGACATCAAGCTCTTTTCTAGCGCCATTGCCGGGGAGGTTAGTGCTTGAAGGTATATCTTTAGATCTTGCAATTGAATCTTTTAGTTTCTTGTTTTATCACTAGTTAGTCTATAAAAGAAAACTGCAAAAAATGGAATTGAGGTTGCCTCATATGCTTCATCTTTTTATTGTCTTTCGTGAAAATAAGGATTCTAATAATTGTGCTCAATTGCTAGAGGAAGAATGCAATAAAATGTTTGGCATAAAATATGTGAATGATGAGCATGATTGCAATGTTGTTAGTATGAATTCTTTGAATATCCATGATGGTAATAATATGCAAATCTACAAGCTTGGGGATGCTATGTTTGATGAATATGATATTTTTAGTCCCCCAAGTTTTGATGAGAATATTTAGTATGATGAAAGCATGCCTCCTATTTATGATGATTATATTGATGAAAGTGGGTTTGGAAGAGTGTCAACTTTAGGAAGTAATGATCCCACTATTTTGGAGGGTGTTGAATCTTATTGTGATAATTATGAAAGTGGATTTCGAGAGGTCATGACTTTATTTAGTGATGAATCCACTATTTTGGAAGAGGTTCCAATTGATTATGAGAACAAAGTTGCTATTTATGATGATTATTGTGATGACATATATGCTATAAAGAATAATGATAACCATGAAAGTTGTCATCTTGATTTTAATTTTCAATTGGGTTATGCCTCACATGATAGTTATTTTGTTGAGTTTGCTCCCACTACTATTCATGAGAAGAATTTTGCCTATGTGGAGAGTAGTAAATTTTCTATGCTTGTCGATCGTGAATAGAGTGCTTTATGTGATCGTTATATTGTTGAATTCATTCATGATGCTACTAAAAATTATTATGAGGGAGGAGTATATGCTTGTAGGAATTGCAATAATATCAAGTTTCCTCTCTATGTGTTTAAAATCTTGAAGTTTTGCTTGTTTTGCCTTCCTATGCTAGTTGATTCTTGCTCCCATGAACTGTTTGCTCACAAAATCCCTAGGCATAGAAAGTGGGTTAGACTTAAATGTGCTAGTCATATTCTTCATGATGCTCCTACTATGTTTCAATTATTATCTTTTATGTGAGCATCATTGAAATCGTCATGCCTAGATAGAAAGACATTAAAGAAAATCGCTTGTTGGGAGACAACCTAATATTTACCCCTACTATTTTTATGTTTTTGTCTCTGCCTAGAACCTTACATGTCCCCAGTGAGGCAAAATCATTCGGCCAAATACCAGCAGAGAATATGCATTAAAAGTAGCTCACGAAGGCAGAGGAGGAGGAAATAATATAAGACTCGCTACATCAAGAATATAAGGTTAGCATCAGCATCTAGTAAGCACTTCATGATACTAGGTAAGCGAATGCCCACTACTACCATCAGGATGACACTAAGGTTGTTGGGCCATTATGGTTGGCCCATGCATGCGTGCATGCTGAAAAGCTGTGTAGCGTTAGGCATGCAGTATAGGTGACTGGCCTAAAAACTTAGCCGAGGCCAGACTACCTGCCTAATTGTCGCCTAAATTGATGGATTCTGGCATAGACTGCTGGATTCTGGGATTTGACAATTTTTCCCCTTTTTACCTAAATCTAGGTCATTTTTAGGTAGAACCCAGATGTGCTTGGCTTCGTATGCTTGAAACCTGGCTAGTGCCTCAATCAACTTATGGGCTTGGTTGGGACTCGCCTCGGCAGGATTCAGGTCGTTGCACCTTTCCTTGTTCGTTCACCAGACAATATACTTACATAGGCCATGTTGAAGTCAACTTGTGGGATTGAAGAGATGTTTAGCTGACATGAATTGAGTGCATGAACTGGTATGCATGCAATGCTTGCATCATGTGTTTTAAGAAAGCTAAGCTAACCGTGGCTTGGTCAGGATGACGATCTTTGACTATTTAATAAGTTCCAAACATAATCTTAATTAGGGTTTTTGTTTTTTGGCATATTATTTCTTAGGATCAATCACCATAAATGAAAACAAAATGAATGACTATTTGATGTATATCAGTTATATAGTGAAAATACCATAGTTCTATTGGAAGCATGTATCAAACCATTGGCACGATAACTAATTACATTCCACAACTCCTTGTCGAGGTTTGCTTAGGGTGGGCATGCAAAAATCATTGACGAACCAGTGATGCTTGTACAAAAGGAGCTTGTGATTGTAAAATTTTTGTGTTTCCATTTCCAAATGAACCAAGCAGGAAATTAACATGCTCTAGTAGTTCATTAATTTCATTTCGTTTAAGCATTCCAAAGGTGTAATTGACATCAATTTCGACAATAGCTATAGGGAGTACCAATCACCATAAACCATGTCTAGATGAATGGTTGTTTGATCTAGTACATCAGTTATAGAGTAAAAATAATATAACATTGTTCGTCTCAGGTCTGAACCCATTAACATGGTAACTAATTAAGGTCTGGTGATACTCTGCTCAGGGTGGGAATGCAAAACTCTCTAATGAACTACAAGGGGTTGTTGCAACCATCAATGGTTGAACAAAAAGGTGATTGTGGCAATAGAATCCCTCATTTACGATATGAACTAGATAGCTAATTAAACATACATATACCATGGGCAATACAAGAAAGTCATCTTCAGCAGGACACTTTCGTTGAAGGATTCTATTGCACTGAAATCCACAATCAATGTATATAGAAATATAACAGAACAACTATATTATTGTTCCTTTTTGTTGGAAATATGCCCTAGAGGCAATAACAAATTAGTTATTATTATATTTCCCTGTTCATGATAATCATTTATTATCCATGCAATAATTGTATTGATAGGAAACTCAGATACATGTGTGGATACATAGACAACACCATGTCCCTAGTAAGCCTCTAGTTGACTAGCTCGTTGATCAATAGATGGTTACGGTTTCCTGACCATGGACATTGGATGTCGTTGATAACGGGATCACATCATTAGGAGAATGATGTGATGGACAAGACCCAATCCGAAGCCTAGCACAAAGATCGTGTAGTTCGTATG
Source organism: Triticum timopheevii (assembly GCA_963921465.1). Classification (NCBI taxonomy): domain Eukaryota; kingdom Viridiplantae; phylum Streptophyta; class Magnoliopsida; order Poales; family Poaceae; genus Triticum; species Triticum timopheevii. Next base: position 91,096,016 of record OY997264.1, on the reverse strand, counting down.
CTAAAGCTTTTCTAATGTCAAGTATCATTTCCTTAGACCATGAGATTGTGCAACTCCCGAATACTGTAGGAATGCTTTGGGTGTACCAAACGTCACAATGTAACTGGGTGGCTATAAAGGTGCACTACGGGTATCTCTGAAAGTGTCTGTTGGGTTGGCACGAATCGAGACTGGGATTTGTCACTCCGTGTGACGGAGAGGTATCTCTGGGACACTCGGTAGGACATCATCATAATGTGCACAATGTGACCAAGGGGTTGATCACGAGATGATGTGTTACGGAATGAGTAAAGAGACTTGCCGGTAATGAGATTGAACAAGGTATTAGGATACCGACGATGGAATCTCAGGCAAGTACTATACCGCTAGACAAAAGGAATTGAATATAGGATTGATTGAATCCTTGACATCGTGGTTCATCCGATGAGATCATCGTGGAACATGTGGGAGCCAACATGGGTATCCAGATCCCGCTGTTGGTTATTGGTCGGAGAGTTGTCTCGGTCATGTCTACGTGTCTCCCGAACCCGTAGGGTCTACACACTTAAGGTTCGATGATGCTAGGGTTATAGGGAATAGATGTACGTGGTTACCGAATGTTGTTAGGAGTGTCGGATGAGATCCCGGATGTCACGAGGAGTTCCGGAATGGTCCGGAGGTAAAGATTTATATACGGGAAGTCCTGTTTTGGTCACCGGAAAAGTTTCGGGTGCTAACGGTAACGTACCGGGACCATCGGGAGGGTCCCGGGGGTCCACCAGGTGGGGCCACCGGCCCCAAAGGGCTGCGTGGGCCAAGTGTGGGGGGGGACCAGCCCCAGGTGGGCTGGTGCGCCCCCCCCCCCCCCACCAGGGCCCAAGGCGCCTTGGGTTTGGGGGAACCCTAAAAGGGGGCGCCCCCCTTTCCTTGGGGGGCAAGGCAACCCCCCTGGCCGCTGCCCCCTCCTCAGATTGGATCTGAGGGGGCCGGCCCCCCTCTCCCTTGCCCCTATATATATGTGGGGGCTGGGAGGGCAGCCGCACCCAAGTTCTGGCGCAGCCCTCCCCCTCTCCCAAGTCCTCCTCCTTTCCCGCGGTGCTTGGCGAAGCCCTGCAGGATTGCCACGCTCCTCCTTCACCACCACGCCCGGTGATGTCTCCCATGCCTTGATCCAGCAAGGAGAGAGGGAGAGGTTGGGGAAGACTCCGTCCAGCAGCAGCAGGGCTTCTGGAGGTGCCGTCCGTTCGGCACTAGGATCATCGATGATTTGGATCACGACGAGTACGACTCCATCAACCCCGTTCACTTGAACGCTTCCGCTTAGCGATCTACAAGGGTATGTAGATGCACTCCCCTTTCCCTTGTTGCTAGATTACTTCATAGATTGATCTTGGTGATGCATAGAAAATTTTGAATTTCTGCTACGTTCCCCAACAGTGGCATCATGAGCTAGGTCTATGTGTAGTTTCTATGCACGAGTAGAACACAAGTTGTTGTGGGCGTTGATTTTGTTCAATATGCTTACCGTTACTAGTACAATCTTGTTTCGACAGTATTGTGGGATGAAGCGGCCCGGACCGACCTTACATGTACACTTACGTGAGACAGGTTCCACAGACTGACATGCACTAGTTGCATAAGGTGGCTAGCGGGTGCCAGTCTCTCCCACTTTAGTCGGATCGGGTTCGATGAAAAGGGTCCTTATGAAGGGTAAATAGCAATTGACATATCACGTTGTGGTTTTTGCGTAGGTAAGAAACGTTCTTGCTAGAAACCCATAACAGCCACGTAAAACATGCAAACAACAATTAGAGGACGTCTAACTTGTTTTTGCAGGGTATGCTATGTGATGTGATATGGCCAAAAGTATGTGATGAATGATATATGTGATGTATGAGATTGATCATGTTCTTGTAATAGGAATCACGACTTGCATGTCGATGAGTATGACAACCGGCAGGAGCCATAGGAGTTGTCTTAATTTATTGTATGACCTGCGTGTCATTGAACAACGCCATGTAATTACTTTACTTTATTGCTAAACCGTTAGCCATAGTAGTAGAAGTAATAGTTGGCGAGACAACTTCATGGAGACATGATGATGGAGATCATGATGATGGAGATCATGGTGTCATGCCGGTGACGATGATGATCATGGAGCCCCGAAGATGGAGATCAAAAGGAGCAAAATGATATTGGCCATATCATGTCACTATTTGATTGCATGTGATGTTTATCATGTTTTACATCTTATTTGCTTAGAATGACGGTAGCTTAAATAAGATGATCCCTCGCAATAATGTCAAGAAAAGTGTTCCCCCTAACTATGCACCGTTGCGAAGGTTCGTTGTTTCGAAGCACCACGTGATGATCGGGTGTGATAGATTCTAACGTTCGAATACAACGGGTGTAAGCCAGATTTACACACGCAATACACTTAGGTTGACTTGACGAGCCTAGCATGTACAGACATGGCCTCGGAACACGGAAGACCGAAAGGTCGAACATGAGTCGTATAGAAGATACGATCAACATGAAGATGTTCACCGATGATGACTAGTCCGTCTCACGTGATGATCGGACATGGCCTAGTTGACTCGGATCATGTAATCACTTAGATGACTAGAGGGATGTCTATCTGAGTGGGAGTTCATAAGATGAACTTAATTATCCTGAACATAGTCAAAAGATCTTTGCAAATTATGTCGTAAGCTCGCGCTTTAGTTCTACTGTTTAGATATGTTCCTAGAGAAAATTTAGTTGAAAGTTGATAGTAGCGATTATGCGGACTAGGTCCGTAAACTGAGGATTGTCCTCGTTGCTTCGTAGAAGGCTTATGTCCTTAATGCACCGCTCAGTGTGCTGAACCTCGAACATCGTCTGTGGATGTTGCGAACATCTGGCATACACGTTTTGATAACTACGTGATAGTTCAATTAAACGGTTTAGAGTTGAGGCACCAAAGACGATTTCGAAACATCGTGGAACATATGAGATGCTTCGAGGGCTGAAATTGGGATTTCAGGCTCGTGCCCACGTCAAGAGGTATAAGACCTCCGACGATTTTCTTAGCCTGCAAACTAAGAGAGAAAAACTCAATCGTTGAGCTTGTGCTCAGATTGTCTGAGTACAACAATCACTTGAATCGAGTGGGAGTTGATCTTCCAGATGAGATAGTGATGTTTCTCCAAAGTCATTCCTACCAAGCTGCTAGCTTCGTGATGAACTATAACATATCAGGGATAGATATGATGATCCTTGAGATATTCGCGATGTTTGACACCATGAAAGTAGAAATCAAGAAGGAGCATAAATTGTTGATGGTTGGTGAAACCACTAGTTTCAAGAAGGGCAAGGGCAAGAAGGGATACTTCATGAAACGGCAAATCAGTTGCTGCTCTAGTGAAGAAACCCAAGGTTGAACCCAAACCCGAGACTAAGTGCTTCTGTAATAAGGGGAACAGTCACTGAAGCAGAATTACCCTAGATACTTGGTAGATGAGAACACTGGCAAGGTCGATAGAAGTATATTGGATATACATTATGTTAATGTGTACTCTACTACTACTCCTAGTAGCACCAGGGTATTAGATACCGGTTCGGTTGCTAAGTGTTAGTAACTCGAAATAAAAGGCTACAGAATAAACGGAGACTAGCTAAAGGTGAGCTGACGATATGTGTTGGAAGTGTTTTCAATTCTTGATGTGATCAAGCATCGCACGCTCCCTCTACCATCGAGATTGGTGTTAAACCTAAATAATTGTTATTTGGTGTTTGCGTTGAGCATAGACATGATTGGATTATGTCTATCGCAATACGATTATTCATTTAAGGAGAATAATGGTTACTCTGTTTATTTGAATAAAACCTTCAATGGTCTTGCACCCAAAATGAATGGTTTATTGAATCTCGATCGTAGTGATACACATGTTCATGCCAAAAGATATAAGATAGTAATGATAGTACCACCTACTTGTGTCACTGCAATGTAAGTCATATTGGTATAAAACGCATGAAGAAGCTCCATGTTGATGGATCTTTGGACTCACTTGTTTTTGAAAAATTTGAGACATGCGAACCATGTCTATTGGTGTATATGCATGAAGAAACTCCATGCAAATGGGCCGTTTGGACTCACTTGATTTTGAATCACTTGAGACATGCAAATCATACCACATGGGCAAAATGACTGAAAGCCTCGTTTTCAGTAAAATGGAACAAGAAAGCAACTTGTTGGAAGTAATACATTTTGATGTGTACAGTCCAATGAGTGCTGAGGCACGCAGTGGATATCGTTATGTTCTTGCTTCACGGATGATTTGAGTAGATACTGAGTATATTTACTTGATGAAACACAAGTCTGAATTATTGAATGGTTCAAGTAATTTCAGAGTGAAGTTGAAGATCATCGTGACAAGAGGATAAAATGTCTATGATATGATCATAGAGATGAGTATCTGAGTTACGAGCTTTGGCACACAATTAAGACATTGTGGAAATTGTTTCACAATTAATACCTCCTGGAACACCATAGTGTGATGGTGTGTCCGAACATCATAGTTGCACCCTATTGGATATGGTGCGTACCATGATGTCTCTTATCGAATTACCACTATCGTTCATGGGTTAGGCATTAGAGACAACTGCACTCACTTTAATAGGGCACCACGTAATTCTGTTGAGATGACACCGTTTGAACTATGGTTTGGAGAAACCTAAGTTGTCGTTTCTTAAAAGTTTGGGGCTGCGACGCTTATGTGAAAAAAAGTTTCAGGTTGATAAGCTCGAACCCAAAGCGGATAAAATGCATCTTAATAGGACACCCAAAACAGTTGGGTATACCTCCTAATTCAGATCCGAAAGCAATAGGGATTGTTTCTTGAATCGGGTCCTTTCTCGAGGAAAAGTTTGTCTTAGAAAATTGAGTGGGAGGATGGTGGAGACTTGATATGGTTATTGAACCGTCACTACAACTAGTGTCTACCAGGGCACGGGAAGTTCTTCCTGTGGCACCTACACCAATTGAAGTGGAAGCTGATGATAGTGATCATGAAGCCTCGGATCAAGTCACTGCCGAACCTCGTAGGATGACAAGGACGCGTACTGCTTCAGAGTGGTACGGTAATCCTATCTTGGAGGTCATACAACAATGAACCTACGAGCTATGGAGAAGCGATGGTGGGCCCGGATTCCGACAAATGGCTCAAGGCCATAAAATCCGAGAGAAGATCCATGTATGAAAACAAAGTGTAGACTTTGGAAGAACTACCCGATGGTCGTAAGGCTGTTGAGTACAGATGGATTTTAGAAGGAAGACGGACAATGATGGTAACTGTCACCATTAAGAAAGCTCGACTTGTCGTTAAGATATTTTCCGACAAGTTCAAGGAGTTGACTACAATGAGACTTTCTCACTCGTAGCGATGCTAAGAGTCTGTTGGAATTATATTAGCAGTTACTGCATTATTTATGAAATCTTGCAGATAGGATGTCAAAAACATTGTTTCCTCGACGATTTTCTTGAGGAAAGGTTGTATGTGATAGAACCAGAAGGTTTTGACAATCCTGAAAGACGCTAACAAGTATGCAAAGCTCCAGCAATCCTTCTAAGGACTGGAGTAAGCATCTCGGAGTTGGAATGTGCGCTTTGATGAGATGATCAAAGATTTTGGGTTTATACAAAGTTTATGAGAAACTTGTATTTCCAAAGAAGTGAGTGGGAGCACTATAGAATTTCTGATGAGTATATGTTGCTAACATATTGTTGATCAGAAATGTTGTAGAGTTTCTGGAAAGCATAAAGTGTTGATTGAAAGGATTTTTTCAAGGGAAAACCTGGATTAAGTTACTTGAACATTGAGCATCAAGATCTATGAGGATAGATAAAAAAACGCTTAATGGTACTTTCAAATGAGCACATACCTTGACATGATCTTGAAGGTGTTCAAGATGGATCAGTCAAAGAAGGAGTTCTTGCCTGAGTTGTAAGGTATGAAGTTAAGACTTAAAGCTCGACCACGGCAGAATAGAGAGAAAGGACGAAGGTCGTCCCCTATGCTTAGACGTAGGCTCCATAGTATGCTATGCTGTGTACCACACCTGATGTGTGCCTTGCCACATGTCTGGCAAGAGGGTACAAAGGTGATCAAGGAGTGGATCACCAGATAGCGGTCAAAATTATCCTTAGAGGAATAAGGACATGTTTCTCGATTATGGAGGTGATGAAGAGTTTGGCGTAAAGGGTTACGTTGATGCAAGCTTTAACACCTATCCGAATGGCTCTGAGTAGCAAACCGGATACGTATAGTGGAGCAACCATTTGGAATAGCTCCAAGTGGAGCGTGGAAGAAGCATTTACAATATGACCTAGAGATTTGCGAAGTACATACGGATCTGAATGTTGCAGACCCGTTGACTAAAACCTCTCTCACAAGCAAAACGTGATCAAACCCCAGAACTCATTGAGTCTTAATCACATGATGATGTGAACTAGTTTATTGATTCTAGTAAACTCTTCGGATGTTGGTCACATGGCGATGTGACCTGTGAGTGTTAATCACATGGCGATGTGAACTAGATTATTGACTCTAGTGCAAGTGGGAAACTGTTGGAAATATGCCCTAGAGGCAATAACAAATTAGTTATTATTATATTTCCTTGTTCATGATAATCGTTTATTATCCATGCTATAATTTATTGATAGAAAACTCAGATACATGTGTGGATACATAGACAACACCATGTCCCTAGTAAGCCTCTAGTTGACTAGCTCGTTGATCAATAGATGGTTACGGTTTCCTGACCATGGACATTGGATGTCGTTGATAACGGGATCACATCATTAGGAGAATGATGTGATGGACAAGACCCAATCCTAAGCCTAGCACAAAGATCGTGTAGTTCGCATGCTAAAGCTTTTCTAATGTCAAGTATCATTTCCTTAGACCATGAGATTGTGCAACTCCTAGATACCGTAGGAATGCTTTGGGTGTACCAAACGTCACAACGTAACTGGGTGGCTATAAAGGTGCACTACAGGTATCTCCGAAAGTGTCTGTTGGGTTGGCACGAATCGAGACTGGGATTTGTCACTCCGTGTGACGGAGAGGTATCTCTGGGCCCACTCGGTAGGACATCATCATAATGTGCACAATGTTACCAAGGGGTTGATCACGGGATGATGTGTTATGGAACGAGTAAAGAGACTTGCCGGTAACGAGATTGAACAAGGTATCGGGATACCGACGATCGAATCTCGGGCAAGTACTATACCGCTAAACAAAGGGAATTGAATACGAGATTGATTGAATCCTTGACATCGTGGTTCATCCGATGAGATCATCGTGGAACATGTGGGAGCCAACATGGGTATCCAGATCCTGTTGTTGGTTATTGGCCGGAGAGTTGTCTCGGTCATGTCTACGTGTCTCCCGAACCCGTAGGGTCTACACACTTAAGGTTTGATGACGCTAGGGTTATAGGGAATAGATGTACGTGGTTACCGAATGTTGCTCGGAGTCCCGGATGAGATCCTGGACGTCACGAGGAGTTTCGGAATGGTCTGGAGGTAAAGATTTATATATGGGAAGTCCTGTTTTGGTCACCGGAAAAGTTTCGGGTGCTAACGGTAACGTACCGGGACCATCGGGAGGGTCCCGGGGGTCCACCAGGTGGGGCCACCGGCCCCAGAGGGCTGCGTGGGACAAGTGTGGGAGGGTACCAGCCCCAGGTGGGCTGGTGCGCCCCCCCCCCCCCCCCCACCAGGGACCAAGGCGCCTAGGGTTTGGGGGAACCCTAAAAGGGGGCGCCCGCCCCCCCCCCCCCCTTGCCTTTGGGGGCAAGGCAACCCCCCTGGCCGCCGCCCCCTCCTCAGATTGGATCTGAGGGGGCCGGCCCCCCTCTCCCTTGCCCCTATATATATGTGGGGGGTGGGACGGCAGCCGCACCCAAGTTCTGGCGCAGCCCTCCCCCTCTCCCAAGTCCTCCTCCTCTCCCGCGGTGCTTGGCGAAGCCCTGCAGGGTTGCCACGCTCCTCCTTCACCACCACGCCGTCGTGCTGCTGCTGGACGGAATCTTCCCCAACCTCTTCCTCTCTCCTTGCTGGATCAAGGCATGGGAGACGTCACTGGGCTACATGTGTGTTGAACGCGGAGGTGCCGTCCGTTCGGCACTAGGATCATCGGTGATTTGGATCACGACGAGTACGACTCCATCAACCCCGTTCACTTGAATGCTTCCTCTTAGCGATCTACAAGGGTATGTAGATGCACTCCCCTTTTCCTCGTTGCTAGATTACTCCATAGATTGATCTTGGTGATGCGTAGAAAATTTTGAATTTCTGCTACGTTCCCCAACACTTTTTACATATTATGACATCAATCAATGTATATATGTAGAATTATTGTCATGTTTTTTTGGAAAAAATATTTAAATGACTTTTTTTGTAACTTGATCATGTGCATCTTCGAGCACAAAAATGCTACTCCACTGTTTAATGCACCCGCAGTGGGTAGGGTTGTTGGGACACGCTTTTTTGGGGAACACTCGTCATGGTGGGGGCCAGACACGCCGGAGGCGCGGGGAGGCATCATCGTACATGGGAGTGGTGGGGTGCTCAAGCAAGCACGGGTGGCAACAGTCGAATACACACGTGGTACGGGATGAAGAGGTAGGGCCCACCCACGCGGCATTTTTTGGCTTTCCCTTTTCTCATGCAAAGTCAAAAAAATGAAATCCAAAAGAAAATGCTCCTCCACAGTTTAATGCACCTCCACTGGGTAGGGTTGTTGCGACGCACTTTTTCGGGGACATCATGGTGGGGGCCAGGCACTCGGAGCCTTGGGGAGGCAGCGTCATATGCGGGACTGGTGGGGTGCCCACGCAAGCACGGGTGACAATAGTTGGCTACACACGTGATCCGGGTTGAAGAGGTAGAGCCCACCCGCGAGGCATTTTCTAGCTTTCCCTTTTCCTGTGTAAAGTAGAAAAATGTAAGTTAAAACAAAATGCTCCTCCACTGATTAATGCACCCGCACTAGGTAAGTGTAGCGACCAGACCTCAAACAGTCCAGTCTCTGTGCATCAGTGTCATCCCTGGATCGGTAATGCTGACACGCACAGTACTTGAGGATTTATAACAGAGTTTCAATCACACACTTATTACATCGAATGTCTCAAAAGAGAACTTATTACAATAATATGGCTTAAGGCCATCTAAATAAGATAATAACGGAAGGCTTGGAATATAAAGTGAGTTCATCAACTCCAACGGCATAGCTGAGTGAACGACAATGACCTATGGCACCTTACTCGTCCTCTGAAAAGTTTCCACCATGATATGTTGCAGCCCGAAATGGGTCAGCACATGGAATATGCTGGCAATGTAACACATAGAGTAATGAGCAGAATAAATGCTATCACTACATGCATATGTGGCTGGTAGAAAGCTCTATGGTTAAAGTTTTGCATAAAGCCAATTTTTCCCTACAACAAAGGAATGCATTTTATTTAACTATCATGGTGGTTGTTAAACAGTGAGAAGGTTCCTCCAACTCAATCCCAATTAAGCAACTTTAATTAACCCAACAAATTAATTTAGAGTGATGAGATCAACATGATAATCCAAGAACTAGATACTCAAGATGTCCATAACTGGTGACACGGCTAACCATGATTAGTTTGTACACTCTGCAGAGGTTTGCGCACTTTCCCCCCCAAGACTCGATCTCCTCCGTTGAATTTCTCGCACTTCATGATGTTTGAGAAACGGATGACCGAGACACAGTCTTTCAGAAGCATTAACTCTCTACTCCGGGTAGACAATACCACCTACATCCCCTACATCTGCTAGTCTACCTCTTCAAGAGCTCACGCAACTTATTCAACTATGCCAGAGCCCATATTGGCTTGTGGCTACACACGGAAGTTTCTAGCATGAATAATCTTATGATCCCTTTGAGCCTGGGTGGCGAACCGTAAGATGATCATACGGGTACTCCGGGATATCCTAGGACAACACTAGATTCTCCAGGTGCCCTGACAACCACTAGGTACTCCAGGGTGCCTCAACCAATCCACCCAGATGTGTATTTAAGTAACCACCTTAAGTTAACCATTAATCAACAATACTCACATCTGTCATGGATACACTCACCCAATCCACGTCTACGAGCATAGCATAGCAATACAAGCATAACGTAGAAGTAACTCCCAAAGTGTTTGATAAATAAAGGGCAATAGGTTCTACCTCATCGTCTACTTCCCAAACCCACATGTAAAATTAGATCCTAACCATGCAATGTTTGAGGGTTGTAACTAATTCATAAAAACTGGGGTATGATCAAAGTGTTACTTGCCTTGCTGATGATCCGCAAAACCTAGAGACTCGTAGTAGCACGCTTCGCACTCCAGGAATTCTATCGCAAACAAACAATAACATACATAAGCACTCAAACTAGAAGCACGGGTAAAACTCAAATAAGAATATCTAACTAGAAATTTCAACTGAAGAACTCCAATTTGCAAAAAGAATCAAATCAAATGGAGCAACGAAACTCAAACTACGAAAGAAACAAGATTCGTTTACAAATCTGGACTAAAGTCAAATTTTACAGTACCAAAATCTTGTTCAAGTTGGTTAAATAGAAAGAGGGCTTCGAGACGAAGATCTGGGCGCTTGTTTCAACTGATTTGGATAAACGAGCGAAAAAATAAACTAGAACGAAGATCAGGGCAGAAATCGCGATCGAAAATAATCGCGGAAAAACCCTGGAAAATAAAACGAGACGAACAGGCTAACGAACAAACGTTTGCTGTCTGCGACTAACTGACGAACAATGTTCGTTAAAATGAACGTACGGACAAACATCCGCTAAATAACTAAACCGAAAAAACCGAACCGATCTAATTAAAAAAACTAGATCTAGGGTTCCTATAAAAAAATGAACGGTTTTTCTGGAAAAAAAAGACGAACGGCGGCGGCGGTGGCGGGTACCTCCAGCGAGGTCCGGCGGGGCATCGGCGGGGTGAGGGGCGACGACGGCGCGGAGACGGGAGGCGGCGGTGCGGGCGGTGGCAGCGACGCTGGGCAGTGTCAGCGGCGTCGGCAAGGTGTGGGCGGGCGGTGGTGGCTGGCGGGGCGAGGCGGCGGGGCTCGCGGGGTATTTAAGGGGGTCGGGGGGCGTCCCACTTGGGGAAGGGGGCACCCTCGAGCGGCGGCGGCGGCAGTCCAGACTCTGGCGGGAGTCCGGCTCGGCCACGCTCCGGCGAGGCGGCGGCGCAGGTGGGCCAGCTGGGCCGCTGGCCCAGTTCTGTCCACGGGACTTTTTTTTAAATTCCGCCGAACAGAAAAATAAATCCTAAAAAAATAAAAAAAATCTAAAAATGCCAAAACAAATTTTCACCGTCTAAATGAAATATTTAGAACAAGGTGAACATTTTCTTGGCCTAAAAATGCAATTTTGAAGACATGTCATTTTTCTAATTCAAATAAAATAGCAATAAAACTCCAAATAAAATAATTATTTGATTTTAATATTTTTCCTCCAATATTTCTTTTATTTTGGAGAAGTCACATTATCTCCTCTCTTTTATTTTGACATTGGAAATATTTCAGAGAGAAAAACGATAAAACCAAAATGATCCTCTTTTCAATATTTGAGAAAAACTCAAATATGAAAATAAACGAAATCCCCAACTCTCTCTATGGGTCCTTGAGTTGCTTAGAATTTCTAGGATCAACCAAAATGCAACAAAATATGATATGCAATGTTGACCTATGTATAACATTCCAAATTGGAAATTTGGGATGTTACAAACCTACCCCCCCCCCTTAAGGTGAATCTCTCCCTCGAGATTCGGCTTGGCTAGAAAATAGGTGCAGGTGGTCCTTCCGTAGGTCTTCCTCTCGTTCCCAGGTGGCTTCATCCTTGCTATGGTGGCTCCACTGAACTTTGCAAAACTTGATAGCCTTGTTGCACGTGACTGATACGTCTCCAACGTATCTATAATTTATGAAGTATTCATGCTATTATATTATCCGTCTAGGATGTTTTATGCATTTTCATGCTATTTTATGATTTCTGGGACTAACCTATTGACCTAGAGCCTAGTGCCAGTTTCTGTTTTCTCCTTGTTTTTGAGTTCTACAGAAAAGGAATACCAAACCGAGTCCAATTGACGTGCCAATTTTTGATGAATTTTTATGGACCAAAAGAAGCCCCTGGAATGCAAGAGTTGGTCCAGAAGAGTCCAGGGCCGCCCACGAGGGAAGGGGCGCGCCCCCTGCCTCGTGGACAGCCCGGAGACCCCCCCCCTGACTTGAAATCAACGCCAACTTCTCCTATAAATACAGAAACCTTCGGGAAATAACCTAGATCGGGAGTTCCACCACCACATGCCTCTGTAGCCACCAAAAACCAATCGGGACCCTGTTCCGGCTCCCTGCCGAAGGGGGCATCCCTCACCGGTGGTCATCTTCATCATCCCGGCGCTCTCCATGACAAGCAGGGAGTAGTTCACCCTCGGGGCTGAGGGTATGTACTAGTAGCTATGTGTTTGATCTCTCTCTCTCTCTCTCTCTCTCTCGTGTTCTTGATTTGGCACGATCTTGATGTATCGCGAGCTTTGTTATTATAGTTGGATCTTATGATGTTTCTCCCCCTCTACTCTCTTGTAATGGATTGAGTTTTCCCTTTGAAGTTACCTTATCGGATTGAGTCTTTAAGTATTTGAGAACACTTGATGTATGTCTTGCGTGGGATGCCCGTGGTGACAATGGGGTATTCTATTGATTCACTTAATGTATGTTTTGGTGATCAACTTGCGGGTTCCGTGACCTTAGGAACTTATGCATAGGGGTTGGCACACGTTTTCGTCTTGACTCTCCGGTAGAAACTTTGGGGCACTCTTTGAAGTTCTTTGTGTTGGTTGAATAGATGAATCTGAGATTGCATGATGCATATCGTATAATCATACCCACGGATACTTGAGGTGACATTGGAGTATCTAGGTGACATCAAGGTTTTGGTTGATTTGTGTCTTAAGGTGTTATTCTAGCACGAACTCTATGATAGATTGAACGGAAAGAATAGCTTCGTGTTATTTCACTACGGACTCTTGAATAGATTGATCAGAAAGAATAACTTTGAGGTGGTTTCATACCCTACCATAATCTCTTCGTTTGTTCCCTGCTATTAGTGACTTTGGAGTGACTCTTTGTTGCAAGTTGAGGGATAGTTATATGTTCCAATTATGTTATTATTGTTGAGAGAACTTGCACTAGTGAAAGTATGAACCCTAGGCCTTGTTTCCTAGCATTGCAATACCATTTACGCTCACTTTTACCACTTGTTACCTTGCTGTTTTTATATTTTCAGATTACAAAAACCTATATCTATCATCCATATTGCACTTGTACACTACTAGGGAAAAGCCTATACACAGAATCTTACTAGCAGCGCGCTTTAAAATAAGGCGTTGCTGCTACTTAGCAGTAGCGATCTCAAGCTTATGTCACTGCTGAAATAAATATAGCAGTAGCGCACCCGCTCAAAGACGCGCTACTAATATAAATCCCACGAGGCCGCCGCGAGGCTAGTTCTAGCAGCAGCGCGTTATAACGAAGAGCGCTACTGCTACGTAGCATAGTAGAAGCGCATTTCACCAATAAGCGCTACTGCTAAGTTTACTACAAAAATTTAGTCTCACCTCGCTCCGTGAAGAGAGTTTCTACCACCTTAAATATGTTACTTCTCAAACTTTGACAATCACTTGGTCCTCATTGAACTCTATGTGTAGAATTTGTGGCCGCAATATGAGTCTTCACCGGTTCCTAAACCGGTGAGGACTCATATTGACAAACCAGATTGTACACAAAAAGATCGTTGATGATCAATGTATTTTTGATACATTGAAGTCTATTTTTACATGCTGACACATAGCAGTAGCGCTTCTTTGTGAAAGGCACTGCTGCTAGGTAGTTTAGCAGTAGCATCTTTCTCTCTAGCATGCTACTGCTAAGCCATTCCATCTCCCACCCCCCCCCCTCTCCTCTATGACATCCACTCACACTCACACACTCACTAGATCCCCGCGCCGGTCCTCCCCCGTCGCCCCTCCTCCCTCTGCGCTGTCGTCACCTCCTCCTCCTTGCTGGACTCGGTACCGGCCTCCTCCTCCGTCCTCCCCCCACTTGCCGCTGGCCGGCCCCTCCTCGCTCCGCCTTCCTCCTCCGTCCTCCCTCCACTGGCTGTCGGCCGGCCCCTCCTCGCTCCGCCTTCCTCCTTCGTCCTACTCTCTTCTCCCTCCTCGAGTCACCCCTCCTTCTCCCTCCTCCCTGCTACATTTTGATTTAGTAGGCTAGTTCATATGCAACATTTTGATTTAGTTGATATGATTTAGTTGATTTAGTAGGCTAGTTGATTTAGTTGATTTAGAACATTTTGATTTAGTTGATTTAGTATGCTAGTTGATTTAGTTGATTTAGAACATTTTGATTTAGTTGATTTAGTAGGCTAGTTCATTTAGTTGATTTAGTATGCACCATTTTATTGTTATTTTTTCTATACATGGATAGGTAGAGATGCTTTTGTTTTTTTGTAATAAGTTACTTTTTGGCAAAATGTAGGTGGTACCTTGTCATCTAATTGCTTCTTGCGGAAGAACCAAAAATATCACATGCTACTATTTTTCTTTCCTCTGAAGTGGATCGTTAATCCTTTACTCATATTGCTTTAGGAAAAATGGCGCCACCACCACCACCACTATGTCGACTGTGCAAGTCAAGGTGCGCCAGCAGCCTTGCAACTGGCAAGCTGTTCGGCATCTACTTTCGGCCAAGTTTTTGTCATGCGGCGGTAAGAAATTAGATGAAATGTAATAACTATTTTATTTTAGTGTTGGCATTACTGCATTGTGTCATTTTGCTTATTTTACACAGATTGTCCCATGCAATGTGAGGTTGAAATTCAACAAGCTGACAGGAGACACTGTGACATTTGAGGCTCCTGGGCGCCGTACACTATGGAGGTCGAGAAAGGACGCAATATGTCGCAGATTGGAGGAGATGGATGGGCCCATTTCGTCGCCCGCATGCATCTTACCGGTGGTGAGTTGATCAGCTTCTCCTTCAGAGCAGAAAGACCCAATGTCGGTGTCAAAACCGGCGGATCTCGGGTAGGGGGTCCGAACTGTGCGTCTAGGCAGATGGTAACAGGAAACAAGGGACATGATGTTTTTACCCAGGATCGGGCCCTCTCGATGGAGGTAAAACCCTACTCCTGCTTGATTAATATTGATGATATGGGTAGTACAAGAGTACATCTACCACGAGATCAGAGAGGCTAAACCCTAGAAGCTAGCCTATGGTATGATTGTTGTTCGTCCTACGGACTAAAGCCCTCCGGTTTATATAGGCACCGAAGAGGGTTAGGGTTACACAGAGTCGGTTACAATGGTAGGAGATCTACATATCTGTATCGCCAAGCTTGCCTTCCATGCCAAGGAAAGTCCCATCCGGACACGGGACGAAGTCTTCAATCTTGTATCTTCATAGTCCAGGAGTCCAGCCAAAGGTGATAGTTCGGCTATACGGACACCCCCTAATTCAGGACTCCCTCAGTAGCCCCTGAACTAGGCTTCAATGACGACGAGTCCGGCGCGCATATTGCCTTCGGCATTGCAAGGAGGGTTCCTCCTCCGAATACTTCATAGAAGATTTTGAACACAAGGATAGTGTCTGGCTCTGCAAAATAAGTTCCACATACCACCATAGAGAGAATAATATTTACACAACTTCAATCTGCTGACGTATTCCGTGGCGTGGCATCACACCACGGCCAAGCCTTTATTCGAATCGTTTTTACTGTTCCACCTCAGCGCGTTTAGCGAGGCGGTTTCCTTGGCACGTCTTGTCAAAGCAGAGATCGTGTCCCCTTATTCCGGGATTCTCATTAATACGGTCATGGGTAACCCAGTCGTGCCCGTTGGTATGTCTCCTCTATCGAAGGCGTGTCCCGAACGGTCACGGGAAACGCTCTTGGTATTCAACCCCTTTATAAAGAGACCAAGGCTCCACTCCTTTCTTTCAATCTCAATCGAATCCGCCCCTTGCCTCGAGTTCCAACACCCAAAGCTCCAGATTCAGGCGCTTCGGACCTTCGATGATGTCCGGCTCCGACCTGCAAGGCCGGTGGATGCCTTCCTCCATTACAGAAGAAGACGTGCTAAAGCTAAGAGATGCCAGGTATCTAACTGGCAAAATTTCGCATAGGCTGCCTGCCCAAGGGCAGGTTATTCCCACTCCCAAGCCTGGCGAAAGCGTAGTGTTCGCGTCTCACTTCCTTCGGGGGCTAGGCTTCTCGACGGACCCCTTCGTGAGGGGGCTCATGTTTTACTATGGGTTGGAATTTCATGACTTGGATCCGGAGTCCATCCTCCACATCTCATCGTTCATTGTCGTATGCGAAGCCTTCCTCCGCATTACCCCTCACTTCGGATTGTGGCTCAAGACCTTCAAAGTGGAGCCAAAGATGATCAAGGGGCAGCAGGCAGAGTGCAAAGGGGCTGTTATAAGCAAGAATGCTGATGCTCCGTGGCTCGAGGGCTCTTTTCAAGAGGAGCTCGGCTTATGGCAACAAGAGTGGTTTTATATCACAGCTCCCAGGGGCACCAAACGGGTGGCGCCACCTGCCTTCCGCTCAGGTCCTCCATCGTGGCTGGCGTCATGGGTCAATAAAGGACTTGACTGGGGGCCGTCCAAGGACGTGCCCTTGCTGCAGGGCCGCATTCAAGGTCTCCTAGAGAGAGAGATCACTCTGGTCGTAGTGGCACAGGCCATGCTGATTCGGCGTACCATGCCCTGCAAATGTTGCCCCCTCCGCCTGTGGGAATTTAACCCGGAGGGACCACGATCTCTCCAACATTTTATGGGTGCGACGCCCGTGGAGATGTACAAGCTTTTCTTCGGATCACAAGCGATGTGTCCGGACTTGACTGAGGACGCAGGTCTAAACTGCAATCGCCCGGATACTCAAGTAAGTAGCCATGTACCCGGACACGATACCCCATATTTATCATGAATTCGCCCTCAAAAGAGCTGTCCCTTGAACAGGGGTGGATAGCGAAAGCAAAGTTAATCAGGTGTCCGGCCCCCCTCCCTGAGACCACGCCGGATCCCGTGTTAACCAGGATGCTGGAGGTTGCGCCTTCGGACGAAGGTGAAGGGGGGAACAAGGAAGCTACCGCCTCCGCGAAGGAGGCTGCCAGGAAAGGAGGGATCGAGAATCCCTCCATCCAAGGGAAGAAGAGGACCGCCTCTGAAGACCCGGAGACCATGGTCTCAAAGCGGGGGAAGAAATCTTCGTCAGAGGGTCCTGCGCTGAGAGATGCCTCGGCCGCATTATGCCCCCAAGGGGATCAGCCCTCTACCGAGCCGTAAGTAAAAAGGGGAGTTTTTAAAATAAAGGATATCCCTGCCCTATTTCTGATGAAGATAACCGAAGTTTTACCTTGTATTTCGGATCTCATCCCTTCTCAGCAGAGCTCATCTTCGGGGGATCTTCGTCCAGAGATGATAGAGAGAGAAACGCCTCCCCCTATCGTACCGTCTTCCGAGGCGGGCAACCCTGAGGTGTCGTCGCGGAGGGTTTCTCCGAGTCCGGCGGGGCCGAAAGGTGGTCATATTTCCCCTCAAAGCCCTCCGTGTCCGGCCTTCGAAAAAGGCCATCGGGCGAGTCCGGCACCACCTGGTGTACGGTCGGAGGAGCTGGAGGATCTGCTCGAGTGAGCGTCTATCTCAGAAGATCACCGTGCGTTAATGGGTACGGTGATTGAAAGGATTTCATCCACTGAGAGCGGATTGCACGAAGTCGTCAGAAGTTTACTGACAGGTTTTGAGGTACGCAAAATGATGTACCTTCTGACAGTTCCGCATATAAAATGTGCCCTGTGTAGATAGTAGCCCCTGAGGCTCGGTGTGTTGTCAAAAATGACAGTGCGCCGAGGATCATAATCCCAGGTATAATGTGTCGCCCTTCCTATGCACGTGGCGAAGGGTCCGGTGGCTAGCCGGACTGATGAATTTGCCGAACTAAAGTGGTAACTTGACGTGGCGGATGCTGACATCGCGCTTGTCAATAGGCGACTTGACGAGTCACAAGGTATGCAATTTCTCCGTGGACACCTGGTAAGGGAGCCTGATGCCCGTGCCTTACAACATGTATGCTTGATGCAGATGGTGTCGCTGCCATGGAAAACCTTCGGGCGGAGCTCGCCCGAGCCAGGGAGCAGGCCTGAAAGAGTGATGCGGCTGCCTTAAAGGCGGCCGAAGAGCTAAAAGCCGAACAGGCTGCTCACTGCCGAAGCAAGAAAGAAATGGCCAAGATGGCCGTGAAGTTAAAGAATGCTACCGACCGCTGCAAGCTTCTTGAAAAAGAAGATTGAGCGGTGCAAGAGGACCTGAAGAAGGCCACTACCAAGGCCAGGGATGCTCGCTCTATGATGAGAGCTATGAAGGAAGAGTTGCGTCAGGCCGGAGATATCGCGGCTGGAAAGCCCTTTCTCCTGCGAAGGAAATTCATGGATCCTAATTATGCTTAGTTGGACCTGCTGTGGAGTGCGGAGGATGCTTATCTGGACTTGGAGGCACGTGCCGCGGACGCGGCCGAACACTTTCAAGATCAAAAAGATCACGAAATGGAAAGGGTTTTTTGGTCGCAGTTCCATAATCCAGAGCGCCCACTTACATTAACCGATCGCTTGGCCGAATGGGCGGAGCTAAATAGGTTATCCGGACTTTCCATGAAGGATGTCGTGAGTCTTTTGTGGCCGAAAAGGCCCGAGCCGAAGAGTTATTTTGGCTTGGTGCAGCAGTTCCTTGGTGCGGTGCCGCATATCAATGCAATGAGGTGGTCGGCATGCATAGAGGGTGCGCGGATGGCTCTTGCCCGTGTCAAGACATACTGGGCGGAGATGAAGGCCACCGATGTTGCATCCCAAGATTCGGACGGAAGCTGAGTACCTGTCGAGCACTATTTTCAGGAAGTTCTGCAGGGCGCTCGTTTAATAGAGACGTAGTGCTCAAATGATATTATGTTCGAATAACATGTATTATTGTGAAACAATGTATCGATGGAATATAAAAGCTTTTTATACTTATGCCTTTCAAGAATTAAAATACCTCCTGTGCGGCCGCTAATGTATATGTATATATAACCTGAAAGATGGCAGTCTTCGGCTTCATCCCCCACGCATATAATGCGGGGGTGTTTGCAAAAGGCGCATTTTCACACTTGATCCAACGTCTTGGTCCTATAAAGGAGGTGGTAGCGCAGCAAACTAGGCAACCGGACTATAATGCTTTATCACTTTCACTTAGCCATAGGAGTTTGAGAGTGGGGATACTATATAGCCCCTAGGGGCACCGCGCTCACCCGAATTCGAGGCACGTATGTGCCTGACCAGGAAACGGCTCTTCGTCAATGCGGAGGAATCCTATAGATTCCGGCGGGTCATCGAGTGGTTGACCAGTCTCACTCTATATCATGACAGTCAGTTTTCGGCTTTCTCTACTGAGGTGCTTGCCTGGCCGAACCGGGGCACAATCGCAGTAGTTCTCCTGGTGTCGCCTTAGCCGATAGAGCGGGACGTAAGGCAGCAAAACGCAGGAGCCGGGCAAACCCAACATTTGACCAAAGACATGATTCGGAGCTGATGCATATAAGGCCTAACTCGAGACGCCGAACACTCCCTAAGGTATTCGGTCTTTATGAAAATGGGACGAACAACGCCCTTGGTAATAAGCCCCTGGTGTCCAGGTACACGCAAAATTCTGACGTGGCCCACGCCAAAACGCCAGCCTCCTCCTCGGTTATGGCAAGAAACCAGGGGATGTGTATCAATAAGAGACAGTAAAAAAGGTTTATGCAGGGTCTTAATCTGAAAAGAATCCTTGCAACAGGTCCCTACTGCATGTCTGCGCCTATGTCTCCGTTGTGCCGTATCCTGGACGGGTGTAGCATAGTGTTCATCTGTAAAAGAGAGGAACTTAGTTGAAAAAGATCGTGCGAAAATGTACGTTATATTAAACAAAGTACGATTCAAAAAATGAATAAGATTGAGCTTTATTGTCTCTTGTTGTACAGGCGCGGAGCCCCTTGTGCGAGGGTATGCGGCTAGTAAGCCCTTGTATGTTTACGCCGGACTCGTCTAACCGTGTCCGGGGTATGGACGACCTGTTTAGGTGCTTTGATTAGTGAAGCCGGTTTAGTGTGTGGTTGTCAAGGCAGTCACACAATCTTCCGCGCCCGAGGAACACTCGATATTTCCCTTGAAGGAGATGATGCCTCGCGGACCGGACATTTTAAGTGTAAGGGATGCATAATGCGGTATTGCATTAAAGCGGGCGAAAGCTTCGCGTCCCAGTAGTGCTTGGTAGCTACTTGTAAATGGGGCGAGGTGGAAGGTTAACTTTTCGCGGTGGAAGTTGTTGGGTGAGCCGAACACAACTTCTAGCAGTAGAGAGCCCGTACAATAGGTGTATGGGCCTGGCATTACCCCTTGAAAGGAATTGTTGCTATGGCGAATTTTGGTTGGGTCTATCCCCATTTTGCGGATTGTGTCCTGGTATAGCAGGTTTAGATCACTTCCGCCGTCCATTAGGACTTGTGTAAATTGGAGTCCGCCAATTATTGGGTCTAATATCAAGGCAGTCCATCCTGCATTCCGGATACTTCTAGACTAATCCTGATGGTCGAAGGTGATTGGATTTAACAACCAGTGGCGGGACTCCTCTGGGATAGGCCGTATGGCGCGTACCTCTATGGGTGCCGCTCTATTTTTCCCTTTTGTCACGTGAAGTGATTTAACTGTCTTGACTTCTTGTGGGAAATTCTTTTGTTTTCTGTTGCTCTGCTTGTGGGGTTCGTCATCATCCTCGCTTGGTGTGTCGAGCCCCTTGTGTTCGGCGTTGAGTTTGCCGGACTGCTTGAAGACCCAACAATCTGTGGGTATGGTTTGCAGGCTTCCCGGGAGTACTGTGGATTTGGCATATCTTGCCCAAGATTTTGTTTAAGTTGGATAGCTCGTCCCTGTTATCCTTAAGGGGCAGTTTTTTATGATTCTGTCGAGAGCTTTTGAATCCGGCGTTGACTGTCGTGCTCTTCGAGCTGTTTCCCTTGGTCCGGCGCTGGTCCTTGCTGCGTTGTGGTTTCCCGTTTCCATCCCTGACTTCGGATGTACTTGGGTCGCTGGTACTGCATCTTGCCAGCCAGCTATCCTCTCACGCGCAAAAGCAGGTCATGAGGCTTGTTAATGCGGCCATTGTTCTTGGCTTTTCTTGGCCGAGGTGTCTGGCGAGCCATTCGTCTCGGACGTTGTGTTTGAAAGCTGCTAAGGCTTCGGCATCCGGACAGTCGACTATTTGGTTCTTTTTAGTAAGGAATCTGTTCCAGAATTTTCGGGCTGACTCTCCGGGTTGTTGAGTTATGTGACTTAAATCGTCTGCATCCGGAGGTCGGACATAGGTCCCTTGAAAATTTTCCCGAAAAGCATCCTCGAGCTCTTCCCAACTTCCAATGGTGTTTTCGGGGAGGCTTTTGAGCCAATGCCGGGCTGGCCCTTTGAGTTTGAGGGGTAAGTATTTTATGGCGTGGAGGTCATCTCCTCTAGCCATGTGTATGTGGAGGATGTAATCCTCAATCCAGACTCCAGGGTCTGTTGTTCCGCCATATGCCTCTATGTTTACGGGCTTGAATCCCGCTGGAAATTCATAATCCAGAACCTCATCGGTGAAACATAGGGGGTGTGCGGCACCCCTATATTTAGGTGTACTGTAATATTCGGATACTTGATGTGTTGCATTGCTTACTAGAGCTTGCTTTCTTGGTCCGTAGATAGATCTAACTGGGCCGCCTTTTTGATGCGAATCCGTGTGCGGATCGCATGCTGGCTTGTGTGCGGCGCCGTTTGCCACTCTATGTTTGCCATTGGGTCGTCTATCCAACCGGGTGGTCTCCTTGTTCTTTGATTGCGGGGGCTCTACGGCCTCCTCATCAAATTCGGGCAGTAGTTTTCGCTTCGGGTAGCTCTTTGTTCGGCGACTGTCGCCGTATTTGTCTGCGGTGTTGAGTACTTTGCTCCATCTGATTCTGAGCGCATCTTCCGCTGTTTTGAGCTTCCGCTTCTACTTTTTTAGGCTTCGTGCAGTGGCGACGAGCCTTTTGTGGAGGTTCTTCTTGTTGGGGAACGTAGCAGAAATTCAAAATTTTCCTACGTGTCACCAAGATCTATCTATGGAGAAACCAGCAACGAGTAGAAAGGAGAGTGCATCTACATACCCTTGTAGATCGTTAAGCGGAAGTGTTCAAGTGAACGGGGTTGATGGAGTCGTACTCGTCGTGATTCAAATCACCAATGATCAAGTGCCGAACGGACGGCACCTCCGCATTCAACACACGTACAGCCCGGTGACGTCTCCCATGCCTTGATCCAGCAAGGAGAGAGGGAGAGGTTGAGGAAGACTCCATCCAGCAGCAGCACAACGGTGTGGTGGTGGTGGAGGAGCGTGGCTAGAAGAGGAGGAAGAAAGGACGCAGGGCTGCACCAACGAGAGATCAAATCACGTGTTATGGGCAGCCCCTAGGCCTCACTATTTATAGGGGGAGAGGGGGCTGCGCCCCCCTCTAGGGTTTCCCACCCCCAAGGGGTGCGGCCAGCCCTAGATGGGTTTTGGGGAGGCGGCCAAGAGGGGGAGGAGAGGGAGGCGCAGGGAGCATGGGCCTTAGGGCCCATCTGCCCTAGGGTTTGCCCCCTCCCACTCTCCCCTGCGCCTTGGGCCCCTTGTGGGGGGCGCACCAGCCCACCTGGGGCTGGTTCCCTCCCACACATGGCCCATGCAGCCCTCCGGGGTTGGTGGCCCCACTTGGTGGACCCCCAGGACCCTCCCGGTGGTCCCGGTACTTTACCGATAAAACCCGAAACTTTTCCGGTGATCAAAACAGGACTTCCCATATATAAATCTTTACATCCGGACCATTTCGGAACTCCTCGTGACGTCCGGGATCTCATCCGGGACTCCAAACAACATTCGGTAACCACATACAAGCTTCCTATATAACCCTAGCATCATCGAACCTTAAGTGTGTAGACCCTACGGGTTCAGGAGACATGCAGACATGACCGAGACGTTCTCCGGTCAATAACCAACAGCGGGATCTGGATACCCATGATGGCTCCCACATGTTCCACGATGATCTCATCGGATGAACCACGATGTCAAGGACTTAATCAATCACGTATACAATTCCCTTTGTCTAGCGGTATTGTACTTGCCCGAGATTCGATCGTCAGTATCCTTATACCTTGTTCAATCTCGTTACCGGCAAGTCTCTTTACTCGTTCCGTAACACATCATCCCGTGATCAACTCCTTGGTCACATTGCGCAAATGATGATGTCCTACCGAGTGGGCCTAGAGATACCTCTCCGCTTACACAGAGTGACAAATCCCAGTCTCGATTCGTGCCAACCCAACAGACACTTTCGGAGATACCTGTAATGCACCTTTATAGCCACCCAGTTACGTTGTGACGTTTGGTACACCCAAAGCACTCCTACGGTATTCGGGAGTTGCACAATCTCATGGTCTAAGGAAAAGATACTTGACATTAGAAAAGCTCTAGCAAACGAACTACACGATCTTTGTGCTATGCTTAGGATTGGGTCTTGTCCATCACATCATTCTCCTAATGATGTGATCTCGTTATCAACGACATCCAATGTCCATAGTCAGGAAACCATGACTATCTGTTGATCACAACGAGCTAGTAACCTAGAGGCTCACTAGGGACATATTGTGGTCTATGTATTCACACGTGTATTACGATTTCCGGATAATACAGTTATAGCATGAATAAAAGACAATTATCATGAACAAGGAAATATAATAATAATACTTTTATTATTGCCTCTAGGGCATATTTCCAACAGTCTCCCACTTGCACTAGAGTCAATAATCTAGTTCACATCGCATATGTGATTAACACTCAGGGTCACATCCCCATGTGACTAACACCCAAAGAGTTTACTAGAGTCAATAATCTAGTTCACATTTACCATGTGATTAACACTCGATGTTATGCTTGTGAGAGAGGTTATAGTCAACGGGTCTGAACCATAGATGCGTGTGTGCTTTACAAATCTCTATGTCATCTCCTAGATGCAGCTACCACGCTCTATTTGGAGCTATTCCAAATAACTGTTCTACTTGGAGCTATTCTAAATTGTTGCTCCATTATATGTATCCAGTATCTCTACTCAGAGCTATCCGGATAGGCGTTAAGCTTGCATCGACGTAACCCTTTACGACGAACTCTTTTACCACCTCCATAATCGAGAAAATTCCTTAGACCACTAGTTACTAAGGATAACTTTGACCGCTGTCCTGTGATCCACTCTTGTACCCCTTGACCGATTCATGGAAAGGCACACTTCAGGTGCGGTACATAGCATAGCATACTGTAGAGCCTACGTCTTAAGCATAGGGGACGACCTTCGTCCTTTCTCTCTATTCTGCCGTGGTCGAGCTTTAAGTCTTAACTTCGTACCTTACAACTCAGGCAAGAACTCCTTCTTTGACTGATCCATCTTGAACACCTTCAAGATCATGTCAAGGTACGTGCTCATTTGAAAGTACTATTAAGCATTTTGATCTATCTTTATAGATCTTGATGCTTATTGTTCAAGTAGCCTAATCCAGGTTTTCCATTGAAAAACACTTTAACCCTTTATGCTTTCCAGAAATTCTACATCATTTCCGATCAACAATATGTTAACAACATATACTCATCAGAAATTCTATAGTGCTCCCACTCACTTCTTTGGAAACACAAGTTTCTCATAAACTTTGTATAAACCCTAAATCTTTGATCATCATCAAAGCATACATTCCAACTCCGAGATGCTTACTCCAGTCCTTAGAAGGATCGCTGGAGCCAGCATACCTTTTAGCATCCTTAGGATCGACAAAAACTTTTGGATTGTATCATATACAACCTTTCCTTACGAAGACTGGTAAGGAAACTCGTTTTGACATCCATCTGCCAGATTTCATAAATAATGCAGTAATCGCTAATATGATTCCGACAGACTTCAAGCATCGCTACAGATGAGAAAATCTCATCGTAGTCAACTCCTTGAACTTGTGAAAAACTCTTCGCCACAAGTCGAGCTTCATGGATGATGTCATTACCATCCACATTCGTCTTCTTCTTAAAGATCCATTTATCTCAATGGCTTGCTGATCTTTGGGCAAGTCCACCAAAGTCCATGCTTTGTTCTGATACATGGATCCTATCTCGGATTTCATGGCTTCTAACCATTTGTCGGAATTTGAGCCCACCATCGCTTCTCCATAGCTCGTAGGTTCATTGTTGTCTAGCAACATGACCTTCAAGACAGGATTACTGTACCACTCTGAAGCAGTACGTATCCTTGTCACCCTACGAGGTATGGTAGTGACTTGATCCGAAACTTCATGATCACTATCATAAGCTTTTACTTCAATTGGTGTAGGTGCCACAGGAACAACTCCCTGTGCCCTGCCATACACTAGTTGAAGAGACGGTTCAATAACCTCATCAAGCCTCCACCATCCTCCCACTCAATTCTTTCGAGAGAAACTTTTCCTCGAGAAAGGACCCGATTCTAGAAACAATCCTTATTGCTTTCGGATCTGAATTAGGAGGTATACCCAAC
The DNA here is from genome assembly GCA_963921465.1 of Triticum timopheevii. NCBI lineage: Eukaryota > Viridiplantae > Streptophyta > Magnoliopsida > Poales > Poaceae > Triticum > Triticum timopheevii. The sequence goes on along the minus strand of OY997264.1, from coordinate 91,070,286 downwards.
TGTTTTGGGTGTCCTATGAAGATGCATTTTATCCGCTTTGGGTTCGAGCTTATCAACCTGAAACTTTTTCACATAAGCGTCGCAGCCCCAAATCTTTAAGAAATGACAGCTTAGGTTTCTCTAAACCATAGTTCATACGGTGTCATCTCAACGGAATTACGTGGTGCCCTATTTAAAGTGAGTGCGGTTGTCTCTAATGCCTAACCCATGAATGATAGTGGTAATTCGATATGAGACATCATGGTACGCACCATATCCAATAGGGTGCAACTATGATGTTCGGACACACCATCAGACTATGGTGTTCCAGGCGGTATTAATTGTGAAACAATTTCCACAATGTCTTAATTGTGTGCCAAAACTCGTAACTCAGATCATATCATAGACATTTTATCCTCTTGTCACGAAGATCTTAAACTTCACTCTGAAATTACTTGAACCATTCAATAATTCAGACTTGTGTTTCATCAAGTAAATATTCTCGGCATCTACTCGAATCATTTGTGAAGTAAGAACATAACGATATTCACTGCATGCCTCAGCACTCATTGGACTGCACACATCAAAATGTGTTACTTCCAACAAGTTGCTATCTTGTTCCATCTTACTGAAAACGAGGCTTTTCAGTCATCTTGCCCATGTGGTATGATTTGCATATCTCAAGTGATTCAAAATCAGATGAGTCCAAATGATCCATCTGCATGGAGTTTCTTCATGCGTATACACCAATAGACATGGTTCGCATGTCTCAAACTTTTCAAAAACGAGTGAGTCCAAAGATCCATCAACATGGAGCTTCTTCATGCGTTTTACACCAATATGACTTTCATGGCAGTGCCACAAGTAAGTGGTATTATCATTACTATCTTATATCTTTTTGGCATGAAAATGTGTATCACTATGATCGAGATTCAATAAACCATTCATTTAGGTGCAAGACCATTGAAGGTATTATTCAAATAAACAGAGTAACTATTATTCTCCTTAAATGAATGACCGTATTGCGATAGACATAATCCAATCATGTCTATGCTCAACGCAAACACCAATCTCGATGGTAGAGGGAGCGTGCGATGTTTGATCACATCAACCTTGGAAACATTTCCAACACATACCATCAGCTCACCTTTAGCTAGTATCCATTTATTCCGTAGCTTTTATTTCGAGTTACTAACACTTAGCAACTGAACTGGTATCTAATACCCTGGTGCTACTAGGAGTACTAGTAAAGTACACATTAACATAATGTATATCCAATATACTTCTATCGACCTTGCCAGCCTTCTCATCTACCAAGTATCTAGGGTAATTCTGCTCCAGTGGTTGTTCCCCTTATTACAGGAGCACTTAGTCTCGGGTTTGGGTTCAACCTTGGGTTTCTTCACTAGAGCAGCAGCTGATTTGCCGTTTCATGAAGTATCCCTTCTTGCCCCTGCCCTTCTTGAAACTAGTGGTTTCATCAACAATTGATGCTCCTTCTTGATTTCTACTTTCGTGATGTCAAACAACGCGAATACCTCAAGGATCATCATATCTATCCCTGATATGTTTTAGTTCATCACAAAGCTCTAGCAGCTTGGTGGCAATGACTTTGGAGAAACATCACAATCTCATCTGGAAGATCAACTCCCACTCGATTCAAGTGATTGTTGTACTCAGACAATCTGAGCACAAGTTCAACAATTGAGCTTTTCTCCCTTAGTTTGCAGGCTAAGAAAACCGTCGGAGGTCTTATACCTCTTGACGTGGGCACGAGCCTGAAATCCCAATTTCAACCCTCGAAACATCTCATATGTTCCGCGACGTTTCGAAAAAGTCTTTGGTGCCTCAACTCTAAACCGTTTAACTGAACTATCACGTAGTTATCAAAACGTGTATGTCTGATGTTCGCAACATCCACAAACGATGTTTGGGGTTCAGCACACTGAGCGGTGCATTAAGGACATAAGCTTTCTACTGTCCGCATAATCGCTACTATCAACTTTCAACTATATTTTCTCTAGGAACATATCTAAACAGTAGAACTAAAGCGCGAGCTTACGACATAATTTGCAAAAGGTCTTTTGACTATGTTCAAGATAATTAAGTTCATCTTATGAACTCCCACTTAGATAGACATCCCTCTAGTCATCTAAGTGATTACATGATCCGAGTCAACTAGGCCGTGTCCGATCATCACGTGAGACGGACTAGTCATCATCGGTGAACATCTTCATGTTGATCGTATCTACTATACGACTCATGCTCAACCTTTCGGTCTCCGTGTTCCGAGGCCATGTCTGTACATGCTAGGCTCGTCAAGTTAACCCTAAGTGTTTTCGCTGTGTAAATCTGTCTTACACCCGTTGTATGTGAACGTAAGAATCCATCACACCCGATCATCACGTGGTGCTTAGAAGCGACGAACTGTAGCAACGGTGCACAGTTAGGGGAGAACACTTCTTGAAATTGTTGTAAGGGATCATCTTATTTACTACCGTCGTCCTAAGTAAACAAGATGCATAAACATGAAAAACATCACATGCAATCAAATAGTGACATGATATGGCCAATATCATTGTGCTCCTTTTGATCTCCATCTTCGGGGCTCCATGATCATCATCGTCACCGGCATGACACCATGATCTCCATCATCGTGTCTCCATGAAGTCGTCTCGCCAACTTATTACTTCTACTACTATGGCTACCGGTTAGCAACAAAGTAAAGTAATTACATGGCGTTGTTCAATGACACGTAGGTCATACAATAAATAAAGACAACTCCTATGGCTCCTGCCGGTTGTCATACTCATCGACATGCAAGTCGTGAATCCTATTACAAGAACATGATCAATCTCATACATCACATATCATTCATCACATTCTTGTTGGCCATATCACATCACATAGCATACCCTGCAAAAACAAGTTAGACGTCCTCTAATTGTTGTTTGCATGTTTTACGTGGCTGCTATGGGTTTCTAGCAAGAACGTTTCTTACCTACGCAAAACCACAACGTGATATGCCAATTGCTATTTACCCTTCATAAGGACCCTTTTCATCGAATCCGTTCCGACTAAAGTGGGAGAGACTGGCACCCGCTAGCCACCTTATGCACCAAGTGCATGTCAATCGGTGGAACCTGTCTCACGTAAGAGTACGTGTAAGGTCGGTCCGGGCCGCTTCATCCCACAATACCGTCGAAACAAGATTGGACTAGTAACGGTAAGCATATTGAACAACATCAACGCCCACAACTACTTTGTGTTCTACTCGTGCAAAGAATCTACGCAATAGACCTGGCTCATGATGCCACTGTTGGGGAACGTAGCAGAAATTCAAAATTTTCCTACGTGTCACCAAGATCTATCTATGGAGAAACCAGCAACGAGTAGAAAGGAGAGTGCATCTACATGCCCTTGTAGATCGTTAAGCGGAAGCGTTCAAGTGAACGGGGTTGATGGAGTCGTACTCGTCGTGATTCAAATCACCAATGATCAAGTGCCGAATGGACGGCACCTCCGCGTTCAACACACGTACAGCCCGGTGACGTCTCCCATGCCTTGATCCAGCAAGGAGAGAGGGAGAGGTTGAGGAAGACTCCATCCAGCAGCAGCACAACGGCGTGGTGGTGGTGGAGGAGCGTGGCTAGAAGAGGAGGAAGAAAGGACGCAGGGCTGCACCAACGAGAGATCAAATCACGTGTTATGGGCAGCCCCTAGGCCTCACTATTTATAGGGGGAGAGGGGGCTGCGCCCCCCTCTAGGGTTTCCCACCCCCAAGGGGTGCGGCCAGCCCTAGATGGGTTTTGGGGAGGCGGCCAAGAGGGGGAGGAGAGGGAGGCGCAGGGAGCATGGGCCTTAGGGCCCATCTGCCCTAGGGTTTGCCCCCTCCCACTCTCCCCTGCGCCTTGGGCCCCTTGTGGGGGGCGCACCAGCCCACCTGGGGCTGGTTCCCTCCCACACATGGCCCATGCAGCCCTCCGGGGTTGGTGGCCCCACTTGGTGGACCCCCGGGACCCTCCCGGTGGTCCCGGTACTTTACGGATAAAACCCAAAACTTTTCCGGTGACCAAAACAGGACTTACCATATATAAATCTTTACCTCCGGACCATTCTGGAACTCCTCGTGACGTCCGGGATCTCATCCGGGACTCCGAACAACATTCGGTAACCACATACAAGCTTCCTATATAACCCTAGCATCATCGAACCTTAAGTGTGTAGACCCTACGGGTTCGGGAGACATGCAGACATGACCGAGACATTCTCCGGTCAATAACCAACAGCGGGATCTGGATACCCATGATGGCTCCCACATGTTCCACGATGATCTCATCGGATGAACCACGATGTCAAGGACTTAATCAATCCCGTATACAATTCCCTTTGTCTAGCGGTATTGTACTTGCCCGAGATTCGATCGTCGGTATCCTTATACCTTGTTCAATCTCGTTACCGGCAAGTCTCTTTACTCGTTCCGTAACACATCATCCCGTGATCAACTCCTTGGTCACATTGCGCAAATGATGATGTCCTACCGAGTGGGCCCAGAGATACCTCTCCGCTTACACGGAGTGACAAATCCCAGTCTCGATTCGTGCCAACCCAACAGACACTTTCGGAGATACCTGTAATGCACCTTTATAGCCACCCAGTTACGTTGTGACGTTTGGTACACCCAAAGCACTCCTACGGTATCCTGGAGTTGCACAATCTCATGGTCTAAGGAAAAGATACTTGACATTAGAAAAGCTCTAGCAAACGAACTACACGATCTTTGTGCTATGCTTAGGATTGGGTCTTGTCCATCACATCATTCTCCTAATGATGTGATCCCGTTATCAATGACATCCAATGTCCATAGTCAGGAAACCATGACTATCTGTTGATCACAACGAGCTAGTAAACTAGAGGCTCACTAGGGACATATTGTGGTCTATGTATTCACACGTGTATTACGATTTCCGGATAATACAGTTATAGCATGAATAAAAGACAATTATCATGAACAAGGAAATATAATAATAATACTTTTATTATTGCCTCTAGGGCATATTTCCAACACTTCTGCTCCGGCAACTTGTCCGGCGTGAGATCGCCCAGACTGTTATCTTCACCGGGGACGGATTGTTTATCCATATTGTCATGTTCGGACGGTTGCTCGATAGGATGTTCACCGTCCACCGGTTTGCCCTGCTCTATGGCTGGGTCTGTATGGCTGCTGTCTTTGTCGAGGCGGGATTTTGAGCGGCGCTTACGTCGCCGTTTTGTCTGCTTTTCGAGGGAATGATCCCTCGTGGCGTCCCATTGTTCCTCGTCGTCGCTTCCTTTAGGTGTGTCCACCATGTATACATCAGGAGATGAGGTGGCTGTCCAGTGCCTTATAGGTGCTGGTTCATTCTTATCTCCTAAATCGTCGTCCATACCGTCGATGTCTTCGGAGTCGAAATCGAGCATGTCGTTTAAACTTTCGACAGTGGCTATGAAGTGGGTGGTGGGTGGGCTTTGAATTTCTTCGTCGTCCGCATCCGAACCTTGCTGACCATAATCCGGCCAGGGCTCTCTTGATAAAGAGAGAGACTTTAGTAAATTCAGGATGTCGCCAAAGGGCGAGTGCTGAAAGATGTCCGTGGTGGTGAACTCAATGATCGGCGCCCGATCGGATTCGATCGGTAGGAGCGCGGAGGGTTCAAAGTCCGGAGGGGAATCCGGCACCTTGGAGTCACGAGCTTCGCAAAGGACGGGATGGTGTTCGGCTCAATCGTCGTAGAGATTGCAGCCCCCGAGGCGGTGTCCAGCCACCCGTCCTCAATCGGCGCAGTCAGCTCTAAGCTAAGGGTCGGAGCGGACACTGGTGCGGCCTTCAGGGCACTGTCCGGCGGCAGAGCTAGATCATGCCCATCGTGACAGTGCAGCGCGCTTGGCTGTGGCTCGAACCCGTCGAAGATCAAGTCTCCACGGACGTCAGTCGTATAGTTCAAACTTCCAAATCTGACCTGATGGCCAGGGGCGTAGCTTTCAATCTGCTCCATATAGCCAAGCAAATTGGCCCGCAGTGCAAAGCCGCCGAATACAAAGATATGTTCGGGGCGAAAAGTCTCACCCTGGACCACATCGTTGTTGATGATCGGAGGAGCCATCGGGCCTAAAGATGATGACACAGAGGAACTCTCAATGAAAGCACCAATGTCAGTGTCAAAACCGGCGGATCTCGGGTAGGGGGTCCCGAACTATGTGTCTAGGCGGATGGTAACAGGAGACAAGGGACACGATGTTTTTACCCAGGTTCGGGCCCTCTCGATGGAGGTAAAACCCTACTCCTGCTTGATTAATATTGATGATATGGGCAGTACAAGTGTAGATCTACCACGAGATCAGAGAGGCTAAACCCTAGAAGCTAGCCTATGGTATGATTGTTGTTCGTCCTACGGACTAAAGCCCTCTGGTTTATATAGGCACCGAAGAGGGTTAGGGTTACACAGAGTCGGTTACAATGGTAGGAGATCTACATACCCGTATCGCCAAGCTTGCCTTCCACGCCAAGGAAAGTCCCATCCGGACACGGGACGAAGTCTTCAATCTTGTATCTTCATAGTCCAGGGGTCCGGCCAAAGGTGATAGTTCGGCTATCCGGACACCCCCTAATCCAGACTCCCTCACCCAAGCTGGCTGTCATTTATCTCAACATGGTGGAAGATGATGAAGATGACGAAGATGATGAAGATGATGAAGATGATGAGGACCCACTCGATGAAGATGATGAGGACCCACTTCATGAAGCCATCGTAGCTCAAAGAACAAGGCTGAGCGAGGAGGAGGTGTCCAACCTGTGGGACATAATTCCGCCACGTGCTGAATTTGTCGGGGTGCCATTCGTGACCCCCCTGACAAATACCATGGTTGATCGACCTGATATGGTATGTTATACTTACAAATGCAAATTATCCGATGAAATACTTAGTGTACAGTCCAATGATATGGTATGTTGTGTGGAATCTAGTCGATGATATGTTTTAGTGTAGAGTTTGATCACATGCTTATTAGTGTAGAATCTAAGGAACTATTAATAGTGTAGATAATCCATATGTACTTATTTACGAGGCCATTTATTAATTGATATGTTTTTCTTATTCGGAAATTGGCAAAGAGCATATCTGTGAGTTATGGTATCGAGCCTGATGAAGAAGGCTCAGCTGGACTACGCCTTACTGCAAGGGGCTCCGTCACAACCTGTACTTACCGCATGGACACGGACGGTCGCACACACTTAAACTCGGTTGGGTGGAAGAAATTCCTCGATGGCAAGAATCTTCGTGTTAGACAGGCCATCCTAATTACTATCAGGAACACCAACCGCCCAGGCTTGAGGATGATGATTGTCTTTGATATCATCTAGAACTACATATGTGTGTGTGGCTATATCATCTAGAACTACATATGATGATCGTCGTCGATATCATCTAGAACTACAGATGATGATCGTCGTCGATATCATCTAGAACTAAATATGATGATCACCGTCGATATGACCTTGTACTGCTTGAGGATGCATGTTGACTATGCATGAAGTTGTTATCTAGTACTCTCTTTATTCCAAATTACTCGTCGTGGTTTGAACTAAAACTGCGACGAGTAATTTGGAACGAAGGGAGTACTACCCAGTACTTATAATGGTTTATGAATTTGATATCTAGTAGCAGTACCTAGTATCTAGTATCTAAAAGGGAAAGGGGTATAGGGGAAAATGATGAAATATATAGCAGTAGCGAGGGACTGCGAAATCGCTATAGCTAACTAATAGTAGCGCGTTCGGCAAAAGTGCTGCTGATATCGTCAATAGTAGTAGCACGGGTACGGACCGCGCTACTACTATAAGTTAGCTATAGCGCCTTATTAGTAGCCCGGCCACCCACGCTGCTGCTAGCCCCAAAACCCGCGCTACTACTAGGGTTTTCCCTAGTAGTGGTATCACCATCTCTTCGCCGAACTAGTGCACCCATACAATTTACCATTGTATTGGGTGTGTTGGGGACACAAGAGACTCTTTGTTATTTGGTTGCAGGGTTGCTTGAGAGAGACCAGTGACTCGGCTGGCAAACTCGAGAATCTTCACTGGTTTCTCCTCGTAGGTCAAATCTCTATCCAGCTGAATCGCTTCAAGTGGCACTGTATCTCTCAAGGGAATATTGGCCATCTCTACGTGGCACTTCTTCAACTGGGAAACGTGGAACACATCGTGAACTCCTGACAATCCTTCTGGCAATCCCAGCTTGTAAGCAACTTCTCCCATATGTTCCAAAACTTTGTATGGTCCCACAAAACGTGGTGCTAACTTTCCCTTCACTCCAAAACGCTTAACTCCTCGAAGTGGGGACACACGAAGATATACTCTGTCTCCGACTTTGTAAATTGTATCCTTGCGTTTAGAATCCGCATAACTCTTCTGCCTGGACCGGGCTACCTTGAGTCTATCGCAAATCAACTTAACCTTCTCTTCAGACTCCTTAATCAAATCCGGTCCAAACAATTGACGATCTCCAACTTCATCCCATAGCAACGGTGTCCTACACCTCCTTTCGTACAAAGCTTCGAAAGGGGCCATCTTCAAACTGGCTTGATAACTATTGTTATAAGAGAACTCTGCATACGGCAAATTGTCGTCCCAACTAGATCCATAATCTAGCGCACAAGATCTCAACATGTCCTCCCGAATCTGATTGACTCTCTCGGTCTGTCCATCTATCTATGGATGAAAGGTTGTACTGAACTCTAGCCTGGTACCCAAAGTGTCATGCAACTGATTCCAGAACTTTGAGGTAAACTGGGTTCCTCTATCTGATACAATGGTCCTCGGAACTCCATGTAGACATACGATCCTGGTCATATATATCTTTGCCAACTCCGCACTTGTATAAGTGGTCTTTACTAGGATGAAATGAGCTACCTTCGTCAACCAATCGACTACAACCCATATCGAGTCATAGCCTGAACGAGTCCTGGGCAATCCTGTGATAAAGTCCATGCCTAGCTTGTCCCACTTCCATTCGGGTATCGGCAATGGTTATAGCAATCCTGCTGGCTTCTGATGCTCTACCTTAACTCTCTGACATACATCACACACTGCTACGTACTCAGCAATATCCTTCTTCATTCCGGTCCACCAGAAACTTTCCTCCAAATCCAGATACATCTTAGTGTTTCCTGGGTGAATCGAATATGGCGAATCATGGGCCTCCTGAAGAATCAACTTCCTGGTCTCGGGGTCATCAGGCACATATACACGATCCTCAAACCATAAGGTATCGTGCTCATCCTCACGAAATCCTTTAGCCTTTCCTTTGCTCATCCTTTCCTTTATCACGGCAATCTCCTTGTCAGTCGTCTGTGCTTCTCTGATCTTATCCATCAAAGTAGACTGAATTTCCAATGCTGCTACATAACCTCTCGGAACTATTTCCAAATGTAGCTTGCGAAGATCCTCTGCTAACTCCTTGGGTAATCCTCCGGTCATGAGCGTATTGACATAACGCATCGGCTACTACATTAGCCTTTCCGGGATGATAGTGCAACTTCATATCGTAATCCTTAATGAGCTCCAACCATCTCCTTTTCCTGAGGTTCAACTCCTTCTGCGTGAAGATATATTTCAAACACTTGTGATCCGTGTATACCTCGCAATGGTTTCTGATAAGAAAATGTCTCCATATCTTCAATGCATGCACTACAGCTGCTAACTCCAAATCATGTGTAGCATAATTTTGCTCATGAGGTTTAAGTTGTCATGAGGCATATGAAACAACCCTTCCCTCCTGCATAAGCACTGCTCCAAGTCCTCATTGTGAAGCGTTGCAATACACTTGATAATCGTTTCGCTGATCTGGAAGAATCAACACTGGGGCTGTAACTAAACGTTTCTTCAACTCCTAAAAACTAGCTTCACATTCCTCAGTCCATTTGAACTTGGTGTCCTTCTTCAACAAATCTGTCATGGGTTTTGCAATCTTGGAGAAATTCTCTATGAACCTCCGGTAATATCCTGCGAGTCCAAGAAAACTCCTGATCTCTCCAACTAACGTGGGTGCTACCCATTTAATCACAGAAACAACCTTAGTGGGGTCTACTGCTATTCCTTCTCCGGATATAACATGTCCGAGAAATCCAACTTCCTTCAACCAAAACTCACACTTGCTGAACTTGGCATATAACTGGTGTTCCCTGAGCTTCTCAAGAACCAAACGCAAATGCTCCTTATGCTCCTCTTCATTCTTCGAGTAGACCAATATATCATCAATGAACACTACGACGAACTTATCCAAAAACTCCATAAACACCTTGTTCATCATGTTCATGAAATATGCAGGCGCATTAGTCAGACCAAATGACATAACAGTATGCTCATATAGCCTGTACCTGGTGGTAAAAGTTGTCTTAGGTATATCCTGCTCTCGAATCTTCAGCTGGTGGTATCCTGATCGCAGATCGATCTTGGAAAATACTTTAGCTCCTTGCAATTGGTCAAACAAATCATTGATCATCGGCAGTGGGTACTTGTTCTTGATCATCACTTCATTCAACGCACGATAATCAACAACCATCCTTAATGATACATCCTTCTTCTCCACTAGAAGTACTGGGGATCCCCAAGGTGACAAACTTGGGCGAATATAACCTTTATCCATTAACTCTTTAATCTACTTCTTAATTTCCTCCAAATCCTGTTCGGACATCCGATACGGTCTCTTAGATATTGGCCCTGTGCCTGGCAAAAGCTCAATCAAAAACTCAATGTCTCTATCCAGTGGCATGCCTAGCAACTCCTTTGGAAATACGTCAGGGAAATCCTTCACCACTGGTACTTCCTCCTGTACAACTCCTAATAAGGAATTCACTTGAGTCCTCTTCGGCACATGCCGGGATACATACTTGATCCTTCTTCCTTCTGGGGTGGTGAGCATAATTGACTTACTGGCGAAGTCTATGTTCCCTCCATACTTTGATAACCAATCCATGCCTAATATTACATCCAGTCCTTGTGACTCCAATATTATTAGGTCTGAGGGGAACACGTAGTTACCAATCCTTAATGGTAACCGATCACACCATAGGCTGGCCATATACTCTGCTCTTGCAAGGTTACTAACATGGGTGACCTAAGGGCTTGGATTGGCAACTTATACTTATCTACAAATCCCCTTGATATGTATGAATGCGATGCACCAGTATCAAAAAGAACGATTGCAGTAAATGACTTAACCAAAAACTTACCTATAACTGCATCTGGCTGCTCCTCAACCTCCTCCACGCTAACGTGGTTCACTTGTCCCCTGTTGAAAGGGTTGGGCTTCTTCCTAGAGATTCCATTGCCATTTCCATTCTTTGCTTCAAAACACTCCATGTCGTAATGTCCATTCTTCCCGCACTTGAAACAAGTAATGTGACTTAGATCCTTCTTGGTGGGCGTTGCTGTGTTGGAACAGTTCTAGTTGTTGCTTCCTCCATTCCCATTCCCATTCTTGGGGCCACTATAGTTATGCGAACTTCCTCCATTGGAATTATGGCCTCCACGGTTATGGTGAATGTGTCCTCCCGAGTTCAGGTTAAAACGAGGCCTTTGCTGAGCTCCTGAATTGTACTTCCCTTGTCCATACTTCCTCTTGCGGCTGTCTATCTGCTACAGCTTCCCTTCAATCATGAGAGCTCTATCTACCAACTCCTGGTAGTTGCTGAATGTTGCCACCATCAACTGCATGCTCAGCTCATCATTTAGTCCTTCCAGAAACTTCTCCTGCTTAGCAGCATCTATAGCGACGTCATCCGGGGCATAACTTGCTAACTTACTAAACTCATTCACATACTGCCCCATAGTGCGTCCTCCTTGGTGCAAGTTGCGAAACTCGCGCTTCTTCATGTTCATAGCTCCTGTTGAAACATGGGCAGTGCGAAAATCCTGCTGAAACTGGTCCCATGTAACAGTGTCAATGGGGTAAGTGGCTGTGAAATTCTCCCACCATGATGTTGCGGGTCCATCAAGCCGGTGTGCGGCAAAACGCACTCTCTTCGCATCTGTGCATCCTGAAGTGGTCAGCTTCCTTCCAAACTTGTGGAGCCAATCATCTGCAACAATCGGCTCGGTGCTACTAGAGAACACCGGTGGATTCAGCCTTAGGAAACGGGCTAAGTGATCAGCAGGTGGTGGTGGTGGTGGGTTGTTGTTGTTGCCTTGGTTCTGATTCTGAACTAGTAGCTGCATCAAGGTATTCTGCTGCTGGATCAACTGGGTGAGCTCCGGTGGGAAAGCAAATCCATTGTCACGTCTCGGAGGCATCTGATGGGTTTAGAAAAGGTGAGAAAACAGAATAGAATGAGGTCTACAGGGAAAACACTACCCATATGCACATGAGACAAACACAATCATATCACTTCAATCAATTCACACAATGGCTTAAAATCGGTCTAACTATTGTTACAAAAGTGCTCGGACTATACTATATACATGGGGGAATACTACTACTGATATGGTGGTCGACTAGAAGTTTTAATCGGTGGAAGACTCCATGATATCTGCTCCAGATTCATCAACATGGTCATCATCGCTATCGACGGGGTCTGAGTCGTTGCCGTCGATGATGATGTAGTCCGCTGAACGAATGTCCTTGGAATCATCGTCATATCCTCCTAGCACGGGGTCTCCCATGAATACTCCTAGCTTCCTCGTCAGGTCGTCATTCTTCTCCACTAGTATCGTCATTTCCTACTCATATCCATTGCATGTAGACTTGAGTTCTTCCTCCAACTCCATAATCCTAGTCATTGCCTTCTTTAGATCTACCATGCCTGCGCACATCTGGTTCTCCTGGAGACGAATGTGCTGGTTTAACTCCTGGATGAAAGCTTCAATGGACCTGTCCCGCCTGGTGTTGATCATCTCCCATTGCTCATCTCGGCGCCCACATATTTGGTAGATAGTATCCTTAAGATCCTTGTGATAAACTTCTCCAATGCGTCCCATGGCGATGTGGGCTTCCATGCTCTTTCCTAGACTCCAGGTTGGTGCATCAAAGGAAAACTCTATGGGCTCAGTGACTGGCATGAACGTCCTTCCTGGAACTTGAACTCGAATCATCCAACGCTCCTCTTCTGGTAAAGTGGCGATGTAGGTCCCAATGAAGCTTGGTATTCCAATGTTCAGGTACCTAGTAACTTCCTTCAAGTGTCGTCCAAAAGGTGTATCTTCATCTGGTTGTGTAAACTTGTTCCTTGAGTCTGCCATCTTATAGAGTAGAAAAGGGAGAGGAGCCAAAAATGAGTAGAGAAGAGTGACCTATGGTTTTAGCTTAGTGGTCGTGTCCTACAGTCAGCTTGTGCTCTGATACCATCTTGTAGCGACCAGACCTCAAACTGTCCAGTCTCTGTGCATTAGTGTCATCCATGGATCGGTAATGCTGACATGCACAGTACTCGAGGATTTGTAACAGAGTTTTAATCACACACTTATTACATCGAATGTCTCAAAAGAGAACTTATTACAATAATATGGCTTAAGGCCATCTAAATAAGATAACATCGGAAGGCTTGGAAGATAAAGTGAGTCCATCAACTCCAACGGCATAGCTGAGTGAATGACAACGACCTATGGCACCTTACTCATCGTCTGAAAAGTCTGCAACATGATATGTTGCAGCCTGAAATGGGTCAGCACATGGAATATGTTGGCAATGTAACACATAGAGTAATGAACAGAATAAATGCTATCACTAGATGCATATGTGGCTGGTGGAAAGCTCTATATGGTTAAAGTTTTGCATAGAGCCAATTTTTTCCTACAACAAAGGAATAAATTTTATTTAACTATCATGGTGGTTGTTAAACATTGAGAAGGTTCCTCCAACTCAATCCCAATTAAGCAACATCAATTAACCCAACAAATTAATTTAGAGTGATGAGATCAACATGATAATCCAAGAACCAGATATCAAGATGTCCATAACCGGGGACACGGCTAACCATGATTAGTTTGTACACTCTGCAGAGGTTTGCGCACTTTTCCCCACAAGACTCGATCTCCTCCATTGAATTTCTCGCACTTCATGATGTTTGAGAAATGGATGACCGAGACACAGTCTTTCAGAAGCATTAACTCTCTACTTCGGGTAGACAGTACCACCTACATCCCCTATATCTGCTAGTCTACCTCTTTAAGAGCTCACGCAACATATTCAACTATGCTAGAGCCCATATTGGCTTGTGGATGCACACGGAAGTTTCTAGCATGAATAATCTTATGATCCCTTTGAGCCTGGGTGGCGAACCATAGGATGATCACACGGGTACTCCGGGATATCCTAGGACAACACTGGATTCTCCAGGTGCCCTAACAACCACTGGGTACTCCAGCGTGCCTCAACCAATCCACCCAGATGTGTATTTAAGTAACCACCTTAAGTTAACCATTAATTAACAATACTCACATCTGTCATGGATACACTCACCCAATCCACGTCTACGAGCATAGCATAGCAATACAAGCATAACGTAGAAGTAACTCCCAAAGTGTTTGATAAATAAAGGGCAATAGGTTCTACCACATCATCTACTTCCCAAACCCACATGTTAAATCAGATCCTAACCATGCAATGTTTGAGGGTTGTAACTAACGCATAAAAACTGGGTAATAAAGGGTATGATTAAAGTGTTACTTGCCTTGCTGATGATCCGCAAAATCTAGAGACTCGTAGTAGCACGCTTTGCACTCCAGGAATTCTATTACAAACAAACAATAACATACATAAGCACTCAAACTAGAAGCAGGGGTAAAACTCAAATAAGAAGATCTAACCAGAAAGTTCAACTGAGAAACTCCGGTTTGCAAAAAGAATCAAATCAAACGGAGCAACGAAACTTAAACTACGAAAGAAACAACATTCGTTTACTAATCTGGACTAAAGTCAAATTTTACAGTACCAAAATCTTGTTCAAGTTGGTTAAACAGAAAGAGGGCTTCGAGACGAAGATCTAGGCTCTTGTTTCAACTAATTTGGATAAATGAGTGAAAAGATAAACTAGAATGAAGATCAGGGCAGAAATCGCGATCGAAAATAATCGCGGAAAAACCCTAGAAAATGAGACGAACAGGCTAACGAACAAAGGTTCGCTGTCTGCGACTAACTGACAAACAACGTTCGTTAAAATGAACATATGGACGAATGTCCGCTAAATAACTAAACCAAAAAAACTGAACCGATCTAATTAAAAAAACTAGATCGAGGGTTTCTATTAAAAAACAAACGGTTTTTCTAGAAAAAAACGACGAACGGCGGCGACAGCGACGGGTACCTCCGGCGAGGTCCGGCAGGGCAGCGGGGCTCCGGCGGGGTGAGGGGTGACAGCAGCGCGCCGACGGGAGACGGCGGCGCGGGCGGCGACGAAGCTGCGCGGCGGCGGCGGCATTGGCTGCATCTGCGGGGTGCGGGCGGGCGATGGTGGCCGGCAGGGCGAGGCGGCGGGGCTGGCGAGGTATTTAAGGGGGTCGGGGGGGTCCGACTTGGGGAAGGGGGCACCCCCGGGCGGCGGCGGCGGCGGCAGTCCGAACTCCGGCGGGAGTCCAGCTCGGCCACGCTTGGGCAAGGCGGCGGCGCAGGTGGGCCGGCTGGGCCGCGGCCCAGTTTGGTCCACGGGACTTTTTCTTTCTTTAAAAAAAATTCCACTGAACAGGAAAATAAATCCTAAAAAAATAAAAAAGTTCTAAAATGCAAAAACAAATTTTTTCCGTCTAAATGAAATATTTAGAACAAGGTGAACATTTTCTTGCCTAAAAATTCAATTTTTCTAATTCAAATAAAATAGCAATAAAACCCCAAATAAAATAACTATTTGATTTTAATATTTTTCCTCCAATATTTCATTTATTTTGGAGAAGTCATATTATCTCCTCTCTTTTATTAAGACATTGGAAATATTTCAGAGATAAAAACGATAAAACCAAAATGATCCTCTTTTTAATATTTGAGAAAAACTCAAATATGAAAATAAATGAAATCCCCAACTCTCTCTGTGGGTCCTTGAGTTGCTTAGAATTTCTAGGATCAACCAAAATGCGATAAAATATGATATGCGATGTTGACCTATGTATAACATTCCAAATTGGAAATTTGGGATGTTACAGTAAGGTTGTTGGGACGTGCTTTTTGGGGAACGCTGGTCATGGTGGGGGCCAGGCACACGAGTGGTGGGGTGCCCATGCAAGCAGGGTTGCCAACAGTTGGCTACAGATGTGGTATGGGATAAAGACGCAGGGCCCACTTGCACAACATTTTTTTAGCTTTCCCTTTTCCATGTAAAGTTAAAAATAATGAAAGTTACAAGAAATCACTAGTTAGACTTTTGAAAGTTCAAGTTTTGAAAATTCTCAACTTCAATTTTTTTATCATTGAAAATGATTTTTTAGTTCCAACACATATCTATTGGTGATGTATACAAATTAAAAACAAACATATTACTGCACCTTTTTGACATATTATTACATAAAGTAATGTATATATGTAAAAATATTGTCATGTTTTTTTGGAGAAAGTGTGTAAATGTGTTTTTTGGTAACTTGACCATGTGGACCTTCGAGGACGAAAAAGCTCCTCCACTGTTTAATGCTCCCGCACTAGATAGGGTTGTTGGGAAGCGCTTTTTCGACAACACAGTCGTGATGGTGGGGCAAGGAACATGGAAGGCACCGGAAGCCATCGTCGTACACATGAGTGATGGGGGAAGGGGGTACGTCAGCAAGAGTTGGCAACAAACATGGTACCGGATGAAGAGGTGGCGCCTACCCGCATGGCATTTTCCACCTTTCCCTTTTCTTTTGTAAAGTTTTAAAAATGAAGCTAAAAGATATGACAAGTCAGAAATTTGAAAGTTCAAGTTCCCAAATATCTCAACTTTCAATTTTTAATATTAAAAATGTTTTTTAAAGTTCATTTTGAATATCCAAATATTCAAAAATCTAAAACCGAACTTTCTGAATTTTGATACATGAATCTTATGAAAGTGTCCTCAAAGAAAACTATGGATCATGTGCGCCATTCAAAAAGTGGAAAGTACACCATGGTAAGAATCGACCGCATGTGCTACCTGGCACATGATAGCACAAAATCAATGTATATGTAGAAATATTGTCATGTTTATTTTGGAAAAAGTATGTAAATGAGTTTTTTGGTAACCTGATCACATAAACCTTCGAGAACGAAACCGCTCCTCCACAGTGCGCCCCCAGTCAAGCATGGGAGCACACTGGATAGGGTTCTTCGGATGCGCTTTTTTGTGGCACACTTGTCATGGTGGGAGCCAGGAACGTGGAAGGCGCCTGTAGTCGTCATCATACGCGGGGTGGCGGAGCGGGCACACAAGCATGTGCAGTAACAGTTGGCTACACATGTGGTACTGGATGAAGAGGTAGGGCCTACCCTTGTGGCATTTTCCAAATTTCCTGTTTCTTGTGTAAAGTTCCAAAAATAAAAGTTAAAAATATTACATGTCGAAATTTTGAAAGTTCAAGAAAAATCTCAACTTCAAATTTTTGAACATTAAAAACGTTTTTAGAAGTTCATTTCGAATATCCAAATGTTCAAAATTTTAAAATTTTCCTGAATTTCGATACATGCATTTTATGAAAGTTGCCCTAAAGAAAAGTATGGATCATGTGCAACATTCAAAAAGTGGAAAGTACACCTTGGTAAGAATCCACCACGCAGGCTACCTGACACGTGGTAGCACAAAATCAATGTATATGTAGAAATATTATCAAGTTTTTTGAAAAAAAAAAGTGTGTAAATGAGAATGTTTTTTGCTAACCTGACTACGTGAACCTTCGAGAACGAAATCGCTTCTCGACAGTTTAATGCACCCCCAGTCAAGCATGGGAGCGCACACAGTAGGGTTCTTCGAACATGCTTTTTTTGCAGCACACTCATCATGGTGGGGGCCAGGAACGTGGAAGACACTGTAAGTGGTTGTCGTACGCGGGAGTGGTGGGGGTAGGGGCACGCAAGCATGTGCGGCAACAATTGGCCACACACCCGGTACCGGATGAAGAGGTGGGGCCAACCTACATGGCATTTTCCAACTTTCCCTTTTCTTGTGTAAAGTACAAAAAATGGAAGTTAAAAATATCATAAGTCGGATTTTTTTTCAAGTTTCAACAAATCTCAACTTTATTTTTTTGATTTTAAAAATGTTTTTAAATTTCATTTTGAATATTCAAATGTTCACAAATCTAAAATGTTTTTTCTGAATTCTGATACGTGCATTTGATGAAAGTGTCCCAAAAGAAAAGTATGGATCATGTGCGCCATTAAAAAAAATGGGAAGTACACCATTGGTAAGAATCGAGCGTGCGGGCTACCCGACACGTGGTAGCACAAAATCAATGCATATGTTGAAATGATGTCATGTTTTTTTGGAAAAAAGTGTGTAAATTAGTTTTTCTGGTAAGGTTAACTACTGTAAAAAATAATAAAATATTAATCCAAAGCTCACACAAATGTGTTTCTTAGATTGCATAAATTTGCCAAAACATAATGGAAAGAATATGCCATCAACACAACAACATACATAGAAGAATAAGTGTTTACAAAAATTAGCATTATGTGTCTACTTGACAAGGCAATGAAGCTGGAGAATTTCTCGATTGACAAATAAACAAATATATGAAAATTCTGCAAGGCACTTTGCAAAGAGATAATTATACACGATGGTGACTACTAAGGAATCTTGCAAAACAAAGAAGAGCATAGAGCCCTATGCCAGTCTTCCATGGGCAGCAAATGGAAAGTTCAACACCTAGAAGAACTACAGTACATCTCTACTGACCATGGTAGTGCAAAACCTTATAATGGTACACAGTAAACATGTGGGTCTACTTTCATTTTGTCTCTGCCTAGGACCTTACATGTCCCCAATGAGGCAAAAACAGTCAGCCAAATACCAACAGAGAATATGCATTAAAAGTAGATCATGAAGGCAGAGGAGGAGGAAACAATATAAGACTGACTGCATCAATAATATCGGGGTTAGCACCAGCCTCTAGTAAGCACTTCATGATACCGGGTAAGCCAATGTCTGCTGCCACCATCAAGATGACACTAAGGTTGTTGGGTCATTATGGTTGGCTCATGCATGCATGCATGCAGGCTAAAAAGCCGCGTAGCGTCAGGCACGCAGTACAGGCATCTAGCCTCAAAACTTGGCCAAAGCGAGACGACCTGCCCAATTGTCGCCTAAATCGATGGATTCTGGCCTAGACTGGTGGATTGTGGATTTAACAAGTTTTGCCCTCTTTTTACCTAAATCTGGGTCATTTTTAGGTAGAACCAAGACATGCCTAGCTTCGTATGCGTGAAAATTGGCTAGTGCCTTGGTAAACTTATGGGCTTGGACTGGTCTTCCCTTGGCAGGATTCAGTTCATTGCACCTTTCCTTGTTTGTCGACGCGGCAATATACTTACGTAGGCCATGTTGAAGCCAACTTGTGGGATTGAAGAGTTGTTTAGCTAACATGCATCGAGTGCACGAACGGGTTTGCATGCAATGCTTGCATGGTGTGTTTTAAGAAATCTAAGCTAACCTTGGCTTGGTGAGGACGACGGTCTATGACTATTTATAAGTTTCACACATAATCTTAATCAGGATTTTTGTTGTTTGGGCATATTATTTCTTGGGTCAATCACCATAAACCAAAACTAAATGAATGATTGTCTGATGTACATCAGTTATATAGTGAAAAAAACATAGTTCTATTGGAAGCAGATCTCAACCCATTGGAACGATAACTAACTACATTTCATAATTCCTTGTGGTGGTTTGCTCAGGGTGGGCATGCAAAGATCATTAATGAACAAAAGGAGCTTGTGGTTGTACAATTTATGTAATTCCATTTCCAAATGAACCAACTAGGAAATTAGCACGCTCTAGTAGTTCTGTTAATTTTGTTGCGTTGAAGAATTCAAAAGGTGTAATTGACATGAATTTTGACAATAGTTATAAGGAGGACCAATCACCATAAACCAAATCTAGATGAATGGATGTTTGATCTAGTACATCAGTTATAGAGTAAAAATAATATAGTGGTAACTAATTAAGCCCTAGTGATACTCTGCTCAGGGTGGGCATGCAAAAATCTCAAATGAACTACGCGGGGCAGTTGCAACCATCGATGGCTGAACAAAAAGGAAATTGTAGCAATAAAAATCCCTCATTTCCGAAGATGAACTAGACAGGAAATTAAACATACATAGACCATGGGCAACACAAGAAAGTCATCTTCTGAAGATCACTTTGTTTGAAGGATTCCATTGCACTGAAGTCCGCTATCAATGTATATACACATATAACAGAACAAACATATTATTGTTCATTTTTTACATATTATTTCATCAATTAATCTATGTACTTAGAATTATTGTCATGTTTTTTGGAAAAGCTGTGTAAATGAGTTCATTTTGACTATTCAAATGTTCAAAAATCTTTAAAAAAAACTGAATTTTGATACATGCATTTTATGAAAGTGTCCCCAAAGAAAAGTATGGATCATGCGGAAAGTATACCTTGGTAAGAATCGATCGTGCAGGCTACCCGGCATGTGGTAGCACAAAATCAATGTATATGTAGAATTATTGTAGTGTTTCTTTTATTCTGGAAAAAGTGTGTAAATTAGATTTTTTGGTAATTGTCCGCGAGAATCTTCGAGAATGAAACTACTCCTCCACGCACCCTCAGTCAAGCATGGGAGCACGCAGGGTAGGGTTGTTTGGACACTCTTATTTTGTGGCACACTCATCATGGTGGGGCCAGGAACGTGGAAGGCACCAGAAGCCGTCATCATACGCGGGAGTGGGATGGGGAGGGGGCACGCTAGAACTTGTGGCAACAGTTGGCTACACACTCGTTACCGGATCAAGAGGGAGGGCCTACCCGTGTACCATTTGACTGCTTTCCTTTTTCTTGTGTAAAGTTAAAAAATATCACAAGTTGGATTTTTTTTAAGTTCAACTTTTAAAAATTCTCAATTTTTTTGAACATTTGAAATGTTTTTAAGTTCATTTTGAATATCCAAATGTTCAAAATTCTTAAAATTGCCACAAACTTTCTGAAATTTGATACATGCATTTTATGGAAGTTTCCATAAAGAAAAATATGGATCTTGTGCGCCATTCAAAAAGTGGAAATTACACTTTTGTAAGAATCGACTGCGCGGGCAACCTTGCACATGTTAGCACAAAAACGATGTGTATGAAGAAATATTGTCATGTTTTTTTTGAAAAAAGTGTGTTGATGAGTTTTTTTGGTAACATGACCACGTGAAACTTCGAGAACGAGACCGGCCCTCCATAGTTTAATGCAACCCCAGTCAAGCAAGGTAGCACACTGGATAGGGTTATTTGGACATGCTTTTTTGCGGCACACTCGTCATGGTGGGTGCCAAGAACGTGGAAGGCGCCGGAAGTGGTCGTCGTACACGGGAGTGGGACACGCAAGCACGTGCGGCAAAAGTAGGCCACACACAGTACCAGATCAAGAGGGGGGGCCTACCCGCGTCACATTTTCCAGCTTTCCTTTTCTTGTGTAAATTTCAGACACAGAAAGTTAAAAAATATCACAAGTCGGATTTCTGAAAGTTTAATTCTTGAAAAACCTCAAGTTTAATTTTTTTTTCAACATTTAAAATGTTTTTTCAGTTCATTTTGAATATCCAAATGTTCAAAATTGTTAAAATTTCCACAAAACTTTTAAAATTTCGATACGTGCACTTTATGAAAGTTTCCCTAAAGAAAAGTATGGATCTTGTGCGCCATTCAAAAAGTGGAAACTACACCTTTGTAAGAATCAATTGCGCGGACTACCTGGCACATGTTAGCACAAGATCAATGTATATGTATAAATATTGTCATATTTTTTGGGAAAAATGTGTAAGTGAGTTTTTTGGTAACTTGACCACGTGAAACTTCGACAATGAATACACTTCTGCACAGTTTAATGCAGCCCCGGTCAAGCATGGGAGCGTACTGGATAGGGTTATTTAGATGCGCTTATTTTGGGGCACACTCGTCATGGTGGGGGCCAGGAACGTGGAAGGCACATGAAGTCGTCGTCGTACGCGGGAGTGGTGGGAAGAGGGGCATGCAAGCACATGCGGCAAGAGTTGGTTAGGCACGCGGTTCCAGATAAAGAGGTGGGGCCTACCCGCGTGGCATTTTCCAACTTTCCCTTTTCTTGTGTAAGGTACAAAAAATGAAAGTTAAAAAATATCACAAGTCGGATTTTTTTCAAGTTTCAAAATATCTCAACTTAAATTTTTTAACATTAAAAAAGTTTTTAATGTCTATTTTTAATATTCAAATGTTAAAAAATGTAACAAAAAAATCTGAATTTTGATACATGCATTTTATGATAGTGTCCCGAAAGAAAAGTATGGATCATGTGCGCCATTCAAAAAGTGGGAAGTACACCTTGGTAAGAATCCATCGTGTGCGCTACCCGGCACGTGATAGCACAAAATCAATGTATCTGTAGAAAACATTGTCATGTTTTTTGGAAAAAGCGTGTAAATTAGTTTTTTTTGGTAATTTGGTAACATAGACCTTCAAGAACGAAATCTCTCCTCCACGCACCCTCAGACAAGCATGGGAGCACACTTGGTAGGGCTGTTTGGATGCATTTTTTTGCGGCACACTCGTCATGCTGGGTCCGGGAACATGGAATGCGCCAGAAGCCGTCATCATACGTGGGAGTGCGATGGGGAGGGGACATGCAAGAACATGTGGCAACAGTTGGCTATACACAGTATCGGATCAAGAGGGGGGCCTACCCACGTAGCATTTTCATGGTTTCCTTTTTGTTGTGTAAAGTTCAGAAAGTGAAAGTTAAAAATATCACAAGTCGGAATTTTGAAAGCTCAAGTTTTGAAAATTCTCAACTTTAATTTGTTTAACATTTAAAATGGGGTTTTAAGTTCATTTTGAATATTCAAATGTTCAAAATTATTAAAATTGCCACAAAACTTTCTAAATTTTGATACATACATTTTATGAAAGTTGCCTAAAGAAAAGTATGGATCTTGTGTGCCATTCAAAAAGTGGAAAGTACACCTTTGTAAGAATCGACCACGCGGGCTACCTGGCACATGTTAGCACAAAATCAATGTATATGTAGAAATATTGTCATGTTTTTTTGGAAAAAGTGTGTAAATGAGTTTTTTGGTATCTTGACCACGTGAAACTTCAAGAATGAAACCGCCCCTCCACAGTTTAATGTAGCCCCAGTCAAGCATGGGAGCGCACTGCATAGGGTTATTTAGCCGCACTTTTTTTGCAGCACACTCGTCATGCTGGGGACCAGGAGCGTGGAAGGCACTGGAAGCCATCATCGTACGTGGCAGTAGGATGGGGAAGGGGCACACATGCACGTGCGGCAACAGTTGGCTACACACATAGTACCGGATCAAGAGGGGGGCCTACCCACGTAGCATTTTCAAGCTTTCCTTTTTCTTGTATAAAGGTCAAAAATTAAAGTTAAAAAAATATCACAAGTCGGGTTTTTAAAAGTTCAAGTTTTGAAAAATCTCAACTTGAATTTTTTTAATATTTTAATACCCAAATGTTGAAAATTCTTAAAATTGCCATAAAAATTTCCAAATTAGGATACATGCATTTTATCAAAGTTGCCCTAAAGAAAAGTATGGATCTTGTGCGCCATTCAAAAAGTGGATAGTACCTCATTGTAAGAATCGAATGCGTGGGCTACCTGGCACCTGTTAGCACAAAATCAATGTGTATGTAGAAATATTGTCATGTTTTTTTTGGAAAAAGTGTGTAAATGAGTTTTTTTGGTAACTTGACCATGTGAAACTTCGAGAACGAAACCGCTCCTCTACAGTTTAATGCAGCCCCAGTCAAGCACGGGAGCACACTGGATAGGGTTATCTGGACGCGCTTATTTTGCGGCACACTCGTCATGGTGGGGGTCAGGATCGTGGAAAGCGCTAGAAGTCGTCATCATACACGAGAGTGGTGGGGGGAGGGGCACGCTAGCACGTGCGGCAATAGTTTGCTTCACACTCGGTACTGGATGAAGAGTTGGGGCCTACCTGCATGGCATTTTCCAACTTTCCCTTTTCTTATGTAAAGTACAAAAAATGGAAGTTAAAAATTTATCACAAGTCGGAATTTTTCCATGTTTCAAAAAATCTCAACATTAACGTTTTTAACATTAAAAATGTTTTAATGTTCATTTTGAATAAAATGTTCAAAAACTCAAAAATCTGAATTTTGATACATGCATTTTATGAAAGTTTACAAAAGAAAAGTATGGGTCATGTCACCATTTAAAAAGTGGAAAGTACACCTTGGTAAGAATCGACCGTGCGGGCTACTCGACACGTGGTAGCACAAAATCAATTATATGTAGAAATGTTGTCATTTTTGGGAAAAATTGTGTAAATTAGTATTTTTGGTAATTTGGCCAGGTGAACCTTCGAGAACGAAACCGCTCTTCCATGCACCCTCAGTCAAGCATGGGAGCACACTTGGTAGGGTTGTTTGGACGCACTTTTTTGCGGCACACTCGTCATTGTGGGGGCCAGGAACGTGGAAGGCTGATACGTCTCCAACATATCTATATTTTTTTTTATTGTTTCATGATATTATAGTATCAATCTAGGATATTTATGTAACTTTTTGTCCTATTTTATATCATTTTTGGGACTAACCTTTTAACATAGTGCCTAGTGCCAGTTGGTGTCTTCTTCTTGTTTTCTTTTAGGAAATCAATAACAAATGGAGTCCAAACACTACGAAACTTTTTGACATTTTTGTCTGGACAAGAGAGACTCTAGAAGCTTCGGGAGGAGACCAGACGGCAAGCGAGGAGACGGCAAGGAAATAGGGCGCGTCCCCTGTTGCCTTGTGGGCCCCCCGTGGCTCCGTCTGACCTAATTCCAGCTATATTAATTCTCTAAAATCTAGAAACCAACAGAGAGTCGCCCAAAACCCTTTTTCCATCAGTGCCAGTTCATGTTCTTTCGCGTTCCCATCTGGAGCCCTTTTATGCTACTCTGTCGGAGGGGGAATGGGTCATGAGGGCTTCTACATCATCCTTGTGATGACCCACAAGTATAGGGAGTCAATCGTAGTCCTTTCGATAAGTAAGAGTGTCGAACCTAATGAGGAGCAGAAGGAAATGACAAGGGGTTTTCAACAAGGTACTTTCTGCAAGCACTAAAATTGTAAGTAGTGAATAGTTTGATAGCAAGATAAGTTGTAACAAGCAAGTAACGGTAACGATAAACAATGTGTGGCAAGGTAGCCCAATCCTTTTGTGGCAAAGGACAGGCCAAAACGGTATCTTATAATAAGCAAAGCGTTCTTGAGGGTACACTGGAATTTCATCTAGTCACTTTCATCATGTTGGTTTGATTTGTGTTTGCTACTTTGATAATTTGATATGTGTGTGGACTGGTGCTTAGGTGTTGTTCTTACTCGAACAAACCTCCTACTTATGATTAACCCCCTCGCAAGCATCTTCAACTACGAGAAAAGTATTAATATAAAATCTAACCATAACATTAAACTTTAGGATCCAAATCGGTCTCTTATTAAATAGCGCATAAACTAGGGTTTAAGCTTATGTCACTCTATCAACCCATCATCTAATAACTACTCCACATTGCATTCCCTTAGGCCCAACTATGGTGAAGTGTCATGTAGTCGACGTTCACATGACACCACTAAGGGAATCACAACATACATATCATCAAAATATCGAACACATATCGTCCACATGATTACTCAACAAGATTTCTCACGTGACCTCAAGAACAAAAGTGACTAATCACAAATGATAATCATGCTCAAGATCAGAGGGGTATTAAATAGCATAATGGATCTGAACATATAATCTTCGACCAAATGAACCATATGGTAATCAACACTACTAGTCACCCACAAGCACCAATCTAAGGCTTCGGTGCAAAGATTGAACACAAGAGATGAACTAGGGTTTGAGAGCAATTGGTGTTGTTGAAGATGTTGATTGAGATTGCCCTCCCATAGATGGGAGAGTTGGTGGTGATGACGATGACAATGATTTCCCCCTCCGGGAGGGAAGTTCCCCTGGCGGAATCGCTCCTTCGGAGGGCAAGTGCTCCTGCCCAAGTTCCGCCTTGAGACGGCGGCGCTTCGTCCCCAAAGTCCCCCCCCCCTTATTTTTTCTAGGTAAAAATGACTTATATACCATAAGAGGGGCACCAGAGGTGGGCCGAGGAGGGAACAATCCACCAAGGCATGCTTGGGGGCCTGGCGCGCCCAGGTGGGTTGTGCCCACCTGGTGGGCCTCCTCCAGTAGTTATTTGCTCCAGTATTTTTCTTTATTCCAAAATTATTCTTCGTAAAGTTTCAGCTCATTTCAAGGTGTGCAGAATAGGTAACTCTGACGTAGCTTTTCCAGGTCCAGAATTCCAGCTTCCGGTATTCTCCCTCTTTGTGTAAACCTTGCATATTATGAGAGAAAAGGCATTATAATTACTCCAAAACGCATTATTATGCATAAAACATAGTAAATAACAGTAGGTAAACATGATGCAAAATGGACGTATCAACTCCCCCAAGCTTAGACCTCACTTGTCCTCAAGCGAAAAATCGATATCGAAAAACATGTCCACATGCTTAGAGAGAGACGTGTCGACAAAAACAAAATATGGACATAAAAGCATCATGTATATTATTATAAAAGCAACAAGCTTTATCATAGAACTTTTACAACATAACTTCTATCATAAACTTCTTATGAACAACTAACAATTCATCACAACATCGAGGTATAAAGCATAAACTCTATTGAAAACCAACAAACTATGTTCTCAGTCAAGTTTGCAACACAATTCATCATATTTTCTGGAAGGGTCATGTATCGGAGCCTTTAGGCAAGTCCACATACTCAACCATCATATAATCTTCTATTATTACTAACACCAAATGCATACCCATGAGCAAAACGTTTCAACCAGACACATAGGAAGTTAGGGGCTTATAGTTTCACCTCCCAACGTATTCACCTCAAGGGTGATGTCAAAAATAATAACTCATGCCCACCCATATTCAACTGGATATATGTGCCTAGATCTTCCTCACCACATGATGCTTGCGAAAGAGAAAATAAAAATGAATAGGAAGAATACTTTGACTCTTGCATAAAAGTAAATACATGAAAATAAAAGATAATCCCTTCGCAGAGGGAAGCATAGGTTGACATGCGCTTTTTGGTTGTATTCTCAATCTCTTAGTGCAAAAGAACGTCACGTTATATTGCCCCTTGTGGTAGCAACCTTTATTATGCAGTCTGTCGCTTTTATTATTTTGCCATCACAAGTTCGTACAACACTCATTTTTCTCTTACACTAAATGATCTAACACATTTTGAAACAATTTTTATTTCCTTATTGCACCGATGACAACTTACTTGAAGGATCTTACTCAATCCATAGGTAGGTATGTTGGACTCTCAAAGCAAGATTTGGGTTTAAGTGTTTTTGGATGCACAAGTAGTATCTCTACTTAGTGCGGAATTTTTGGCTAGCAAAGATAGGGGCAAGCACCACATGTTAAAGGATCTATGACAATATAACTTCTATGTGAATATGAACAAACATAAATCATTACATTGTCTTCCTTGTCCAACGTCAACAAATTTGGCATAAAATATTTTGATGGGGGCTCACAATCATAAAAGATGTCCAAGATAGCATATTTGCATGTGAATCTTCTCTTATTAATTCTTTCATGAATTGCATCATTGACCAATGATATGTTTGTTAATCTCCAATAAATTTTACTACTTATACTTTTCCTTATGTGATGTCATTACTTACCATAAGATTAGCATATGATCTTTTTTCATTTATTTTCTCTTCTCTTTATTGGAACATGAAAGTAAAGAAAGCAAAGCTCAAACTAAACTTTATTATATATCTCGCACATGATTACAAGGGTAGATAGATCACTAAGCAAGACACTCAAAAATATCGAACTAGACTTTTCTTCAACTAAATCAAAACATAACCGAGGATCGAACTAAGATAAATAAAGGCAAAAGATAGTGATGGTGATACGATACCGGGGCACCTCCCACAAGCTTGGCACAAGCCAAGGGGAGTGCCCGTACCTGATACTCAAGTCTCCTTTGGTGGTTAAGAAGGTGGTGGTGGTGATGAGGTAGTAGCGAGTTTGTCCTCCGATTTCCATGGTAGTGGCTCACCGTCATAAGAGGAAGAACGAGTGTCGCGAGTCCTGCAACTAGCAGCCAAACTCATACCTTTAAACGTTGCCTCATATTCAAAGACTTGGTTTTGGAGATCATAAATCTGGCTTTGCATAAAGTTGATTTGCTTGGTGAGGGTGAAGACGATGGACCGACCATCCACCTTGAGATCATAGGTGAGATCCGTAATCATGAGGCGATTGGCATTGAGTCCAGGCTCCACCATGCCCTTGCACTTGAAGACGTCTTGTTCCATGGCTTCGAGCCTAGCCTCCATGGTCCCCTTCCCCTTGGGTCCCTGGACATCTCGGATGTGGAGCACCCCCTCACGCATCTCAATGTCTTGAGGGGCTGCATTCCCACAAATATGGGTTGATGACGTTGTCAAACAACTTGTCCTTGGAGGAGCTCAAGGTGGCCATGGCAATCTAGATCTATCAGAAAAATAGCAAGAAAGAAGAATAGAAGATTTCTCTGTGATACGATGATTAATAGGTTCGGGGGGCATATAAAGATTTTTTATCTTGGGAAACAATCAAACGGGAGAAAACAGAGTCCTGAAGGTACCCGAGGTGGGCACAACCCACCTTGATGCGCCTGGCAGCCAGGCGCGCCTTGGTGTCTTGTGCCCACCAGGGTTGCCTTCCTGGTTGTTTCTTATTTTCCTAATTTTGTAATATTCCAAAACTAACAAAAAATATTTTTGCGGATTTTTGGAGTCTTTTTACTTACCGTATCACGTACCTCCTTTTATTCACGATTCTGGAGTGTTCCAGAAGGTTTCTTTTATGTGTTCCTCCAATGTCATGGTTTGAATAATATTGCTCTCAACATTAATAGGCGTACCTCAGATATAGTGTTTAATTCTTTGCCCATTGACAACCTTCAGGTTAGTACCTTCGGCATTATTTATTTTGATAGCTCCAGAACGAAAACTTCTTCGATAACATACGGTCCTTCCCATTTGGAGAGAAATTTTCCTACAAAGAATCGGAAACGAGAGTTGTATGAAAGAACATATTTTCCCCAACTTTGAACTCACGCTTTTGGATTCTTTTATCATGCCATCTTTTAGCCTTTTCTTTAAATAATTTGGCATTTTCATAAGCTTGTGTTCTCCATTCATCTAATGAGCTAATATCAAATAACCTCTTTTCACCGGCAAGTTTGAAATCATAGTTGAGTTCTTTAATTACCCAATATGCTTTATGTTCTAGCCCAAGAGGCAAATGACAAGATTTCCATAAGCCATTTTATAAGGAGACATACCCATAGGATTTTTATAAGCTGTTCTATAAGCCCAAAGTGCATCATCTAGTTTCTTGGACCAATTATTTCAGGACCTATTGACAGTTTCTTTGTAAAATTAATTTTATTTCTCTACTGCTAAGTTCAACTTGACCACTAGACTGAGGATGATAGGGTGATGCAATTCTATGGTTAACATCATACTTAGTAAGCATTTTACGGAAAGCACCATGAATAAAGTGTGAACCACTGTGAGTTATTAAATATCTAGGAACTCCAAACCTTAGGAAAATAACTTCCTTAAGCATTTTAATAGAGGTGTTGTGATCAACACTATTAGTTGGAATAGCTTCTACCCACTTAGTAACATAATCAACAACAACCAAAATATGTGTATACCCATTAGAGGAAGGAAAAGGTCCCATATAATCAAAACCCCAGACATCAAATGGTTCAACAGCAAGAGAATAATTCATAGGCATTTCTTGACGCTTACCGATATTACCTATTCTTTGGCATTCATCACAAGATAAAACATACTTACGGGAATCCTTGAAGAGAGTAGGCCAGTAAAAACCAGATTGCAATACCTTGTTAGCAGTTCTATCTCCCGCGTGATGTCCCCCATAAGCTTTGGAGTGACATTTCCGTAGGATTTGTTCCTGTTCATGCTCAGGTACACAACGTCTAATAATACCATCTACCCCTTCTTTATATAGGTGTGGGTCATCCCAAAAGTAATGTCTTAAATCATAGAAGATTTTTTCTTGTGTTGGTATGTGAAACTAGGTGGTATATATTTAGCAACAATATAATTAGCGTAGTCAGCATACCAAGGAGTGTTATGAGAGAAATTTATTATAGCTAGTTGTTCATCAGGAAAGCTATCATCAATAGGTAGTGGGTCATCAAGAACATTTTCTAGCCTAGACAAGTTATCAGCTATGGGGTTCTCAACTCATTTTCAATCAGTAATGTGTAAATCAAATTCCTGTAGCAAGAGAACCCACCTAATAAGTCTAGGTTTAGCATCTTTCTTTTCCATGAGATATTTTATAGTAGCATGATCAATGTGAACAGTTACTTTAGAATCAACAGTATAAGATCTAAATTTATCACAAGCAAACATGACTGCTAAAAATTCTTTTTCAGTGGTAGCATAATTTCGTTGAGCATTGTTGATGTCTACTATGCAACTTTATTCTTGTACACTCGTGTTGGGCCTCCAAGCGCAGAGTTTTGTAGGACAGTAGAAATTTTCCCTCAAGTGGATGAACTAAGATTTATCAATCAATGGGAGGCGTAGGATGAAGATGTTCTCTCTCAAACAACCCTGCAACTAAATACAAGAAATCTCTTGTGTCCCCAACACACCCAATACAATGGCAAATTCTATAGGTGCACTATTTCGGCGAAGAGATGGTGATAAAAGTGTAGTATGGATAGTAGATATGAGTTTTTGTAGTGCGAAGAATAAAAAACAGCAAGGTAGTAAATAGTAAAGCGGAGCACAAACGTTATTGCAATGATGGAAAATGAGGCCTAGGGTGCATACTTTCACTACTGCAATCTCCCGAGTTCCTATTAGCGGAGAACAAAAGATAGAAATTGTTTGTAGGGTATGAAACCACCTCAAAGCTATTCTTTCTAATCAATCTATCCTAGAGTCCGTACTAAAATAACACAAAGTTATTATATCCAATCAATCTAACCAAGAGTTCATACTAAAATAAAACCATATGACACACATCAACCAACTCTAATGTCACCTAGATACTCCAATGTCACCACAAGAATCCGCGAGTTAATTCTATGATATGCATCAAACAACTTCGTGATCATATTATTCAGTCCACAGAAAGAACTACAAGGAGACCCCAAAGTTTCTATTAGAGAAAATATAATAAAAACGCGCATCAATCCCCTATGCATAGATTACCCCAATGTCACCTCGGGAATCTGCAAGTTGAGTGCCATAACATACATCATGTGAATCAATATGATACCCCATTGTCACCTCAGGTATTCATACCGCAAGACATACATCATGTGTTCACAGATCTGAACATTCAATCCGACAAGAAAAAACTTCAAAGGGTAAAGATTCAATTCATCACAACAAGAGTAGAGAGGGGAGAAACATCATATGATCCATCTATGTTAACAAAGCCCATGATACATCAAGATCGTGACATCTCAAAGATCACGAGAGAGAGAGAGAGAGAGAGATTAAACACATAGCTACTGGTACAAACCCTCAGCCCCGAGGGTGGACTACTCCCTCCTCATCGTGGTGGCCGCCGGGATGATGAAGATGGCCACCGGTGATGATCTCCCCCTCTAGCAGAGTGCCGGAATGGGGTATAGATTGGATCTTGTGGATATAGAGGGCTGCAACGGCTGGAACAGAAATTTTGTCGACTCCCTGAGGGTTTTTGGAATATTTGAGAATTTATAGGGCGAAGAGGGGGTGCAGGAGGCCACCGAGGTGGGCACAACCCACCGGGGCGAGCCTGGGGGCCCAGGCGCACCCTGGTGGGTTGTGCCCCCTCGGGGCACCCCCCACGTGCTCTCTAGCCCATTGGATGTCTTTTGGTCCATAAAAAATCCACAAAAAGTTTCGCGGTGTTTGGACTCGGTTTGATATTGATTTCCTGTGATTTAAAAAACAAGCAAAAAACAGCAACTGGCACTGGGCACTGGGTCAATAGATTAGTCCCAAAAAATGATATAAAGTTGCTATAAAACAATTGTAAAACATCCAAGAATGATAATATAACAGCATGAATACTTCATAAATTATAGACGCGTTGGAGACGTATCAGCATCCCCAAGCTTAATTCCTACTCGTCCTCGAGTAGGTAAATGATAAAAGAAATAATTTATGAAGTGTGAATGCTAGAAAAGTGCACAAGTTTGATCAATGACAATTTCAGTCACTTTTCCTAGCATCATAACAGCAATTCTTTCTTATAAAACTTCTCATGTTAAAGTAGCAACCAATTCACATGTTAAGATTCAAACAATGAATTCTCTTGAAACTCAACAACCTATATTCTTAGTCACCAAACAATTGCAATTCAACTTATTCAATACAGTCTAAGTAAGAGCTCCACATACTCAACCATCAAATAGTCTTCTATGATTGCTAACACTCACCACATACACATGAGCAAAACATTTCAACCAGAGACATAGAAAGATAGGGGCTTATAATTTCGCGTCCCAACGTATTCACCTCAAGGGTGATGTCAACAATAATAACTCATGCTACCCATATCCAACTGGATATATGTGCCTAGATCTTTCCTCACCACATGATGCTTGCCAAAAGGGAAAAATAAAGGAATGGAGAGAAAAACTTTGACTCTTGCATGAAAGTAAATACATAAAAGTAAAAGGTAAGCCCTTCGCAGAGGGAAGCAGAGGTTTCCATGCGCTTTTTGTTTGTATGCTCAATCCCTTAGTGCAAAAGAACATCATGTTATATTCCTCCTTATGATAGCAACCTTTATTATGCAGTCTATCGCTTTTATTCTTTGCCATCAGAAGTTCGTACAACGCTCAATTTTCCCTTACACTAAATGATATAACACTTTTAGAAGCAATTTTTTTGCCTTATTGCACCGATGACAACTTAGGTGAAGGATCTTACTCAATCCTTAGGTAGGTATGGTGGACTCTTGAGAATAGGATTTGAGTTTGAGGGTTTTTGGATGCACAAGTAGTATCTCTACTTGGTGCGAAATTTTTGGTTAGCAAAGATGGGGGGCAAGCACCACATGTTGAAGGATCTATGAAAATATAACGTCTATGTGAATATAAACAAACATAAATCATTATGTTGTCTTCCTTGTCCAACGTCAACAATTTTGGCATATAATATTTTTATGGGGGCTCACAATCACAAAAGATTTCCAAGATAGTGTTTTTGCATGTGAAAGTTCTCTTCCTTCTACTAATCATTCATGAATTGCTTGTATGACCAATATTGTGATGGTCAAGCTTCAAAAGATTTCACTTTCTAAACCCAATGTGAATCTACCACTAGGCATGATATGAACATACAATTTCAACTTCATGATATTCAATTCATTCAACAATTTACTCATAGTATATAAGTGAAGCACAAGAGTAAATGACAAGCTACTCCAAAAAGATATAAGTGAAGATCAAGCGAGTAGTTATGTAAATGGGTAGCTATTTGAGGATTCTATTTTATTTAAAACTTTCAAATCTAAGGATTTTATTAAAACAGCAATCAAGACAAAACAAAATGACATTCCAAGAATAGCACAACTCATGTGAAGAAGCAAAAACTTAGGCTCAACCGGTACTAACCGGTAATTGTTGAAGAAGAAAGGTGGGATGCCTACCGGGGCATCCCCAAGCTTAGATGCTTGAGACTTCTTGGAAAATTATCTTGGGATGCCTTGGGCATCCCCAAGCTTGAGCTTTTGTGTCTCCTTAATTCCTCTTATATCACGGTTTCCCTAAATCTCAAAAATTTCATCCACACAAAACTCAACCAGAACTCGTGAGATAAGTTAGTATAAATCAATGCAAAACCTTATCATTCTCAATAACTAAAATTATTATTCAACATTGCATGCTAAATGCCTCTGCATATTTAATAGTTCTATCCTCAAATAGAATCATTAAACAAGCAAACATATGCAAACATAACAGCAATCTGCCAAAACAGGACAGTCTATAAAGAGTGCAAAATTCATCATACTTCCCTAACTCAAAAAATCCTGAAAAATTACCACACTGTAGAAAATTTATCAAAGATTATTGTGCAAAAATTTTCAACATTTTATCACATTCTGACTTTTATCGGGAATTTTTGCAACAATGATAAACTTTCCGTTTTGAAACAGCAACATGTAGACTTGCAAAATGAGCATGGCAAAGGCAATACTTGACATTTTTATTGAAATAAAAGATGCAAAGCATTATTATAAATAACAGAAAGAAAATCCTAGTAAAATAAAATGACGTTCCAAGCAAAAAACATATCATGTGATGAATGAAAAATATAGCTCCAGGTGTGGTTACCGATAATGTTAGAGACGAAAGAGGGGATGCCTTCCAGGGCATCCCCAAGCTTAGTTTCTTGGATGTTCCTTGAATATTACCTTGTGGTGCCTTGGGAATCCCCAATCTGAGGGTCTTGTCACTCCTTATTCTCCTCATATCGACATCTCACCCAAAACTTGAAAATTTCGATCACAGAAAACTTACGGAACTTCGTGAGATAGATGAGTATGATAAAGAGAAAACCATTTCACTTTGGTACTGTCAAAGACAAGATTCATATTTGTTTCCACACAATTCCTACTGTATCATATCCCTTCCACAATTTATAGTGAGAAATATAAGCCATAGAAACAAGGAAACAAGCAAACTATGCATTGAAAACACAATCTATCAAAAACAGAACAATCTGAAGTAATCTGTATTCCAAGTCTCCAACCATACTTTGTAACTCCAAAAATTCCGAAAAATTAGGAAAATGTAGGGAATTTGTATATATATCACCTGTAAAAAATCAGATCAAAAGCACATTCCAGTTAATTGTCAAAATTCCTGGACTGTGTGCAAAAGGTTCTATTTTTGGACAGAATCAAGTCAACTATCATCCACACTATCCCAAAGGCTTTACTTGGCACTTTATTGAAACAAACGCAATAAAACATGATTAATACAGTACCATAATCATGTGAACACACAAAAACAGTAGGTAAAAGTGTCGGGTTTTCTCCCAACAAGCGCTTTTCTTTAATGCCTTTTTAGATAGGCATGATGAGTTCAATGATGCTCGCGTAAAAGATATGAATTGAAACACAAAAAGAGCATCATGAAGCATATGACTAGCACATTTAAGTTTAACCCACTTCCTATGCATAGGGATTTTGTGAGCAAACAATTCATGGGGGCAAGAATCAACTAGCATAGGAAGGCAAAACAAGCATAACTTCAAAACTTTCAACATAAAGAGAGGAAACTTGATATTATTGCAATTCCTATAAGCATATGTTGCTCCCTCATAATAATTTTCAGTGGCATCATGAATGAATTCAACAATATAACTATCATATAAAGCATTCTTTTCATGATCCGTAAGCATAGAAATTCATTCCTCTCCACATAAGCAAATTTATTCTCATGAAAAGTAGTGGGAGCAAACTCAACAAAATAACTATCATGGGATTGAAAATTAAAATCATGATGACAAGTTTCATGGTTATCATTATTCTTTATAACATACATGTCATCACCATAATCATCATAGCTAGGAACTTTGTTGTCATAGTCAATTGGAACATCTTCCAAAATAGTGGATTCGTCATTAAATAAAGTCATGACCTCTCCAAATCCACTTTCATTATTGTAATCATCAAAAATAGGAGGCATGCTAACATCATAATAATTTTTATCATCAAAACTTGGGGGACACAAAATATCATCTTCATCAAACATAGCATCCCCAAGCTTATGGCTTTGCATATCATTAGCATCATGGATATTCAAAGAGTTCATACCAACAACATTGCAATCATGCTCATCATTCAAAGATTTTTTGTCAAACATTTTATTGAATTCTTCTTCTATCAATTGAGCAGAATTTTCCTTTCCATAATTTTCATGAAAGACATTATAAAGATAAATAATATGAGCAACCTTGATTCCATTTTTTTAGTTTTCTTTTATAAACCAAACTAGTGATAAAACAAGAAACTAAAAGATTCAATTGCAAGATCTAAAGATATACCTTC
Source organism: Triticum timopheevii (assembly GCA_963921465.1). Lineage (NCBI taxonomy): Eukaryota > Viridiplantae > Streptophyta > Magnoliopsida > Poales > Poaceae > Triticum > Triticum timopheevii. Next base: position 91,033,978 of record OY997264.1, on the reverse strand, counting down.
AAGCACTCACCTCCCCGGCAACGGCGCCACAAAAGAGCTTCGTTGGCCAGATGTGAGTGCCGCTAACCTAACCTCCCCGGCAACGGCGCCAGAAAAGAGCTTGATGTCTACTACGCAACTTTATTCTTGTAGACTCGTGTTGGGCCTCCAAGCGCAGAGTTTTGTACGAAAGTAGCAATTTCCCCCCAAGTGGATGACCTAAGGTTTATCAATCCGTGGGAGGCGTAGGATGAAGATGGTCTCTCTCAAACAACCCTGCAACCAAATACAAGAAATCTCTTGTGTCCCCAACATACCCAATACAATGGAGAATTGTATAGGTGCACTAGTTTGGCGAAGAGATGGTGATAAAAGTGTAGTATGGATAGTAGATATGGGTTTTTGTAGTGCGAAAAATAAAAAACAGCAAGGTAGTAAATAGTAAAATGGAGCACAAACGGTATTGCAATGATGGAAAATGAGGCCTAGGGTGCATACTTTCACTGGTGCAATCTCTCAACAATGCTAATATAGTTGGATCATATGATTATCCCTCAAAGTGCAATAAAGAATCACTCCCGAGTTCCTATTAGCGGAGAACAAAAGATAGAAATTGTTTGTAGGGTACGAAACCATCTCAAAGCTATTCTTTCATATCAATCTATCCTAGAGTTCGTACTAAAATAACAGAAAGCTATTCTTTCCGATCAATCTAACCAACAATTCTTACTAAAATAACACAATATGATACACATCAACCAACTCTAATGTCACCTAGATACTCCAAGTGTCAAAAAAAAACCTAGATACTCCAATGTCACCACAAGTATCCGCGAGTTAATTCTACGATGTGCATCAAACAACTTCATGATCATATTATTCAATCCACACAAAGAACTACAAGGAGACCCCCAAAGTTTCTATCGGAGAAAATATAATAAAGACATGCATCAACCCCTATGCATAGATTACCCCAATGTCACCTCGGGAATCTGGAAGTTGAGTGCCATAACATACATCAATTGAATCAATATGATACCCCATTGTCACCTCAAGTATTCATACCGCAAGACATACATCATGTGTTCTCAGATCTGAACATTAAATCCGACAAGACAAAACTTCAAAGGGTAAAGATTCAATTCATCACAACAAGAGTAGAGAGGGGAGAACATCATATGATCCATCTATATTAACAAAGCCCATGATACATCAAGATCATAACATCTCAAGATCATGAGAGAGAGAGATTAAACACATAGCTACTAGTACAAACCCTCAGCCCTGAGGGTGGACTATTCCCTCCTCATTGTGGTGGCCGTCGAGATGGTGAAGATGGCCATCAGTGATGATCTCCCCCTCCGAAGGAGTGCTGGAACGGGGTCTAGATTGGACCTCGTGGATACAGAGGCCTGCGGCGGTTGGAACAAAATTCCGTCGACTCCCCGTGGTTTTTTGGAATATTTGAGAATTTATAGGGCAAAGAGGGGGTGTAGGAGGCCACCGAGGTGGGCACAACCCACCGGGGTGCGGTTGGGGGCCCAGGCGCGCCCTGGTGGGTTGTGCCCCCCTCGGGGCACCCCTCAAGTGCTGCTTTAGCCCATTGGATGTCTTCTGGTCCATAAAAAATCCACAAAAAGTTTCACGATGTTTGGACTCCGTTTGATATTGATTTCCTGCGATGTAAAAAACAAGCAAAAAACAGCAACTGGCACTAGGCACTGGGTCAATAGGTTAGTCCCAAAAAATGATATAAAGTTGCTATAAAATGATTGTAGAACATCCAAGAATGATAATATAATAGCATGAATACTTCATAAATTATAGATATGTTGGAGACATATCAATTGTCTAGAGTTTTACTAGCATAATGGATAACATTATTATTTTTATCAACTTTTTGTCCTTGAACAGCACCAACATCATAATCACTAGCATCACACATAATTTCAAAAGGCAAGTTCCAATCAGGTGGTTGAACAATAGGTGCAGTAGTTAAGGCTTTCTTAAGTGTTCAAAGGCTTCTATTACAATCATCATCGAAAACAAATGGAACATCCTTTTGTAAAAGATTTGTAAGAGGCCTAGAAATTTTAGATAAGTCTTAAATAAACCTCCTATGGAAACCAGCATGACCAAGGAAACTATGAATACCTTTAATATCTTTAGGACATGGCATTTTCTCAATTACATCAACTTTAGCTTTATCCACCTAAATACCTCGTTCAGAAATTTTATGCCCCAAGACAATACCTTCATTAACCATAGAGTGGCACTTCTCCCAATTCAAGACAAGATTAGTTTGCTCACATCTATGCAATATTCGATCAAGCTTGCTTAATCAATCATCAAAAGAAGTTCCGTAAACGAAAAAGTCATCCTGAAAACCTCAACAATCTTTTCATAAAAATCAGAGAATATAGCAGTCATACATCTCTGAAAGGCAGCAGGTGCATTGCATAAACCAAAAGGCATATGTTTATAAGCATAAGTTCCAAAAGGGCAAGTAAAGGTGGTTTTCTCTTGATCAGGTTGTGAAACAGGTATTTGAGAAAACCAGAATATCCATCAAGAAAGCGAAAGTGTGTGTGCTTATATAGTATTTCTAGCATTTGATCAATAAAAGGCAAAGGGTAATGATCTTTTCTAGTTGCTTTATTTAATTTTCTAAAATCAATTACAATTCTATAGCTAGTGACAATTCTTTGTGGAATAAGTTCATTTTTATCATTAGGAACAACAGTAATACCTCCCTTCTTAGGGACACAATGAACGGGACTTACCCATCTACTATCATCTGTGGGGTAGATTATACCTGCTTCAAGAAGCTTTAGTATTTCAGTTCTTGCCACTTCTTTCATATTAGGATTCAAACATTGTTGATGATCAACAACAGGTTTAGCATCAGGTTCCATATTAATCTTGTGCTAACATAGAGTGGGAATAATGCCCTTAAGATCATCAAGAGTATACAATAGCAGCTCGGTGCTTCTTCAGAATTTTCAATAATCTTTCTTCTTCATGTTCTGAATTGTTAGCACTAATAATAATAGGATATATCTTTTTCTCATCAAGATAAGCATATTTTAAAGTATCTGGCAATTGTTTTAAATCAAACACAGGGTCACATTTAGATGGAGGAGGACCTCCTAGAGTTTCAATAGGCAAATTGTGTTTAAGCAGAGGTCATTGTTCAAAGAATATTTTATACATTTCATTTCTTTCATGCATATGCATATCATTTTCATGGTCTAGAAAATATTGTTCTAGTGGATCAGTAGGAGGCACGGCAATAGAAGCAAGACCAATTATTTCATCCTTACTAGGTAATTCTTTCTTATGATGTTTTTTACTAAACTTAGAGAAATAAAACTCATGAGACTCGTCACAAAAACTAACACCAACGGTTTGTTTATGACAATCTATTTTAGCATTAACTATGTTCAAGAAAGGTCTACCAAAGATAATGGGACAAAAGTCGTCTTATGGGGAACCAAGAACAAGAAAACCAGTGGATATTTTACTTTCCCACACAAGACCTCAACATCTCTAATAATCCCAAGTGGTGTGATGGTGTCTCTATTAGCAAGTCTAATAGTAACATCTATGTCTTCTATTTCAGCGGGTGCTATATCATTCATGATTTCTTTGTATAAGGTAAAAGGAATACCACTCACGCTAGCACCTATGTCACATAAACCATGATAACTATGATCTCCTATTTTAAATGAGACAACAGGCATGCCAACAGCAGGTCTATGTTTATCTTTTTTATCAGGTTTAGCAATTCTAGCAGCTTCACCAAAGAAGTAAATAACATGCCCATCTATATTTTCTACCAAGAGATCTTTAACCATAGCAACACTAGCTTCTACTTTGATTTGTTCAACATTTTTAGGTGCTCTAATATTACTTTTATTAACCACGTTTGAAACCTTAGCATGTTCATTTGTCCTAATTGGGAAATGTGCTTTTTCAATATAAGCAGTAGGAACAACTGGATCAACATTGTAAATAGTTTCATCTTTGTAATGTTTCTTTAGTTTCTTATATAATAGGGGAGTGATATTTGAACCACTTCTCCTTAGGGAGATCAAAATGAGTAGCAAATGATTCACAAAAAGAGGCTACTATCTCAGAGTCAATTCCATATTTAGTGCTAAACTTTTGAAATGCAACGGTATTCATAAAAGATTTAACACAATCAAACTTAAGATTAATACCTGGCTCTTTACCTTCGTCGAGTTCCCAATCTTCAAAGTTGCATTAAATTCTTTCTAAAAGATCCCACCTGAATTCAATAGTCTTCTTCATGAAAGAACCAGCACAAGAAGTATCGAGCATGGATCGATCATCATGAGAAAGCCGAGCATAAAAATTCTGAATGATATATAATTTCTCTCTAAAGCTCATGATTGGGGCATGAATATAACATTGACTTAAGCCTTCCCCAAGCTAAAGTGATACTTTCTCCTTCATGAGGCCAAAAATTATATATGTAATTCCGATCACGATGAACTAGATGCATAGGATAAATTTTTTGGTGAAATTCCAATTTCAATTGATTCCAGTTCCAAGATCCAATATCATCGCATAATCTATACCATGCCAATGCTTTTAACTTCAAAGATAAAGGGAAAACCTTCTTCTTAGCTTAATCTCCGAGTAAATCTGCAAGCTTAAATAATCCACATATATCAAGTGCATATCAGGATATTCGGTTCCATCTCCTGCATAAGGATTAGCTAGCAGTTGTTCTATCATACCCGAAGGAATTTCAAAACCAATATTTTCAGTAGGTGCAGTAGGTTGTGGGGCAACTAATTGTGGTTCTGGTCAAGGTGAAGATACCCCAAACAAACCCCTCAAAGGATTGTTCTCCATAGTAGCAAGTAACAATAAATTTCAGCACGTAGTAAATATTTTCCCTTACCAAGAGTGCTTCACTCCCCGGCAACGGCGCCAGAAAAGAGCCTTGATGACCCACAAGTACAGGGGATCAATCATAGTCCTTTAGATAAGTAAGAGTGTCAAACCCAATGAGGAGCGGAAGGAAATGATAAGTGGGTTTCAGCAAGCAGGTAGTTTCTGCAAGCACTGAAATTGTAAGTAGCGAGTAGTTTGATAGCAAGATAAGTTGTAACAAGCAAGTAACAGTAACGATAAACAATGTGCAGCAAGGTAGCCCAATCCTTTTGTGGCCAAGGATAGGCCGAAACGGTATCTTATAATAAGCAAAGCGTTCTTGAGGGTACACGGGAATTTCATCTAGTCACTTTCATCTGTTGGTTTGATTTGTGTTCGATACTTTGATAATTTGATACGTGGGTGGACCTGTGCTTAGGTGTTATTATTACTTGAACAAACCTCCTACTTGTGATTAACCCCCTCGCAACCATCCGTAACAACGAGAAAAGTATTAAGATAGAATCTAACTATAGCATTAAACTTTTGGATCCAAATCGGTCCCTTATGAAATAGCGCATAAACTAGGGTTTAAGCTTCTATCATTCTAGCAACCCATCATCTAATAACTACTCCAAAATTCATTCCCTTAGGCCCAAGTACGGTGAAGTGTCATGTAGTCGACGTTCACATGACACCACTAAGGGAATCACAACATACATATCATCAAAATATCAAACACATATCAAGTTCACATGATTACTTGCAACAAGATTTCTCTAGTGACCTCAAGAATAAAAGCGACTACTCACAAACGATAATCACGCTCAACATAAGAGGGGTATTAAATAGAAAAATGGATCTGAACATATAATCTTCCACCAAATAAATCATATAGTAATCAACTACAACATGTAATCTACACTACTAGTCACCCACAAGCACCAATCTAAGGTTCCGTTGCAAAGATTGAACACAAGAGATGAACTAGAGTTTGAGAGGAGTTGGTGTTGTTGAAGATGTTGATGGAGATTGCCTTCCCAAAGATGGGATAGTTGTTGGTGATGACGATGACGATGATTTCCCCCTCTGGTAGGGAAGTTCCCCCGGCGGAATAACTCCGCCGGAGGGCAAAAGTGCTCCTGCCCAAGTTCCGCCTCGAGACGGCGGCGCTTCGTCCCGAAAGTCCTCCCCTTATTTTTTTTCTAGGTCAAAATGACTTATATACTAGAGAGGGGCACCGGAGGTGGGCTGAGGAGGGCGCAACCCTCTAGGGCGCCTGGGGGACCTGGCGCGCCTGATGTCTACTACGCAACTTTATTCTTGTAGACTCGTGTTGGGCCTCCAAGCATAGAGTTTTGTAGGACAGTAGTAATTTCTCCTCAAGTGGATGACCTAAGGTTTATCAATCCGTGGGAGTCGTAGGATGAAGATAGTCTCTCTCAAGCAACCCTACAATCAAATACAAGAAATCTCTTATTTCCCCAACACACCCAATACAATGGAAAATTGTATAGGTGCACTAGTTCGGCGAAGAGATGGTGATAAAACTGTAGTGTGGATAGTAGATATGAGTTTTTGTAGTGCGAACAATAAAAACAGCAAGGTAGTAAATATAAAAACGGAGCACAAACGATATTGCAATAATGGAATATGAGGCCTAGGGTGCATACTTTCACTAGTGCAATCTCTCAACAATGCTAACATAGTTGGATCATATGATTATCCCTCAAAGTGCAATAAAGAATCACTCCCAAGTTCCTATTAGCGGGGAACAGAAGATATAAATTGTTTGTAGGGTACGAAACCACCTCAAAGTTATTCTTTCCGATCAATCTATCCTAGAGTTCATACTAAAATAAAAGCAAGCTATTCTTTCCGATCGATCTAATCGAGAGTTCATACTAAAATAACACCATATGATACATATCAACCAACTCTAATGTCACCAAGATACTCCAATGTCACCGCGAGTACCCGTGAGTTAATTATGCGATATGTATCAAAAAAATCAGATTCATAATACTCAATCCACACAAAGAACTACAAGGAGACCCCAAAGTTTCTATCGGCGAAAAGATAATAAAAATGTGCGTCAACCCCTACGCATAGATTACCCTAAAGTCACCTCGGGAATCCGCAAGTTGAGTGTCGTAACATATATCAAGTGAATCAAAATAATACCCCATTGTCACCACAGGTATTCATATGCAAGATATATATCATGTGTCCTCAGATCTGAACATTCAATCCGACAAGACAAAACTTCAAAGGGTAAAGACTCAATTCATCACAACAAGAGAGGGGAGAAACACCATATGATCCATCTATGTTAATAAAGCCCATGATACATCAAGATTGTGACATCTCAAGATCACGCAAGAGAGAGATTAAACACATAGCTACTGGTACAAACCCTCGGTCTTGAGGGTGGACTACTCCCTCCTTATCGTGGTGGCCGTCGGGATGATGATGGCCACCGATGATGATCTCCCCCTCCAGCAGGGTGCCGAAACGGGCTGCCGATTGGTTTTCAGTGGCTACAGAGGCTTGCGGCGGCGGAACTTCCGATCTAGGTTCTCCCTGAGGGTTTTTGGAATATTTGGGGATTTATAGGGCGAAGAAGGGGTACGGGAGGCCATCGAGGTGGGCACAACACACCAGGGCGCGCTTGGGGGCCCAAGCGCGCCCTGGTGGGTGTGCCCCCCTCGGGGCACCCCCCCCCCCAGGTGCTGCTCTGGCCCAATGGTTCTCTTCTCGTCCATAAAAAATCCACAAAAAGTTTCGCAGTGTTTGGAGAACTTTCATTTCTGCACAAAAGATAACAGCACGGTAGTTCTGCTGAAAACAACGTCAGTTCGGGTTAGTTCCATGCAAACCATACCAAAACCATATAAAATTATTGTAAACATGGCATGAATACTTCATAAATTATAGATACGTTGGAGACGTAACAGCGCCCAGGTGGGTTGTGCCCACCTGGTAGGCCTCCTCCCGTAGTTATTTGCTCCAGTATTTTTCTTTTATTCCAAAATAATTCTTCGTAAAGTTTCAGCTCATTTGGAGATGGACAGAATAGGTAACTCCGACGTAGCTTTTCCAGGTCCAGAATTCCAGCTGCCGGTATTCTCCCTCTTTGAGTAAACCTTGCATATTATGAGAGAAAAGGCATTAGCATTACTCCAAAGGGCATTATTATGCATACAATCATAGTAAATAATAGTAGGTAAACATGATGCAAAATGGACATATCACCTTGATGCCTTCCGATGATGTGTGAGTAGTTTACCAGAGACCTATAGGTCCATAGCTAGTAGCTAGATGGCTTATTCTCTCTCTTTGATCTTCAATACAGTGTTCTCCTCGATGTTCTTGGAGTTCTATCCGATGTAATCTTCTTATGCGGTGTGTTTGTTGGGATCCAATGAATTGTGGGTTTATGATCTGAATATTTATGATTAGTAATGGAGACTTTTCTAAACTTTATTATGCATGATTGTTATAGCTTTGTATTTATCTTCGATCTATCTGTTTGGTTTGGCCAACTAGATTGATTTATCTTTAGTGGGAGAGATGCTCTGTAATGGGTTCAATCTTGCGGTGCTCTATATCCCAGTGACAGAAGGAGACAATACACGTATTTGTATCATTGACATTAAGGGTAAAATGACGGGGTTTATTCATATTGATTGGGTTTACTTTGTCTACATCATGTCATCTTTCTTAAGGCGTTACTCTATTTTTCATGAACTTAATACCATAGATGCATGCTGGATAGCGGTCGATTGGTGGAGTAATAGCAGTAGATGCAGGCAAGAGTCAGTCCACTTGTCTCGGACGTGATGCCCATATACATCATCACTGCCTTGAATGTCGTCATAGCTATGCGCTTTTCTATCAATTGCCCAACAGTAATTTGTTTACCCATCGTATGTTATGTGTTCGAGAGAGAAGCCTCTAGTGAAAACTATGGCCCTGGGGTCTACTTTCATCATATAAAAAATCAAATATGCTTGCTGCAATTTTATTTCTTTTTATTTTACTTTTCAATTTATCCATCTACCTATACAAAATTTGATCCTTGCAAGTAACGAGTTCAAGGGGATTGACAATCCTCTTGCCCGCATTGGGTGCAAGTATTTGCTTTTATGTGTGCAGGTGTTGTTCACGAGGCTTTGCATGATTCTCCTACTGGATTGATACCTTAGTTCTCACTAAGGGAAATACTTATATCTACTATGCTGCATCTCCTCTCCTCTTCGGGGAAAATCACAACGCAGCTCACAAGTAGCAGGAAGAATTTCTGGTGCCGTTGTCGGGGAGAAATCTATCAAGTACCTTCGCACAAACTATCATCTACTTGCTCTACTTTTTATTTGCCTTTGCCTCTCGTTTTCATCTCCCTCGGTTCTCATCAAAAAATATACAAAAAAACAAAAATATATCATGACCATTTTTGTTTGCTCCTTTGCTTGCTTTGAGTTGCTATCATGTCTAAGTTTGAGAAGGTTATTGTTGAAAGTGCTAGTGAAGATAGTGCTAGTGAATGTCTTAGGTGAAACTTAATTTTTTTTTTATATTAATCATGACCCTCCGGAAAACGAAGCTCCCACAAATTTGAAAACTAAAATATATCATGTGGGTAGCGGGAATATTGTTGGGAAGGATATTATTCAAGAGTTCTTTAATTACACGAGAGTCATACCAATAGTTGAAGGATCTATTCTTGATAAAAAAATGCTATGTGGATGCTATTGCTATGCTTGTGGTTAAGTTAGAAAGAAATTTTTTACATATTCATCCGGCCTTACAAAAGATATTCTATGAACTTCCCAATATCCATGACCCTAAAATTAAAAAATTGCAACTATTATACTTATGCATGAGACTATATAATTCGGGAAGCTCAGGACATCTTTGCATTTTATAAGATAGATTTTGAGCATCCTCCTATAGAAGAAATTCTTCATGACAAAGACACTAAACGTAGGTTGGAATCTAAAGATTATTTTGTGTATGGTGAAAATGTTAGGAGAAGAGTCCCTTATGCTGAAATTATTAAAACTTTGTACCACCATACTTGTGATAAATTTGAGTGGATAACTAAGGGGATTGATGAAGGGTTTAGTGATTATTGGTTTGAATGTATGGCTAGAGATCCTATTGATGATGAAATACATGTTCTGTATGAAGATCTGTATGGTGATGATTCCGAGTTTGAAGTAATGAACGTTAAAATTACTGAGCAAAGTCCCTTTAAATATTTAAGTTCTTCCACTAGAAAAGAAGAACATGAGAGTAGAGAACTAATGAGGAAAGTTTTGGATGACTTGACAAAAAGGATTTGGAAACAAAGGGTTACAATACTTGAAACTTTGCATTACGCCTAGCTTGGGGCGTAAAACAATGGCGCTTGTTGGGAGGCAACCGAAGAGTTATCTTTTTTTTGTTTTCTTATCTATTTTTGAGTGTTCACACAATTATGCTACTGTTACGATTGTTTTTTATGTTTTAGTTAGTGTTTGTGCCAACTAAAGCCTTTGAGATGATTTGGTTGATAATTGACTTCATTCTATGAAAAAACAAAAACTTTTGCGCCCAGTTCTGGAATTTTTAAGAAACTACAACGTGAGAAAACGAGTTCAAGGGGACTGAGGGAAATACTTATCTTTACTGTGTTGCATCTCCTGTCCTCTTCGGGGAAAATCACAACATAGCTCACAAGTAGCAAAGGGCCGGAAGCCATCGTCGTAAGCAGGACTGAGATGGGAGGGGCACGCAAGCACGTGCGGCAACAGTTGGCTACACACACAGTACCTGATCAAGAGGGGGCTCCTACCCACGTAGCATTTTCCAACTTTCCTTTTTTCTTGTGTAAAGTTCAAAAAATGAAAGTTAAAAAATATCACAAGTCAGATTTTTGAAAGTTTAAGTTTTGAAAAATCTCATCTTTAATTTTTTTTAACTTTTAAAATGTTTTTAAGTTCATTTTGAATATCCAAATATTCAAAATTCTTAAAATTGCCACAAAACTTTCTAAATTTTGATACATGCGCCATAAGAAAAGTATGGATCTTGTGCGCCATTCAAAAGGTGGAAAGTACACCGTCGTAAGAATAGATCGTGCGGGCTACCTGGCACATGTTAGCACAAAATCAATGTATATGTAGAAATATTGTCACGTTTTTTGTGTGGAAAAAGTGTGTAAATAAGTTTTTTTGATAACTTGACCACGTGAAACTTCGAGAATGAAACCGCCCCTCCATAGTTTAATGCAGCCACAGTCAAGCATGGTAGCGCACTGGATAGGGTTATTTGGATGTGCTTATTTTGCGGCACACTCGTCATGGTGGGGCCAGGAACATGGAAGGCACATGAAGCCATCGTCGTACGCGAGGGTGGTGGGGGAGGGGCATGTAAGCATGTGCAGTAACAGTTCGCTACACACGCGGTACCGGATGAAGAGGTGGGGCCTTCCCACGTGGCATTTTCCAACTTTCCCTTTTCTTATGTAAAGTACGAAAAACAGAAGTTAAAAATATCACAAGTCAAATTTTTTTCATGTTTTGAAAAATCTCAATTTTAAATTTTTTTTGACATTAAAACATTTTTAAAGTTCATGCTGAATATTCAAATGTTCAAAAATCTAAATAAAAAATTCTGAATCTTGACACATGCATTTTTATGAAAGTGTCCCCAAAGAAAAATATGGATCATGTGCGCCATTAAAAAAGTGGAAAGTACACCTTGGTAAGAATCGACCGTGCGGGCTACCCCGGCACATGGTAGCACAAAATCAATGTATATGTAGAAATATTGTAATGTTTGTTTGGAAAAAGTGTGCAAACTAATTCTTTTTTGGTAATTCAGCCACGTGAACCTTCGAGATCGAAACCGCTCCTCCACGCACCCTCAGTCAAGCATGGGAGCACACTTGGTAGGGTTGTTTGGACGCACTTTTTTCGGCACACTCGTCATGGTGGTGACCAGGAACGTGGAAGGAGCTGGAAGCCATCGTCGTACGCGGGAGTGTGATGTGGGGGGCGCAAACACGTGCGGCAACAGTTTGCTACACACACAGTACTGGATCAAGAGGGGGGTCCTACTCGCGTAGCTTTTTCCAGCTTTCCATTTTTTGTGTTAAGTTAATAAAATGGAAGTTCAGATCAAGAGCCCGATTTTAGAAAGTTCAAGTTTTGAAAAATCTCAACTTTATTTTTTTTAATATTTAAAATGTTTTTTAAAGTTCATTTTGAATATTAAAATGTTCTAAATTATTAAAATTGGCACAAAACATTCTGAATTTCCATACATGCATTTTATGAAGGTTGTCGTAAAGAAAAGTATGGATCTTGTGCGCCATTCAAAAAGTGGAAAGTACACCTTTGTAAGAATCGACCACGCGGGCTACCTCGCACATCTTAGCACAAAATCAATGTATATGTAGAAATAGTGTGATGTTTTATTTTTGGGAAAAAGTTTGTAAATGAAGTTTTTTGGTAACTTGACCACGTGAAACTTCGTTAATGCAGCCCCAGTCAAGCATGGGAGCGCACTGGATAGGGTTATTTGGACGCGCTTTTTTGGCGGCACACTCGTCATGGTGGGGGGCAGGAACATGGAAGGCGCAGGAAGCTGTCGTCGTACGCGGGGGTGGTGGGGGGAGGGGGCATGCAAGCACGTGCGACAGCAGTTGGCTACACACGCGGTACTGAATATAAAGGTGGGGCCGACCTGCGTGGCATTTTCCAACTTTTCCTTTTCTTGTGTAAAGTACAAAAATGAAAGTTAAAAAATATCACAAGTCAGAATTTTTTTCAAGTTTCAAAAAATTTCAACTTTAAATTTTTTAACATTAAAAACCTTTTTAAAGTTCATTTTGAATATTCAAATGTTCAAAAACCTAAAACAAAAATTCTTGAATTGTGATACATGCATTTTATGAAAGTGTTCCCAAAGAAAAGTATGGATCATGTGCGTCATTCAAAAAGTGGAAAGTACACCTTCGTAAGAATCGATCGTTCGGGCTACCTGGCACGTGGTAGCACAAAAACAATCTATATGTAGAAATATTGTCATGTTTTCTTTTTGGAAAAAGTGTATAAATTAGTTTTTTTGGTAATTTGGCCACGTGAATCTTCGAGAACGAAACCACTCGTCCATGCACCCTCAAGCGTGGGCGCACACTGGGTAGGGTTGTTTGGACGCATTTTTTTTGCAGTACGCTCGTCATGCACTTGTAGAAAACCACCCATTAGTCCCGGTTCGTAAGGTCTTTAGTCCCGGTTCATGAACCGGGACTAATGGATCGTTACTAATACCTCCACCTATTAGTCCCGGTTCAAACACGAACCGGGACTAATGTGCCTCCACGTGGCCCTGTGCGCCGAGCCCAGTCAGGGGGCCTTTGGTCCCGGTTGGTGGCTTCAACCGGGACCAAAAGTCAATTTTTTTTTACAAAAGTGGATGCTTTAGGGGTTTTGGGGGTTATTTTTAGGTTGTTATTATAGCTAGCTAATAGAGAGAAGTGTCCTCTCTTATATCTTCATCCTTGGTTTATCAACGCTGCCGCTATGCTCATTGCACCCGCAGATATAACATGCTCATGCATGCTTGCATCATACATCATCATATATATATATAATAACAAGTCCTACTAATCATGCATCATCATACAACTTCTACTCGTTATTAATAATAAGTCATACGATCATCATCCTTATAGTCGTGGAACCCAACCCTACATAATTGTTTTTAGCACATGATCATCAGTATCAGGTAGGACCTAAAGACCCTTAAGGTAAAATAGCATAAAACAATATAGACCCTGACTCTCCATTATGAAGAATGGCGATCATCCTGTCTCCAATTCTTGCCCTTCGCTGCTTATTGCTTCCAAGAAGCTCCTTACGACTGTCCATACATTTTTTTCCATTCTTTGATTGTTATGTCTCCACTTCTTTTAGAAATCCGGTATGGATAGTTGAGATTCGTAGGACGACCTGGTTGTATGTTCAAAACATGAAGGCTACCATGCATATACATCAGATGAGGCACACAATCATTCGGGATTATCTGTTGAAAAACATAGTAATAACTTCGTAGTTAGCAATGATGTACTAGTTTTAGAAGTGTGCAAAAAGATGCACGGATATTGTAATAGTAAAAAATAATCTTACCAGGGTATCTCCAAGGTAGTTACCGTAATTCAACACGTGCACTAGTGGCACGTATTGACCATAATGTTGAGGAGTTTGATTGTAGATATTGTAATTCTCAAGATCAGTACAAAATCCGGCCAGATGATTTTTCTCCTGATAAGTTAATTCGGAGCCTTCGGTGTAGTACGTTCTGTCTACCATCTTCCGCACATTCTTTGAAGAATGAAAATAAGCTGTCAATGGAGATAAGTTGTCAACTATATATTTTGAAATAAACATTATAAATTACTTAATAACTATGTTAAGCTCACATGGGGGAAGAATTGGAGGTGTATCCACAAGTACCCAAATCGAAGGTCTCTTTTGCTCGATTGTAGGATCACCAAGATCCATAGTGACAAGCATACCCTCATCAAGATCATACATCTTGCAAAGTGCTTCCCAATTTTTGCAACCAAAATGGGTTACACTCTGAGCATTGTACAGCTTTACTTGAAAATCCACACCATGATGGGTACTTAGGATAATTTTTTTGGTTTCGAAACTTTCATGGTCTTCAAAACCCATCCTCTCCAAGACATAGCGTCTTGCAAAGCATGGGATAAGCTAGTCGAATTGGAAAAGATAAAAAATACACGTTAAAATAGTTGAAGTCGTGCTTAATTACGAAAAAAACTATTGTCGTCGTTGCGTACCGTATGAACATCGCAGGTCTCCTCGAGCTTAATGCTAAAGCGCCGATCTTCGTCCAGCTCAATGAACCTGTCGCAGATACCTCGGTCGTCATGGCACCAGTCCCACTCCCCCGGGCGGTTTTCGTCGTCCGATGAGTACGACATTTCCGGCCTACGTTCATAATTCAAATATTAAACTAGATCATTATTATTAATCACGGGTTGACTATCGATGATCGATGTACGTAGGCCTCCTTTCATTTCCGAATGCATTATTATACCAAATTGTCTAGCACACGGGAATGAAGGAGAACTTATCCAATATGAGCATTCAATAAGCAAAACCAAATCATAAAATAAGCAAAACCAAATCATAAAATAAAATATAGTATTCAAATTATCATGCATTCAATAATTATAAGCAAAAGTACATCATCTCTTGGTGTCCGTACATCGTCGAATATTATCACTAATACAACTAGAACCGTAGCGCCCGACGGGTATCGACGCGGGCGGTGGACACCCAAAGATAAGGAACCATCACAGGATCATAGCTCCAGTGAGATCCCTGAAGAACCTGCTAGGTATTGTCGAACCTCCCCTCCAATGCAACCATGTAGCGACGGACGTGCTCGTCCTCCTCGCTGACACGGTGACGTACCACCTCCGCGGTGTCCGGATGCCTCACCACCGTCACTGGCCCACGCGACCGCCACCAAACAAGGATCGGGTCAACAACGGGCTGCCTTCTCACCAACCTACGTCCCCCGGAAGGTAGCACCTCCCAATACCAGCCCGGCGGAGCCCAGTCCCGAACATGGCCCTGATCAAGCAGGCCTCCACCGCCGAGTCGACGACGACGAGGATGCGGGATAGGCATCGCCGACGTCGACGCGGGAACTACTTCTATATATAGTTAAATAAAAGTAGTTTTATTAATTAAATCAACTATCTAGTTCAACTACTAAGCACTTACTATAAATATAAATAAGTAGTACTTACTAAAAACAAAATACTTCTATATATAGTAAAATAAATTAGTTTATTAAATCAACTAGCTAGTTCAACTATATATAAACTACTTCTTATTTTTTCTTTTTTCTAAATACTATGAACAAAAAAATCATTAAAATTCTATGAACAAAATTAATTACACAATCTAAATATCATCAAAAAAATCTATTAACAATAATATCACCAAACATGCATATTCAATAATAATATCACCAAAAAAATCTATTAACAGAAAAAAAATCTAACATAATATGAACAAATTAATTACTACACATCTAATCTAACAAAAAAAATCTAATTAATGTAACAAAAAAATCTAACATAATATGAACAAATTAATTACTACACATGTAATCTAACAAAAAATATAATCTAACAAAAAAATCTATGAACTACATATCTAAATTACTACACATCAAACCTAACAAAAAATCTATGAACTACAAAAAAAATCTAAAAAAAATCTAACAAAA
Source organism: Triticum timopheevii (assembly GCA_963921465.1). NCBI lineage: Eukaryota > Viridiplantae > Streptophyta > Magnoliopsida > Poales > Poaceae > Triticum > Triticum timopheevii. Next base: position 91,017,772 of record OY997264.1, on the reverse strand, counting down.
ATAAAAAAATGCTCACGTACGGCCGGCGACGGCGACGGCGACGGCGAAGGCGACGGCGAGGTGCGGAGCGGGGCGGCGACGGCGTCGAGGCGACGTCGATCAGGGCGGCGCGGGCGAGCTGGGCGGGGCGCGCGGGCGGCGACGGCGCGCGGGGCGGGGCTGGGCGGAGCGGCGCGGGGTGGCGACGGCGTCGGGGCGTGGCGGGCGGGGCGGGGCGGCAACGGCGTCGGGGCGGTGCGGCGACGGCGTCGGGGCGGGGCTGCGACGGCGAGGTGGAGGGAGACGCGCGGCGACGGGAGTGGAGCAGGAGAGATCGAAGTCGTGCTAAGTGTTGTATATATATAGCAAAGGCTTTGGTCCCGGTTCGTGGCACAAACCGGAATTAATGCCCCCCTTTAGTCCCGGTTGGTGCCACCAACCGGGACCAAAGGCCTGTTTTCAGCAGCCCAAAGGGCGGGAAACGAAGGCCTTTGGTCCCGGTTGGTGGCTCCAACCGGGACTAAAGAGCGGCATTCGTCCCGGTTGGTGCCATGAACCGGGACCAAAGAGTTGCATTGGTATCGGTTGGTACCATGAACCGGTACCAATGGACCCGTCTAACTACTTTTTTATTTCCTGCAGCTATTTTTTTGTTGATTCTTCCTGCAGCTGTTTTTTTAGTCCCAACTTGCCAAGCGAGAGGCACTCGCAGCTGTTTATAAGCCCTGAGTGCAGAGACGATGACGAAGAGGCTCAATGCTCCTGCATGTTGGTTAGCTTCAAGCCTTGAGGAATACGGTAGACTGCATAGAGCTATGTGCAGTGCAGTTGACACTATTCCGAAAGGCTTGAAGCAAATTAACGAGCATTGCGCCTCTTTTTATTTTTAATGACTTATTTTTAATAGTTGTGATTAACTGTACTAAAAAAGGAGCATATATACTTATTTTTAATGACTTATTACAACTCAAAAATAAAAATTAAAAAATAAATATAGCAGAAAAAACTATATAAAAAACTACTCAGAAATGAATAGAAGAAAAAATAGTTGTGATTAACTGTACTAAAATATGAGCATAGATGCTTATTTTTAATGACTTACTACAACTCAGAAATAAAAAGAAAAAAATAAATATAGCAGAAAAGAAAAAAAACTATATAGAAAACTACTCAGAAATGAATAGAAGCAAAAAATAGTTGTGATTAACTGTACTAAAAAAGGAGCATATATGTTTATTTTTAATGGCTTATTACAACTCAGAAATAAAAAGAAAAAAAATAAATATAGCAGAAAAGAAAAAAAACTATATAAAAAACTACTCAGAAATGAATAAAAGAAAAAATAGTTGTGATTAACTGTACTAAAAAGGAGCATAGATGCTTATTTTTAATGACTTATTACAACTCAGAAATAAAAAGAAAAAAATAGTTGTGATTAACTTTACTAAAAAATGAGCATAGATGCTTATTTTTAGTGACTTATTACAATTCAAAAATAAATAAAAGAAAAAATAGTTATGATTAACTTTACTAAAAATGAGCATAGATGCTTATTTTTAATGACTTATTACAACTCAGAAATAAAAAGAAAAAATTAAATATAGCAGAAAAGAAAAAAAAACTATATAAAAAACTACTCAGAAATGAGCATAGATGCGCTTATAGAGGAAATTCAACTTAAATTCATAACAAATTTCAAGAGAAATTCGTATGAATTTAGGCTAAATTTCCTATATAAGGGCATCTATTTTCATTTTCAGAGGAGCTCAATAAGGCAGAGAGGGAGGGGCTTATAAACCGGTCTGATTCCCCTTCGGTTGGCGAGGTGGGACTAAACTCTGGCCGCGACGAGGACCAACCTTTTAGTCCCGGTTGGGGGCATGAACCGGGACTAAAGGGAAGCCTTTGGTCCCGGTTCAAGCCACAAACCGGGACCAATGGTGGTGGGCCAGGAACGAGGGCCATTGGTCCCGGTTCATCCCACCAACCGGGACCAATAGGTCCAGACGAACCGGGACTAATGGCCCACGTGGCCCGGCCGGCCCCTGGGGCTCATGAACCGGGTCCAATGCCCCCATTGGTCTCGGTTCTGGATTGAACCGGGACTAATGGGCTGGACCGGCCTGGACCATTGGCCCCTTTTCTACTAGTGATGGTGGGGGTCAGGAACATGGAAGGCGCTGGAAGCCGTCGTCGTACGAGGAAGTGGGATGGGGAGGGGGCACGCATGCACGTGCGGCAACAGTTGGCTACACACACAGTGTCAAATCAAGAGGGCGGCCTACCCGTGTAGCATTTTCTAGCTTTCCTTTCTCTTGTGTAAAGTTAAAAAATGAAAGCTAAGAATATCACAAGTCAGATTTTTGAAAGTTGAAGTTTTGAAAAATCTCAACTTTAATACTTTTTTAATATTCAAAATGTTTTTAAGTTCATTTTGAATATCCAACTGTTCAAAATGTTTTGAAGTTCATTTTGAATATCCAAATCTTCAAAATTCTTAAAATTGCCACAAATTTTTCTGGATTCCGATACAAGCATTTTATGAAAGTTGCCCTATAGAAAAGTATGTATCTTGTGCGCCATTCAAAAAGTGGAAAGTGCACCTTTGTAAGAATCAACCGCGCGGGCTACCTGGAACATGTTAGCACAAAACCAATATATATGTAGAAATATTATCATGTTTTTTGTTGGAAAAAGCGTGTAAATGAGTTTTTTTGGTAGCTTGACCACGTGAACCTTCAAGAACGAAACCACTCCTCCACAGTTTAATGCAGCCCCACTCAAGCATAGGAGCGCACTGGATAGGGTCATTCGGATGTGCTTTTTGGCACACTCGTCATGGTGGGGAGCAGGAACATGGAAGGCGCAGGAAGCCGTTGTCGTACGCGGCAGTGGTGGGGGGAGGGGGTACGCAAGCACGTGCACCAACAGTTGGGTGCACACACGGTTCCAGCCCATGTGTGTGGCATTTTCCAGCTTTTCCTCTTTCCTGCGTAAAGTTCAAAAAATGGAAGTTAAAAATATCAAAAGTCAAAAATTTGAAAGTTCAAGTTTCAAAACTCAACTTTATTTTTTTTTAAATATTAAAATAGTTTTAAAAGTTCATTTTGAACATCCAAGTGCTGAAAATTCCAAAAATTGCCACAAATATTTCTAAATTTTGATACATGCATTTTATGGAAGTTCTCCTAACGAAAAGTATGGATCATGTGTTCCATTCTAAAAGTGGAAAGTACATCTTGGTAAGAATCGACCGCGCGAGCTACCTCTATGTGTTAGCTCAAAATAGCCTGCCCATTGAAGCATTCATGTATCTTTCCTCACAAATGGTTCTCATTATATATTAATTAATTTGTCCATAAAATATTAATTAATTACGTGCCAAGATTACCACCTTGTTACATGCCACCCAACACTACTCCTCAGGTTCGCCGAACGTCGCTTCTTATGCCACTAATTAGGCCCTAATTTAACTTTGGTTCTACTAATTTTTCTAGAAAAATAGGTACAAGGAGCGTCTAACTTTAAACTAATACGGATACAGGTCCTTACGAAAGTACACTGCAACATGTTACAAGGAAGGCTCGAAGAGCAATAACAGGATAGAAACAAAGACACTAATGAAAGCATCTAATATGGAGCTTGTCTAGTTGAATTCACCACTCAGCAATATGCAATGGCAATAGATGTGCTGAATTCGTCTAGAATCCTCCCTCTATCCTCGATAGGTATGTATATATGCACCGTCTTTTCGTTCTCAATGTACTACCCACCAGCAGATGCATATCTCCCGAACTGATATCTAGGAATGGAAGATAAGCGAATTTCACAGGTAGAGAGGGCAATGGTTCACGCGCGATATAACCAACCAGTCTGACATTTTGTCAAGAGTGAAAGGGGAACCAAGATACTAGTGCTACAGATCGAGTGCATTCAGCCATATTTACACCACACCATCAGTCAGTACCCCATGAGGTCCGCAATAGCACAAGACATTTGCATTCTTGGGACGGCTCCAGAAGAGAATAACAGGCATGCATACCCTGGAGATAGCAACAGAAGAGAGCCTCAACTTCACCGGGAACGTCTGATCCCAAGTGGGCTAAGGCACCCCAGCTCTCCGGTGCAAGGAGGGTTCTTCACTGCCTCTTGGGCTTCCCTGCGACAAAAAATGTTTCGGGGGTAAGCAATGGGCGGGTGAGACATCTATACGGCTCGTTTTCCAGCAGACTGGTCATAACAAAGGCATGCGCAGGGCACCAGGACGAGGTGCTCTTCCATGAATTCGAGAACCAGAGCTACAGTAAACTCTTAATAGACCTTAGATCGTCATAAATACATGTGATACTCGAGTTTAGACCATCGCCCCGTATACTCAAATGCATATCAAGAAACAAAAACAACACTTGCAGTCCACAAGGACTTCGATCTATATAAGAAACAGTTTATCAATTTACCGCAGCGATCAAGCAGGTGGGGCGGCACAGGATTCCTTGCAACATGAACACATGCAACAATTACCTTAGAGCTTCAAAAAATTTTTACCTTAGAGCATTTGCAATGTCAGCATTTGCAGGATCCAGTTCCAAGCCATCCGCAAAAGCCCGAGACGCTTCTTCATAGTCCTATGAGTAGACACCAGAGGATGATCAATTTCATGGTCAAAAAAGCAAATGATCATAATTAATTTGCTCATTTTACCTCTAGAAACATTAAGGCTGCCCCTAGTCGATAGTAACCTTTGGGCCAGAGAGGTCGCAACATTGTGCACCTAGTAGCATCGGAGAGCGCGTCTTTTCCTCTTCCCGAGCGCAGCAGACATAAACTCCTATTTGCTAGGAGGATTGCAAGATCTTCTGCACTTGGCTCAAAATTCATTGCCTACAGTAGACCAATCACATGCAGATTTTATTACAAGGGAGTTGACATAACAGATAACACAGTAGCAACATTTTCATTAACACCCCAACATTTCCAATAATCCAGATCGAGTCAGAGAGAAACCGTTCATTTTCATGAAAGCAAATACAATATTTTTTACAGAATTTTCACGAAAGATACATGGAAAAATATACTGATTTTCTTACAAATTAAATATAGACACTTTCAGAATTTTGAATACCTTTGGATGTGCACATGCCACGTGATTCCTCTTACTAGAATATACACAGGTTTTTATATAGGTAAGTAATCTGCCATGGTCACCTTCCATTAAGTTATTTTTAATAAATAAATTCAATATACATGTGCGAGATTGCAAGTTACTGGAAGACCACAAAACCACATACATGTTACTTTATTATCATTTTGCATGAAGCTCCAATTTTTTTACAAGTATTCAAAAAATATCATCAGCCACTAGCTATTCCGACTGACTGGAAGTTTGGGTAAGGGGTTTATGCATAAAGATTAGAACATATACTACTAAAGGAGATCAGGTGCAGCTGCTAATATAGCTGGATGATAATAGCAACTGTAAGCACAATCCAAACCATACTTTGAGGACAGACATGTAAAACAACTGCTAGAGCATGCAGCTAGAGTCCATGCAAATCTGCGCTTTGTTTCACTGAACAGTTGACTAGGACTGAACCTTTTAGGGCTCTTCAAAATGTGAAGTACATAGCAAGAATGGTTATTACTTTTCTTGCATACATTTCAGCAATTGCAAGCATGTGTTTAATTGAAACCGTAACCATCATAATCATCTAGGCTCACTGACTTACACAAGTATATAGCTCTACCGCTATCATATGTTCCTTTCTCTTAAAAGCCTCTGTAGCTTGCAATTTCAGTTCAGCTCTTTTCTTTTCACATAGATGTATATCCTGATCAAAAAAAAAAATGGTCAAGACATATATACAGAACAAACACAGAAAATAAGCTTCACTTGGAATCTACCCTAGCAATGACATCAAAACATCCTCAAACCTGGCCACCTGGGGCGCTTACCATAACATGTTTCCTTTATTATGAATATATATCACTAGATGATACCTGCACGTTGTTGCGTGAATGTTTTGCAATACGTTTCGATGAGATTTGGTTGTATGGGAACTAAAACAAAAAAAATACATATAACTTATTGTGTTTGATTATTTTATAATTGAAAAATGTTTATTAAATATAAATAGCGTAATATAATGGAAATTCTCATGCATATTTGCATTTTGAAGCAGGTTTTTTCCTATGCATGGTTGCATGTTGAGGCCGACCTATTCCCGTGCATGTTGCATGATGGGGTGGCATGCTTTGCATGTAAGGGTGGACGGCACGAGCAAGCTTTTCGGCCCGCTCGTGGCCCGTTAAGGACCGGACCATACGGTCCAGGACCGGTAGGAAAACTGGTCGGTCCAGGCTGTAATTTTCGGCCAGAGAAAATGTCAGTCCGGTCCGGTCTTTAACCGAGCCGCTCGGTCGGACCAAGAAAACGTACTCACCGCATGCCACCGTGCCTCGTCGTTGTGGCCACCGGCAGCCCCCGTGTGAACCATCATGTCCCGGAGCATCCCCTCTCATTCATTCCTCGCCTCCCAGTGCGCCATAGCCACTTGGCGCCGCTCGCCATCGCTGTCGTGCGTGCACCGCTGCCAATCTGAAGTTCTCGACATGGAGTCGACCCCAAACCTGGCACCAATTCCTGCCATGGCGACAGAATGTACACCTGCCACCAGCTGCCCCAGGTAGGCAAACGCCTCGCCGGCACGACCAGGAATAACTGGGCACGATCCGAACGCTCTGAAGGTGACGCTGACGCTGCTGTTCGAGGAGTCCCTCTGTGCTCGTCGGGATTTCTCGCGCACGTCAGTTTTGTCAGTTTCATCAGTGTAAGAAGGAGCAACAGGAGAGAAACAGCTCGTATGTTCATGTATCTATCGAGTGCTACAAATGCACAGAGAAGAGGAGCACGCAGGTGCGGCCACTACGCTAACAACCTCCGTAACAAACTCATCTAGATAAGCTCGTGCGATCATGCACTAGAGACTAGGACTGGTAGTTACGGAGAGAGAGAGAGCTAGGTTGGTTCAGTTTCATCAGGTTCAGAAAATTCAGTTTGTTGGTTTCGCCGAAGTTTCAGTTGTTAGCTAATTTCTCGCGCACGTCATCCACTTCGTCACATCAGTCGTGTACGTAGCCCACCTCGCCGCTGCACCCGCACACATCGACGCCGGTGGTTGTTGGCCGGTCCATCCGGTCTCGCTCAGGCTTCCTCGGCGCCGATCCGGTCCCTAAAAACAGGACCGCTCGCCTGCTCGGTCCGGTCCGTTCCGCCAGCAGCCGGTCCAAATGACGGCTAGGACCGGGACCGGACCATGTCCACCCTTACTTGTATGTTGAGAGAAATGAGCCTAGGAGGCTTGCTATTTTGATATAGAGGATTAGAACACATTACTGCATGAGCACAGCAGCAGAAGAATGGAAGACTACTTTTCAATAAATTAATGGTGTATTTTATTAGCTCAAAAGGGAGCATCAAGAGGATACAAACCCAAAGAGCACACACCCAGCCTCTGCATAGCTAGGATGCACACGGCCAACACCAACGAACGCACACAAAAACACGCCGGCTAATAGCAAAGTCATATAAGACCGAGACATCATACCCCTACGTCCGAAATTACTTGTCACTCAAGTGGATGTATCTCGCTCAAATGGATGTATCTAGCACTAGATACATCCATTTGAGCGACAAGTAATTTCGGACGGAGGGAGTACTATGGAACTGTAAGTGAGTGTAGAAGGGACTACATACCTTCGGCAAACCACATGATTTCACATGACAAATAATTCCATCAACACTCCAATCCGGCAACGTTGAAATAGTAGAAGCTAAAGGAAATAACATCTCAACCATATCCCTTCTGCCTCGGAGGGCAGCAATTTCAATTGCAGTTGCACCAAACCAACGTTTACGAGTCGAAGAGTCGACGAGTCGTTCCAAGGTTAAGACTCATAGACTAGTCTAGACTAGTCTAGACTAGTGCGAGACTAGTCGACATGGTACTGTAGCACTGAACTTACAGTACATAACTAACAATATGTAGTAGTAGTATGTAGTATTACACTATATAAGTATACAAGTGCAGTATACAATACAATCTCCGGTGTTGTAGACATTGTAGCTCAGACCTCAGGACCTGGAAATTGAAACACACTCAGTCTAGCAGCACCAGCAACCAGCAGCAAGCAGGGCAGCACCACCAAGCAGCAGCAAGCAGAGCAGCACCAACAGCAAGCAGAGCAGCACCAGCAAGCAGCAGCAAGCAGAGCAGCACCAACAGCAAGCGGAGCAGCACGAGCAGTCCTCCAGCAACGAGGCAGAGCAACACCAGCAGCAAGCCAAGAAGAAAGAGGAGGAGAGGAAAGAAAGGATTAGGTCTCGTCTCACGCGGGATGAGCCATCGTATTTATACTCCCCCAGTTTTTTGAGTCGTTCGACTCGGACATGTCGACTAGTCCAGACTAGTCGTCGACTAGTCGATGACTGGCTCGACTCATATTTGTAGTCTACACGAGAAACCGAGTCGACAGCCACTTTGCGACTCATAGACTAGTCAAGCGACTAGTCTAGACTAGTCGTTGGACTCGTAATCGTTGCACCAAACTGCAAAGAGTAAATGAGATGGTTGATTTCATGTTTGATTTTTATCAATACAATATGCAGTGTGCTAGCAAAGAATTTCAAAATTAATAGTTACGATTCAAAGTCTACAATATCAACCAAATGGCTAGATGGGCTTTGAGTAAATCAAAATGCAAGGACAAATGACGGAACAGTGTTGTCCATACTTCTCCACTAAATTCAGAAAATATAGCTAAGGTTAACTCCTGTAAAAATAGAAAAAAATTAATCCAAAGCTCATACAAATGTGTTTCTTAGATTGCATTAATATGTCAAAACAGAATGCAAAGAATATGCCATCAACACAACAGCATACATAGAAGTCTTTGCAAAAATTAGCATTATGTGTCTAGTTGACAAGGCAATGAAGCTGGAGAATTTCATTCACAAATAAACAAATATATGAAAATTCTGCAAAGCACTCCGCAAAGAGATAATTATACAGGATGGTGATTACTAAGGATTCCTGCAAAAACAAAGAGCAGAGAGCCCTATGCCAGTCTTCCATGGGCAGCAAATGGAAAGTTCAACACCTAGAAGAACTGCAGCAGATCTCTACTGACGATAGCAGTGCAAAACCTTATAATGGTGATGTGCTCACTAGTCACTACACGGTAAACATGTGGTTCTACGTTCATTTTGCCTCTACCTAGAACCTAACATGTCCCCACTGAGGCAAAAACGTTCAGCCAAATACCAACAAAGATTATGCATTAAAAGCAGATCATGAAGGCAGAGGAGTTAACAATATAAGACTCAGTGACTCACTGGATCAGGAATATCGGGGTTAGCACCAGCATCTAGTAAGCACTTCATGATACCAGGTAAGCAAATGTCCGCTGCTACCATCAGGTAAGTATAACCATTATGGTCAATTTTATTCACATCAGCACCAGCCTGTGTAAATAAATCATAGTTTCATTTGAGTAAGTGCTTGAGATGTCATCTGCAGAAAATGTACGTACCAAGAAATGAAGCTGGATCTATAGACTACACTAAAGGAAGCTCCATAAATGAAGAAAGATTACTGACCTTAATGAGTAGCTTCACACATTCCAGCGATTTGGAAAGTATGGACAGATTTAGCGGGGTGCTATGAAGGTTGAGAATCTTATCAGGCTGTGGAAGGTAAAAAAAAACAATTTCTTCACTTGCAAAAAACAGAGTAGAGAGGAAATAAAATAAGCCCATTGTGTGTTACATATATTGGCATTTATCAATGTAAAACAATCAAGGATTCTTGATTTATCTATAGAAAATAGACATGTATTTACAGCAGTTCTGAGAAAATGAGCATGTTTCACTTTCAAGAGAATTGCTTATGGTCAAACATTGTATATATGTTTTGCTTTGTGCCAACAAAAACACTTTTGGTTTACATAGAGTGCAAGTACTGACAGACCACAATATTACCATTTCTCATTCCAATGCATGACAGTTACGGACTGGAGACACAGTCGCTTAGGGCCTAGGATTTCCTTTTGCACGGCCAAGGAGAGAACCCCGAGAAAGTGGGTACTTACATCTGCATGATGCTCCAACAAAATATTCACCGCGCCATCTTCACCAACAGCAGCGGCAGCATGCAATGGGGTCCCGTACACAGAATCGAAACAATCCACATCAATTCCAGCTGAAAGCAGCAGTTCTAGTATTTCACATTCTCCTAGAAACAAAGTTTGTAGAAAATTCAGCAAGATAAGCTTATTTTGCAAAGATAAAAATAAATGTAGAAGCCTTCAAATGTGATAACCACCAGTTCCAATGATCATGTCCTGGACCACGTTGTCAAATGCGGTATGGTTTAGAACTTTAACTTCTCGTTGGTTTTCTATCTAAATATAGGCAGTAGCAAAAAACCATGAACTTACGAGCAAACAAGGCCGGATTAATAACACTTGGTAACAGAGTACTGGAAACCAATTTACTTCATATTCCAATCCTCATAGATGTTCTACATAAACTCAGTGTTTCTTGTTTGTTCCACCGTCCAAATCGCATATGTCTGAACTTGGTCAGTGGATGTCAATACTAACTTATACTAAGTAAATAAACACTTGAAGTCATGAGCAATGGACGCTCAAGAGACCGGAGCTGCGGAGATTACAAGAGGGGTTACCACTCATTGCAGCACCATGAAGAGGCGGCCACAGGGCACCAACTAAAGTTGGATCAGCGCCACGATCCAGAAGATATTTTGTGATAGCAGCTGTCCCATAAGCTGCAGAAATGGCCAGAGCTATATCACCTGCAAAATAAACAAACAAATAAATAAGCATCAGGAGGCCAGGAAACAAATAAATAAAGGTCCAAACAAGGTTTATTCATAGGGAAGGCCCCGCCCTGATCAGTTACTAGGAGGTGCGAAATTGACGCGGAAGAGAGGGGAACCAAACCTGTGAAGGTGCGCTGGTTGACATCGACGCGGAGGTCCTCGACGAGGCACCGGCAGACGTCCAGCCGCCCATTCATGGCCGCCAGAACCAGCGCGCGCGGCCAGATGCCGTCGTCCGCCATGACGCCCGCCGTCTCTGGGCGATCAGGAACCCTAGGGTGTGTTTGGCAGCTGTTCCCACCCTAGCATAGCTGTTCCTCTTTGAGACATGCTAAGTCTATACATGCTGGGTACATGCATGTGTAGTTGTTTGGTTGTGATGTATGTGTTGATACATGCTCTGTTGAGACTGTGTTTGGTAGCCTGTATCTAAGGTAGGCTGCATCAATAAAGTTTTTGGAGCCAACACAATTTCGAACAACATTTCTACATTTCACTAATAACTCAAGCAATAAAACATCACCGTTTCAACATAATCTGAACAATGAAAGATTATTTCGGCTATATATAAATATGAAGAAACAATTACTAGATTCATATCTCAGCATATTGGAGCAATAAACATAATCTCAGCAATATAGCATCACTAGATTCATATTACATAGCTTTATTGGATTCCAGTTGAACAATAACAATTGCATAACACTGAAGAAATCGATTTCTTCTTGTGCTTCAGTAGTGCTGCTGCTACTACTGAACCTACTGAACCTGAACCTGACGAACGCATGATGCAACAGAACTATTACCAATTCCAATCAAAATCAAGAGGAAGGAACAAGTGAAACGGAGTGAGGAATGGATCAATGGGGAGTGTGTGAGGTGCAGCGGCGGCAGCATCTCCAGATTGAGGACCAATGTCAGGCACTACGGCGACGCATAGTGCGGAGGACGCGGTCGACCTCCATCCCGTTGACCAGCAGCAGTAGCTCGTTGGCGAACTACCGCGTCTACTGCGGCCCCGCTTCACGCCGGTGTCCGCCGTGAGCGCAGCCCCGCGAGGCCTCGCGCGCCGCCAGTCGCCGTCGCCATGGGGGTGGACGAATTGGCCGGAGCTCAGGCGTGGCGGCTGGAGGGAGAGGGGGAGGGGATTAGTGGAAGGAAGTAAGGAAGGGGGGAGGGAGAAGGAGGTGAAAGAAGGGAGGAAGGGTGGAGGCGCTACCTCCCACGGCGGCGGTGACGAGGTTGAAGAGGGGCGGCTAGGTCAAAAACTGGGGTCACGAGGGAGAGGTGGGGTTCGGGAGGGGTGGTCGTTCGAGGGGGTCGTGGGTCGAACGCAGCCTAGCTGACCCCGGCTCGCCTCGCTGGGGGTGCTCGAGCGAGCATAGTTGAGGGCGCTATTTGCATCGATTGAGCATAGCCCACGAGAGCCCATGCACCCTACCAAACAGCGAAAAGTGGGTTTGATGGAGAACTTTTAGGCTCATGCACCCTTCGCGCAGGCTACCAAACACACCTTAAGGGTACGGACTACGGACAGGAGGGGCAGGAGCTAGCAGTAGTAAGGGCTGGTTGTTGCTGGTACCTTTGAGGAGGCGGAGGTTGCCGTCGTCGACCGCCTGCAGGACCGGGTGGAGAGGCTTCGTCGCATCCGCCATGGCGGAGAAGACCACGGGTCAGCGGAGTCGAGGCGACGAGGCTTGACTCCAGTCAAGGGGGGATTTGATTATTTGCCACCTTTTACTTTGGACTTTGACAATTTGCCACTAGTTAGATTGTAATTGATCTGGTGACACTTATTACTTTGTACTTTGATCTTTTGCCACTTTTCAACACAAAAACAATCTATGGAAATAATAGACAAAGTAAGTAGACAAAATAGAGGACCATTGTACCCTTGGACCCAAACAGAGCGCATCCTTGACCATTCCCGTCCAAAATCACAGCCGCCGCTGCTGTACGCGTTGCTCCCCCGCCGCCGCTGTACCTGCTGCTCCCCTTTGCTGCTCTGTGGCCTTTGCCCTCTCATGCTCCTCCTGTTGCCTCACGCTGCCCCACTGCTCCCTGCGCCCCCTCCTTCCCCCGTTCAAACTCCATGAGCCCCCTCCTTCAGCCCCCGCGCACACAGTAGCAGCACACAGGTACAGCGGCGGCCGTCGACGCGCGCGAAGCCGGGGGCTCTGCGGGGCCCCGCGAGCCGGCAAGTCGCGGCGAGGCTCCAACCGGCCTCCGCCGCCGCTCCCCTTGCTGGTTACCCTAACCCTAGGGCGGCGCCGAGGAGATGAGCAAGAGAGAAGAGAGGGAGGGAGCGGGAAAGAGGGAGGGAGCGGGAGAGAGAGAGAGACTCACCACGGCCGCCGCCGTCGAGCACCACCAGGGCCGTTGCCGTCGTTGCCTTTGACCCTGCGTGCGAGAGACGGAGGGAGGGGATGAGAACGAGCGCAACTCCTTGTTCCTGGTCAATCGAGAGTAAGGGTAGATTCGTCCTTTTTTGTGGGACCCATCTGAGAGAGGGCAAAATATCAAACACCCAGATAAAAAGTGTCATCAGATTAAATACAAAGTAACTAGTGGCAAAATAGCAAAGTCTCAAGTAAGGGGTGGCAAATAATCAAATTCCCCCCAGTCAAGGGCAGTCACGCGAAGGTAGGGAGTGCGCGGTGGGGAAAGTGGCCGGCCGTTTCGGATTTTTGTCCAAAAGGACCACTTGCCAAGATTAGTTGACAAAAAAGACTACCTCTAGCTCAAATTGACAAAAAAGACCCCCTAAGCCGTGGCGGCAGGCGCGGCAGCCGACGTGTGGCACCTGCCGCCACGCCTGGAGGCGGCAGCACCGGCCGCCACACTGGCAGGCGGCCACCGACGAGTAACAGGAATAGGCAGGCGCGGGTGTCCCGCGACGGAACATTGCCGGCCTTGTGGGCCATGCCGCCAATGATTGAGACGGCCTCTGTCGCTGCTGTTTTGCAACACAGAGATAGCTTTGCTGCGTTGATTCCCACGTGTCCTTATTTTATGCACTGATTGCAATGCCTTTCGTTTTTATACGGCACTAATTACTGATCGGTACGAAGACTACGATGATTAAAGCACTATTTGATTCCCGTCTAAAATTTCATCCGTCTAAAATTCCGCAGTGTTTTGGATCGCGTATATTTCCCGCCTAAAATTCAGATGTACTTGTATTTTTAGTTTGTACCGGCGCAGGCGGCGGTAGGGCCGCTCCTTTCCCCTCCTCGCGGATCCCCCGGCTGGTGCGGGACGGTTGGCCGCCGGAGGCGCTGGGCTATGGCGGAGCTTAGCGGCACGACGGCGGGCACGTATTTATAGGCTCCAATGACAAATATAAGAGCAACTTCAATTTGGCGACCTATTTCGTCCGCGCGCGTCAGTTTGGGTCGGCGCGGACAAAAAAGTCGGCTCAACGTGCCGACCCAAACGGACGCGCGTCCACTTTTTGTCCGCCTGCCGGCCCATTTTTTAGCCTCATTTACGTCGGCGCATACACGAGGTGGACGCGCGCCAACTACTCCACCTGGCAAGCCTCTCCCCCCCCCCCCCCCCCCCCCCCCGCAAGACCGCTGCTGCACCCAAGCCGAAGAAGAAGCTGACGTCCGAGGAGCACGCAAGGGAATCAACGAAGGGAAAGGGCCGGAGGCACTCAGCAGAAGCAAGGGACGAAGCCACCGCGCAGCAGGAGGCCACCAACCCTGCGTCGCGCGGCAACGAGGAAGGCGTCGATGTTTCTAGGGTTAAAACCTGGCCAGCACGGCCTCGTCAACGCCATCGTCGCCGTGGCCAGAACCGTCTCATCTGCTTTCCCTCGGATGGTGTTGCCTGAGTCGCCCCGCGCGTTGGCGACGCAGCCGATACCCGGCTTCCACGTCTACCCACAAGGCTCCCAACTCTCCGGGGAATGCTCGCTTGAGGTGAGCGTGGTGGCGCCTTCCACACCCGCGACAGCACCCATCGACCTCAACGCCACACTGGTGGCCGGTGGCTCGTCATCCGGAGGGGAGGGGACGCGCGCGGCCCATGCCAGCCGACGTGAACTTCGGGCGACAGACATGCCCGCTGGTATGGTGCCGGCATTAACTTCGGGCGACGACATGCCCGCTGGCATGATCTATGGCCGCGGGCCTTTTTCGAAATTTGCATGCGGACATGATAATAGGTCGCAGCCGTTGGGCGAACTACCGACCCAAATCTTAAAAAGGGCGGACGCCGAGCGGGTGGACGACACAAACGGACAAATGGCGGACAAAAGCACCGTCCGTTTGGGTCGGCGCGTTGAAATTGCTCTAATGGCGTGAAAATAATCGTGAACAGACGAAATTTTAGGCAAGAAATATACTCATGGATGAAATTGTAGGCGGGAAATATTTTCCCGTCCGTTTGGAGTATATTTCCGTCCGTCCGTATATTTTCCGTCCGTATATTTCCGTCCAAATATACTGATTGCAGTGTTTTGGATGAAAATAACCATCTAAAATTTCCGTCCGTATATTTCCGCCTAAAATTTTTTTTACTTATAAAACCAGAAAATTGGAAACATGACTTGCCACTCATGGATGGTGAATTCGACGATATTCGTAGAATATGGTGAGGGTCTGCAACACAAAGAACTCCTCCATGCTCTAAAGAAATTGTAGGATTTCACATGTACAAGGGGATATAATTCAGTAGAAAAAAAATAGAAAAACCAATTTTAAATGTTGGACATAAACTTTTAACAAGGTCTCCCAACAGTATTGACAACAAACTACATGTATATTGTTACATCAAAACGGAAGTCAAATGCAAGCATCTATAAATGTACATAGCAGCACCCTCATATAGCAATATGGCATGTACAACAAGTGTCGTTTCACAACTAAAATTTCCTTATATGTTCATAGGGAGTTATGTTTGGGATCCAAATACCAATTCAGAATAGGGACCACTTTCCAGCTCAAAGCATGGAATCGATTGGCTTTCAAACTTAAATGAAATTCTGCACATATTTTTGCTATACATTGAATCTCAAACATTAAGCCAGGAAATACAGTCAAGCTCAAGTGGGGATTAGTAACGCTGACTGGACTGCTTATTCAAACTCCAAATTTTAGCTTTGTTTGTCACAGTGTTTCAGAGAGCCCTTTTATGCCAAAACTCCAAAAGGTATTGGAACAACACCACAAAAGGTTAATAAACAAAGTATGAACCTTTTTATACTTGTAGCACCAGAAAACATGACTTGCAGCTCATGGATGGTGAACTCAGAGGATATTTGCAGAATATGCTGAGTGTTGTCACCACAAACGAGCTCCCTCGGGACCTTTGTCATCTATCGAATATTTACCATACTGGAATCGGAATGGCCTTCTAGTTATCAAGACTTTATTTGTTCCATTGATGACACTGCTGTAAGGAAGGAAATAGAGAAAACATGGTAAACAAATTCAGACAATGATATCAGGAAAGAGAGAAATTGTGATTTTCCCCGCATCCTTTGTATTTTCGGGTGAACTAAAGTAATATTTGAACATGTATCTAAAATAAATATTTCTTAAAACAGAAAGATCTGAAGGAAAAAAGGAAGGCCGACCTGAACCTGCGCCATCAGTTTAAATGGGCGTGATAGCCCAGAAACTGCAGTCCACTATCATTGCTTGTTTGCTCTAGAGCATATGGACAAAGCACAATATATATGTGTTTAATGACCACAAGTTAACAACCAGACAAATCCAAGGTGGCGTCTAATCTTCGTGTTTGGGCTTATCGTGCTAAGGATGTCCAAAAGCCGCACTGCAACAACGAGCGTAAATTCTACTCTGCCGCCTAATTTAGGCGTTTCTCCATTCGCACAAATATAAAATTTGAATAATTCGCACAGGCCCCGAACCTTCTGCATTCCTTAATTTAATGTTCAAAGCAAAATGCATGTTGTAGTTTCCCTAAAAATAAGTTTGAATGGGAGCGACTGTTGCTACAGTCACATTAGCAGAAGGAATAGAGGAATCTACAGTGTTATCCTTGAGATCAATATTGTTCATATAAATAAATCTATAGGCTGTAAAAAAAACAAATGGTGATAGTTATCGACAGTACCTCTTTAGTATATGCGAGAGCCTGAGTGCAACTTCACGTTAGTAGTCGCTGAGAGTAGCATGTACTATTACAGTGCTCGTCTGCTCGAGATGAAACTGCACCTATTAGCATGTATTATTGCAGTGCCCACTCTATGTCATTTGCATACTCAGAGGACCACCACCAGTGTTGCCTTTGAACTGGCTGGGGTTGAGCATAACACCTCACATGATGTCCAATTCTGTACCTGAAAGTAGAGCAGCTGCACAATTCTTAGTGTGGCGGTGTCTGTGACGATGATCAAGTGACTGTAGCTGAACGATAAGTCTGCACTCGACGGTGAAACATTCGACCTCCACCTTCTCCCCGACGGTGAAGAACTTGTTGATCTCTGCTGCCGGTGGCATCCTTTGATGTTGCCTTCAGGTCTAAGTGGAATGGTGTAGCGGTCGTCAGTGTTGTCGGATACCTCCTGCGTTTTTGTTTTGATTTGCTCGCTTTAAGGAACAGATTTATACCTCCTCCATCAATGAAACACACAAGCTGGAAAAGCAGGGAAAGCTTAGCAATTAGCACAACTTCCTTCAGAGTCCATGTGGTGTCAGCATTATATGCAAATCCAAAAGCTGAAAATAACAATATGATCATGTCAGAGATCTTTATAATCAAAAGTATCTAAATATGTTGTTTGTATAATGCAGCCAGGGGCTAAACTAACATGAGCAGAAAATTTGTAAGAATGCACCTTCACATTCAAAAAATTACCGAATCACAGATCCAGTTATGCATTTATTTTTCTTGCATTCCGTAAACTTTAATTCCTGTTTGTTTAAACAAGCAAATGTGAAGGGAGATCATCAGACCAAACATCTTAAACATCTAGATGACAAATAGAAGCTATAAGAGGCTGTACCTGATGTACAACAATCCTTCTTAAACAGATATGTACCTGATGTACAACATCTAGATGACAAATAGAAGGTATAAGAAGCTATAAGGTTGACCAATAATTCTTGCCCGCTCCACAGATCTGTAGCACTACTAAACTATTGCTACAATTGAAACCTCTATTCTTTTCGTTTTGATTTTCAAAGCAAGCCGGTTGAAAGTGTAGCTCCGAGATTCCAGCTCTATATGGACCAAGTAAACCAAAGTAAGCTAGCTATGACTATAAAAGCTACTTTTAAATTTGACTCTCTGTCATGTCTGAATTACAGATATTTTCACCATCTTATCAAACTAAGTAAATACATCTGCGACAATGCTACTTTCTCAATACTTGAGCCAAGAAGATACATTGTGATATCAGAGAAATAACATTAACCTTCCACTCCGCCATAGGATTATATTGAAATCGTAAACCCAAGAGCACCACCAAAGCAAGCAACTCCCAGAAACGACTCCGCCTGTCTGATGTCTAGTCCTGCAGCTGCACGTCATGACCGCCGCCAGCGATGAAGGCAGGGCCATCGTCATCATCTCCACCTAAGGCGTCTCCTTCCTCCTCCGTGCGGGTTCTCACTTACAAGTCTCCCCCTGCCTGCCTCCCTCTCCTCCGCAGCCGCCACACAAGGACACATGATCGTTTTCAGCTTCATGGGTGGTAGGGGCAGGGACCCGCCACCCATTCTGGAATCATGGCGATTCCCAGGGAGTGCTTGGCTTGCCTGCTGTCCATTTATCTAGCTCTGCGTCGCAACCACTATCATCAATGGAGCCACGACCGTTGTCCTCTCCGTCTCAGGCTCAGACATACATGAGCTAGATAAATCCTTATTACTCTCCACAAGCAACGTTGTCAATGACACATATAGGAGCAAGCTATATCACAAATTATTCTCAGGAGCTAGTTAAGTTACCAACAATCATTTATTATTAACCTCAAGTACTACTTTAATTCAAAAAACATAAAAATGAGGAAAATCTGAACAAACATAACCATTTGAATTTTGGACACTGCTGAGATCAATATTCAGATATCTTGATGTTTAAAAAAGCCTGTCTATGCTTTTGGAATAGTTATGATCGGAATGGGCCATTTGTTCTGAGATTTGACGAATACGCAGTATATCTCATATGGCAACTTGTACATGAACACCAACCTGCTGAGACCAACAAAATTTGCAAATGTACTTGCTGATAATATATAGTCTGCAATCAAAATAGTGTATCTCGGTCTTTTGTCAGCAACATCTAAGATCTCGTAAGCTCTAACAGTAAAAGACCATCAAGTGCAAGAATTGGAACATGGAAGAAGCTTACATGGGCATGATGCCATCGGGTTGTATGCCAAGATCGTGGTTGTAGAGCTCCCTCTATCTCCCTTGCCAAGCTCTCCCTCCGACCAGCAGTAGAACAACTGCTCCTGCTGCTTTTGAACTCTCCTCGGAGTAAACGCTGGAACTGAGATTGAATGTGGATCAAGTGATCACCTTGAAGATGTGTGGCTTGAGGTGCTTGGAGCTGATCCATCACGCGCGTGCCCCTCTACTCCTACGGCTTCATCAAGATGAAGAGCCTAGAGAGAAGGAGCTAAAGAGGTCGTCCCCCTCTCCCTCCGCTGACAGACCCAAACCATCAGCTAGAACGCGGCTAGGGCGCGGGGAGGCCATGCCATCACGGATCAACAGTGAGAACGCAGGCCCTCACAAGTTGTAAGCGCCCCTGACCACCACGTCGGCATGGTTGAGAAGAGATGGATCTGGGCGGTGGTTTCCGGTGACGAGCGAAATAGAAGATGTTTGTACCCATAGTAGCTGTGTCGGCAACGGCCATCACAATGAAATATAATCAATGCGTGTCGTCCTGAGTTCCTGAAAGTTTTCACATGGATTTTCCTGGACCAATGAAGCAAAAACATGCACAATTTCTCAAACAAGGATAGATGAAGTGTGTGAATCAGATGCAGTATTAATACAACAAAAAATAGCACTGTGATCAAAGGATTCACTTACAATCGAATGAAGAAGCAGCAACACGATTTGCTTGTCTCCGTCGGATCTGGACCAGATACCTGCACCATAAAAATACTAAGAAAATGATGGCATAAGAAGATTACCTAGCAATAGAAAAGCAAGCTAAATGTAGACGACTGTATCTTTATTGTTAAGATTCATTTAACAGGAATTTCCCGACCATCATGTAAATGAATTGCAAGAAATTTTTCCTGATATTTAATGTAGAAAGCTAACGTTAAATTATATGTTGTGCCATGAACTTATTACAATTTCCTTGATGTACCTGTATCATGGGATCCATGAGATTCATGGCCTAGTGATCACTAACCATGCCAGTCATCTGCTCCTGGGAGGTAACCAACCCATTGCCATTCCGTAACCTCTTAATGCAGTTTTTCTCCTCCTAGCATTGACATGAAGATGAGGATGAGTCATATTGTTGAATTCTCTAAATGGTTCATGCTTAACTTTCCAACACAAAACGAAGAAAAGATATATTTGTAAAATTGTGTAATAAACATGCTGGCCAACACTACAGATAATACTACCATGGCAGACAGTTCACGTTTTGTTGAGTACATACATGATACTACCAGGTCAGAACCTACAGACGCAGGATCATTGATTTGTACTATTCAACAACACTGACAACAATCACAAGCCGAAAATTAAGTGGCTTGAAACTGGCAACCCAACCCATGAATAAAGCGGCATCGATCTGGAACGCAGGACAAACAGTGCCTTGCAGGTGCAGTTTCAACATAGATAAGCATAAGTAGCATATATTAAGAAAGTATTAAAAAAGGCTTGTGTTCAGTTGGACATGAATAGCCTCATGATTCCTGAGTCAGATGAACAAAGCGAAATCAAACCAGCACGAGGATAGGAGATCCCACATTGCCCAATTTCTACAATCGCATCACCACACTTGTAAACAAGATAACAGATTTACTAATTCCAGCGCATCAATTTCTACATAAACGAAATTACCACATAATGAGATCCACGTCACTGGAGTTAAATTACGCAAATTTGCATAACACTCACGGGTAGAGGATAGCCATCAGTCGTAGTAGTATTGGAGGTTGTGGCCGTACCGGTGTCACGGCTCGATATGTTCAGGTGGGAACCTTTGCCACTGCTCACCTCGATGCTGCTATCATGTATCTGGAGCTCGGGGGGAGAGGCGGCACTGCTGCTTCCTATCTACCTTGCATGATCCCAGCTGCCGAGGCACAACACCATCGACCCAACGCTGATGGCATGCTCGCAGCCACTTCCCCTCCTTTGATAGGGAGCGGAGGTTGGGCGTAGAACCTACTCTCTTCTCCTTGGGTTGCTTCTCCGTGGGCGACGAGATCACCCTCCGAAGAGGAAATATACAAATGATGACCCTTGGTAAGAATGGAATTTATCAAATCAAGCGAGTCAAGATGTAAACCTAATTATATGATCAAAATAGAACCATTAACAGTAGGCGAGTCAACATGATTTTAACTGACAAACTTCAAGCAGAACACAGTTTATATAATTGTATAATTTAGTCATGAAAACTTGCAAACATACTTCCTACTTGTCTTCCTGGGAGATAATCAACCTTGTAAATATTCATCCTGCTGACATGACTTGTCATACTAATCAAACTATACCTAATTATCCAATTGAGTGTAGGTAAAATCTTGTCAACTCCAAGAAAATGACAATCTTAAACCGAGTATACTTACAATGGAACTAAATCTTGAATGTCGTGCTCAATATAATGCAGTTCAACTCATCTTTTCCCCCAGAAAATAAAATTCATCTTTCAAAATATGCCTACATTAATACCTTTGATTTGATGATGTCCAGAAAGCAGAGTCTAAACAACTGCACTGGGCCAGAATGCCATCTATATTGTTGGTTTCTGTATGCTTCCTATGACTCCAGCAATTCACACTGACACTGAATGGAAATTCGTGTAACATACAGAAAAGTCATAAACCATAACAGAAACTTCCATCCCTTTATATGTGCTTGAACAGCAATATCCATGTCTTCAACTGTCGTTCTCTCCATCCATATTCCAGAGACCTAGAGTGCCTTAATTCTCCACACTACTGCTGTTCCGTTGAACCCCAAAAAAATTGAGGAATGCTCCCTTAACCTGTTGTTCAACCTCAAAGCGGAAGCACGGATTTAAACAAACAAACAAATAGAGCATAGATGTAATGTGATCAACAAAATTGCGATCATATGACAATTGTGATAAATCATCACATTTATGGTTCAGATCAACAAAAATTCCAAATCACTTGATATTGGCTACCAACTTTCAGTTAACATGGCAGCAACAGCAAACTATGGCAGAGGAGAAATAATGGCCTCCAACATGTTCAGATCATGAAGAGAAAAGACTCTTTTTGCGGGAAGAGAAGACAAAAGACTGCCTGAGCATGGCCCGAACAGAGAGAGGGAAGTGAAGGGCCTTCCATAGCGAGCCATGGCCTGCACGCCCGCCATGGTGCTCCTCCGTCACACCCGCAGCCTGCAGAAACCAACCGCACGGATCAAATCAAAAAATCCAGAAGAAGAAGATGAGGTGAGGGGAGGGGTGGCGAGGGGAGGAGGATGGAGGGCGTCAGTAAATTTGCAATTTTTTACCGTGGAGCTGAAATCACTCACAAAAAGGAGGGAGATATGAAAATAGAAATGCTAATTAAGCTGCCAGATGGAAATAGAAATACATATCAGAGACAGTCACTGGAAAAAATCAAGGATCCTGATTTATATGCACGAACATTGGTGGCCTGACTTACAAGCATGAACACTGATTTAAATGTCACAATGACATAAATATCATACTGCTATTTTCTGTTGCTTATAAGATTACTAACAAAACAGAACTATAGAGGAAAAGAGGAAAAGCCTCTAAATCTGTGTAAATAAAATAGAACTATAGAGAAAAATTGCAATGCAGAATGCCCATCCAATCCAAGTGATAACTATTCATTTATCTTCACATAGTTTTCACTACCAAGGAGAGGAATTTACCCATCAACGACCAACAAAGCTGATCTGAAATCCTAAACTGAACACAGGTCTGGTCCTACATGGTAGCCGCGGCCTTGGAGAACTTTGGGATGCCGCTTCGCTAGCTCGGGCGCTCCTACCCGCCTCTTCCACGGCTGGCACCGCCGCTACCTCGCTCCTCTCTGCACTCTCTTTGTCAATTTGGAATTGTAAAACCTTATTTCAATTTTGCAGCCAAAGGCTTATATATCTGCAATGAATGAAACATGAACCAAATTAAAGTTATCACTTGCATCATGTATCTCATATATACATATATACATATATGTCCATGGTAATGGTTCCTAGTTAAAACAGATCCATGATTAGTACTACTACATAACGGCAATGCTACCAGGACAAGGATCGAACACTTCATATGGACCCAATTTCTAGATCGCATCAGTACAAAAGCTCAAGAAAGATGTATATTTCAGTGCTGCAGTACCATTTGGATAATGGCTTTGATCATGACCACCGGCAGTAGAGAGAAGGTGGAGGGGGCTAACCATGCACGATTTGCTCACCGAGGCAATTTCCAGTGATGTGGCAAAGGGGGTGGAGCAGTGGAACATAGCAGATTTGATTGAAAATGGTTGATATGCTCATAGCCGTCATAGGCCACCACGACGCAATCGTCCAGGATCCGCAAACGTTCCATGGCTGCCTTCCGGTCGTCCTCCTCGTCGCAGCATCCCTCGAGCCGCCGCCGGGTTATCCGGGCGATTTGACAGGCAGTGGGGAGGATGGGGGGGCGACCTTGCAGGACGACGTCGTGGATGCGGAGGTTGAAGGCACGGAAGCGTTCCTCCTGCCCGGCGGCGGGGTCGTCGGCGAGGAGGCGACGGACGGCACCGAGGAGGCGCCTCGCCTCGGCGCGCGTGGCGGGGGCCTGGAGGCGCTCGAGCACGGCCCTGGCTGCGCTGTACGCGTCATCGCCAGACACCGCGCACGACGCCAGGAAGGCCTCCACGCCGCCGTTCCTGTTGCTGTCGTCCTCGCGCGCCGGCATCCCTGGCTAGGTGGGGATCGATGGTTCGGGCGGAGCAGGAGGAGGAGGAGCCCGGACGCCAGGGAAGAGAGGCCGGCGGCGGCGGAAGATCAGATCTGGGCACGATGCATCGATCGGGCGGTTTTTTTTGGCGTTAGAGGTGTGACGTAACGTGGGCGGGGCGTTAGACTAAGAAAAACCAGCGAAGGGAGGGGATGGTGGGAGGATAGACGATAAAAAACCAGCGAAAAAAACCGAAAGACTATTCACCAACTGCTATATTAGGAGTAGAGATTACTTTCTCTTCCGTCTCCCGTAACTGACGTCTAATTTTAAGCGATCCTCCTCCACACGGTTACTCCCAAATCATAAAATTCCATCACCGACACCTCTTCCTTATCCCGAATTTTTGTTTAAAATGACCACATGCCCAGTGCAATTGATAAAAAAGACCACCCCTGAATAGATTGGCACAAAAGACCATCTGTATTGTGACGGCAGGCGCGTCAGCCGACACGTGGCACTTACGCCACGTGGGGGGGGGGGGGGCGGCGGCAGGCGCTGATTTGGCGGCACTGCAGAACGCAACGAAACAGGATCTGTCGGTGGGCGCTGCCGTCACGGCCAGGTCAGACGCAGTGCTGGCCAATGGGCCCTGCCGCCACTACACCAGGCGGCAGCCCCGGACGTGAGCCGTTGCTCTCTCTGTTTTCAAAGATCCCTCCCATCAATATAAAAACTCCACATCCATCGCTACTTCACTTGTATATTCCACTAAGTACACTGAGCTCCTTCATGCATCGTTTCTTTTCTCCGTGCTTCTTCCATGTGCAACCATGCACACTGTTGCTGCACGTCGAAAGAGGCACCGACTATGCGAGAGAGACAGCGGGTGTCACGTCCGGGGCTGCCGCCTGGTGGAGTGGCGGCAGGGCCCACCGGCCAGTACTGCGTGTCACCTGGTTGTGTGGCGGCAGGGCCCACCGGCCGATCATGTTCCGTTGCGTTCCGCGTGTGCTGCCTTTGGTTCCTCGCCTTGTGGTGTCGCCAAGGCTTGACTGTTGCTGGGCACCGTGGTGGTGTTAGTGGCTGCGGTGTGCTTGGCGGGGTGGTGCCAGCTGTTTGGTGGACGTTCTGGTGGGGGCGTGACGTTGTGGGCTCAACGGGGAGGTGATACGACGGCGGCGGAGTGAACCATCTCGGACGATGTTGCCCTTTCTTAGTGTGCAGGTGTGCAACGATACGGACGAAAATCATGCATGGCTCCGGTCAATACCAGCGGCGACGGCACGCGTGGGTGTCGTTTCCTTCCTTGGAGGCGTCGTTGTGGTGTGTCGGCACCTTGCTTGCTCTCTCTCACTTGATTTGTTGTCTCCGGGCGAAAGCCTAGATTCTGTTTTGGATCGGCGAATCGGGCATTCTCGGCGTCGCTCCTCTGTTAGGAGCATCGTTTTTTGGAGACTTGGCTTGGAGGTCCATTTGTGGTTTCTTTGGTGCTCATCGCAGTTCTACCTTATTCTTGAGGGGCGTTGTGTACACTATTACGTGTGTCCAAGATGATGGCTTTCTTGGGGCTATTGGAGTCCATCCATCCACCCGCCACCTCCTTTAGGCACTCAAGGGTGCTTGGTGTGTCGGCAACAATAGGTCTTAGAGTTGTTACTCTTTGGATATCGGGCATTAGTCGAGACGCGGCTCTGCGCTTCAATTTAGAACAGACTCTTATGCTACGTGGTTGTAACACTAGTAGAAAACAAAGCTTTAAAACCGGTTTGTAAGGGCCTTTAGTGCCGGTTCTGCAACAGGCACTAAAGGATGGAGACTAAAGGCCCCCTCTTTAGTACCGGTTTGGCACGAACCGCCACTAAAGGCCCATCACGTGGAGTGAGCTCGCGCCGTGGTATGGGGGACCTTTAGTGCCGGTTGGTGTTACCAACGGGAACTAAAGATATTTTTTTGATTTTTTTTTGAAAATTTTGTAAAAAAATATTTGATTTTTTTTTATTCCCAATTTTTTGAATTATTTGATGATTTAGTTTCTAATCACGCACGCTTAACTTTGGAGTTCTATTCCCCCTACTTTCCAAGTCTGCAATTGTTGTTTTCCTGACAAATGTAAGCTGTCAATCCTATTAACCCTCAGCAGTTTAGCTTGAGCATTAGGTCACACGTTTCACCGTTTGAGTTTGGAACTATTATTCTAAAAAATAGTTAGTAACACTAATATTTCTTGAATAAGTTTGACCATAGTTTGACCACAGTTTGACCATAATTTGACCAGATTTGACCAAAATTCAAAAAATTAAAATAATTATTTAGTAACACTAATATTCTTGAATAATCATGTAGCAACATTAATACTTCTTGAATAAGTAGTTTGACCATAGCTTGACCAGATTTAACCAAAATTAAAAAAAACTGAAATTTGAGCATATCTTTTTTTCCTTTTGGAATGTGAGGATTCTAAAAAATTGCAAACAAGCCATAGGCTGTCAAAATTGGGTGCGGATTTTCATGCTGAATTTTTTGATATATTATATGTTTTTTTCCGACATCCTATGCAAAAGTTATAGACGTTTTACATTTTTCCCTACACTTTTTGCAAAACATGTCCAAATCTAAGTTTTTAAATTTTCCTAACTAGTAGATGTAGTAATATAACTACATCTTGGAGAATTTTATTTTTTGAATTTTTATCATTTTCTTTTGTATTTTTCAAAACTGAAATGGCGATACACGCGCGGGGGGGGGGGGGGGGGGGGGGGAGGTAGAGTTTGAAAATTGCCCTATAGTCTCGATTTGTGTCTCCAACCGGGACTATAGGTCAAACCCCTTTAGTCCCAGTTCGTGGCACGAACCAGTACTAAAGGTTAGCCCTTTAGTACTGGTTTGTGCCACGAACCGGTACTAAAGGTTCAAAATGAACCGGCATTAATGCATAGCCGTTCGAACCAGCACTAATGGTACCATTAGTACCGGGCCAAAATCGAACCGGGACTAATGTGTCTCACATTAGGTCATTTTTCTACTAGTGTAATGTGTGCGCCCATGTGGAGTTTGTTTTGCTTCTCACCGTGTTGTGGTGGGAGTGGATTTGCCTTTCTTGTAATTTACCCTCTGCCTTCTATAAAGCTAAGGCACATAATTTGCATGCTCTCAGAAAAAATTATGTAATGCAACGCCTGCCGCGGCCTGTGGCGGCAGGGCTGTCGCCTCCCGACGTGTCGGTTGGCACGCCTACCGCCACGGCTCTGGTGGTCTTTTCTGTCAATATGATTTTAGGATGGTCTTTTCTGTCAATTACACTCGACAGGTGGTTCTTTTGGACAAAAATTCCATTATCCTGTCTCCATTGCGTCTCCACGGATCCCTCCATCTTAATCTCGTGTGTCCTTCTCTGCTAGCGTCGACGACATCCTCCGGGCGCACCGCGCCTCCTCCCTTACCTGCACCTGTTACACTCCTCACACGTGGTCGTCCTTATGTTCCTCAACCTCCAATATGGCGTTCATAGTCCGACTGCAGGCACAACCAACCGTGTATCTTTTTTGTGGGAAAACATCCCTCTATACTCTATCTAGGGCTGCTGTTCAGTATGATTTCTCTGCCCATTGCCAAGGTACCCATCTTTGGATTCCAACGTTGATTCCCATGGCTCTCTTCCACGTGCGGGCATCATTTTATTCAGATAGAACCGAACCAATTTTGTTTGTATTTTATTCTCGTGAATTTTGCGGCACAGGAGACTGCTGATGACAAGCAGATGAGAGGTTTCAGGGGAAACACCTAGATAAGAACAAGTGGATAGATTAGTACCTTATCGGAATTGCTGGTTTATTTCTTTGTTGATATAACATGCACATATGCATATATCCAACACAGGTACGGTACTGCTATCGCTCAAATAAAGGCAAGCAACCCATGATTCAGGTTAAGTTATTCATGAACGTTTTGTTTTTCGGGGTTATACCAGTTGTGGCACCCTTGATACGCATATATCCAGTCAGATGGGCATTGCTCGGTTTTGTTGCACGAGATTTACCAGGTTATGCCAATTGTGGCGCTGTTGATATGCATATATCCAGCTAGATGGGTATTGCTCGGTTTTGTTGCACGATAAGTATCCTTCTGTCTCTAGCTATTTACAATCCATATCCTAGTACTAACATAATCGTTTTCAAGATTATATTGATCTAATCTGTTGTCACCTATCTGGCATCCTGATCTAACACTTAGTATTGCAGTCCAGTGGATTTGAAAAATGATATATCTATTCAAGGATTAAACAGGTAAATAATTCTACCCTACAGTTGCTCATTTCCGTGTTTCTATTGTGGGCCTCATTTATGTGTTTTAGTGTTTGTTGGATTAGGAACAGTCCCGTTATTTACACCACAAACTTATGCAAAGAAAGGCAATGTTCGGCTTAAAGAAATGTTTACACCACAAACTTCTTTCTGGTTTGAGTTAAACATCATTCTTGAACCAAGCAGAAGTTAGAGAGATACTGAGTATCTTGCTTTATTGAGTCAGGTGGGATTGCTCTGTAACTATTCAAGATCAATGCTTCCATTATTTCTGACCAAACGATTCTGAAAACTCTAAAAACAGTAATTAGTGTGAGCATAACTAGGGCCATTAGATATCTCACTGCTACATAAGAATTAGTAATTCATTCTGCGCCTGCTACTTCAACAAAGCATATACTCCTAGAAGATACTTCCTCCTTCCATCTATATAGGGGCTAATGCGTTTTTCAAGACCGCCTTTGACTATCGACAAGATTAATAGTACATGACATGCATAATGTAAAAATTATATCATTGAAAACTCCTTTCACGTACGAATTTAACGGTGTGCTTTGTATAAGTTGCATGTCATATATTATTGCTCTAATATTTGGTCAAAGTTAGCCTCGAAAAACGCATTAGGCCCTATATAGATGGAAGGAGGGAGTATCTATTATGTTTATTGCGTTTGTCATCTGCCAATGTCTTTTTAGAAAACTTGCAATCATTTATTTTTATACAACATGCATGTCTGATTGAGCAATTTCATCAAGATGTCTACTTCTATTTTGTCATAGACAAACCTTCAATTTGCCATCGGCAAGCATGTTACTCAACATCTTCTATTTTCTGTTCAAGCAGAGCCTGGAATATACAACGACACATATTTGGCTTAGGTTAACTTGATTTTAACGAGGCTATGTGGGACTTTGAGCACCTCTCGATAACGCCGCGGGCAGAGCAACAGATGTTAGCCTTTCGGGATACCTTGGAGGTGTGTGAGTTAGTCGATCTTGGGTTCACTGGCCTTCCTTTCACTTATGATAACAGACACAGTAGGTCGGATAATGTTAAAGTACGACTAGACAGGGCAGTGGCTACGAATGAATGGCGCAACATGTTTGCTTTTGCTGTAGTGGAACATATACCCTCGCCATGCTCTGATCATGTTGCAGTTTTCCTTAAGGGAGAGCCGGACTCGGGCCCTGTGGGGGGAAGGAGCAGGAGGTACGAGGTTTTCTGGGAGAGGGATACTACGTTGCCTAAGGTGGTGGAAGAAGCATGGGCCGCAGTTCAAAATTTGGCTCAGCTAAGAGACGCCTTGTCTAAAACCATGACTGCCCTGGGTCATGGAGTAAAAAGTTTGGGAATGTGACAAGGGAACTGGCAAGATCACGTTCCCAACTGGAACAGCTCATGCATATGAATGTTGATAGGGAAGAAATAAGGAAAGTAATGGATAAAATGAACGAACTTTTATATCAAGAGGAGATGTTGTGGATGCAGAGGTCGAGGATCTCTTGGCTAAAGGAAGGAGATCGAAATACAAAAAATTTCCACAGCAAGGCTGTCTGGAGGGAGAGGAAGAATAAGATACGGAAACTGACGGACAATATTGGGACTGTCCACACAGACTTTGTAGCTATGAGCAGGATTGCAAATGAGTATTTTCATAATATTTTTGAAGCCGATACTTCTTTGGACACGTCTACCGTGGCTGGACTGTTTGAACAGGTGGTGTCTCCGGCTGATAATGCAAGGCTTTGTGCGCCCTTCACGGATGAGGAGATATCGGACGCACTGTTTCAGATCGGGCCCTTGAAGGCTCCAGGCCCGGATGGATTTCCCGCGCGTTTTTTCCAGCGTAACTGGAGCGTGGTGAAGGAGAGTGTGATTGCTGCGGTCAGGGATTTTTTTAGCACAGGTAGCATGCCGGAAGGAGTGAATGCAACGTCAATTGTGCTTATTCCAAAGACATCTAACCCAACAAAGATGTCGGACTATAGATCTATCAGTCTCTGTAATGTGACTTACAAGGTAATTTCCAAATGCTTAGTAAATCAGTTACGGCCATTATTGGATGATATAATCTCTGTGGAGCAGAGTGCCTTTATTCCGGGAAGGATGATTACGGATAATGCTTTGGTTGCGTTCGAATGTCTACACTATATTAAGCAAGAGAAAGACCCTACTAAGAGCTTTTGTGCTTATAAGTTGGATTTATCAAAAGCATATGATAGAGTGGATTGGGGTTTCTTGAAGCAAGTGATGCAAAGGTTAGGGTTCTCTCAGCGATGGATTGATTGGATAATGGCGTGTGTCACATCGGTGAGATATTCAGTTAAATTAAATGGAACTCTCCTGGATTCATTTGCACCGTCCCGAGGGCTACGGCAAGGAGACCCACTCTCTCCGTTCTTGTTTTTGTTTGTGGCAGATGGACTCTCGACTATTTTGAAATCTAGGGTGCAGGATGGAGATATTGTACCAGTCAAAATCTGTAGGAGAGCACCGGGTATATCACATTTGTTGTTTGCAGACGACACATTGTTGTTTTTCAAGGCGTCGAGGGATCAAGCTGAGCGGGTTAAGGCTTCTTTGGATTTATACAGCTCGGCTACGGGCCAAAGTCTGAATTATGACAAGTGTTCTATGTTTTTTGGTGATTCTTGCCCGACCTTGGTTCAGGAGCAAGTTAGGGATGCTCTACATGTTACAAACTTGGTTTTTGAAGAGAAGTACTTGGGCTTACCGACACCTGAAGGCCGCATGTCGAAAGGGAAGTTTCAAAACCTCCAAACAAGCCTCACTAAAAGGCTAGTTCAATGGGGGGATGGCTATCTAGCTCAGCCGGGGAGGGAGGTGCTCATTAAATCAGTCGCCCAAGCTTTGCCCACATACATAATGGGAGTGTTTAAATTGCCTTTTTCAGTTTGTGATGATCTCACTAGGATGGTGAGAAACTTCTATTGGGGTTCAGAGAAGGGCAAGAGGATGTTGGAAATATGCCCTAGAGGCAATAATAAAAGCATTATTATTATATTTCTTTGTTCATGATAATTGTCTTTATTCATGCTATAATTGTGTTATCCAGAAATCGTAATACATGTGTGAATAACAGACACCAACATGTCCCTAGTAAGCCTCTAGTTGACTAGCTCGTTGATCAATAGATTGTCATGGTTTCCTGGCTATGGACATTGGATGTCATTGATAATGGGATCACATCATTAGGATAATGATGTGATGGACAAGACCCAATCTTAAGCATAGCGTGAGATCGTGTAGTTCGTTTGCTAGAGCTTTTCTAATGTCAAGTATCTTTTCCTTTGACCATGAGATCGTGTAACTCCCGGATACCGTAGGAGTGCTTTGGGTGTATCAAACGTTACAACGTAACTGGGTGACTATAAAGGTGCATTACAGGTATCTCCGAAAGTGTCTGTTGGGTTGACACGGATCGAGACTGGGATTTGTCACTCCGTATGACGGAGAGATATCACTGGGCCCACTCGGTAATGCATCATCATAATGAGCTCAAAGTGACCAAGTGTCTGGTCACGGGATCATGCATTACGGTACGAGTAAAGTGACTTGCCGGTAATGAGATTGAACGAGGTATTGGGATACCGACGATCGAATCTCGGGCAAGTAACATATCAATTGACAAAGGGAATTGCATACGGGGTTGATTGAATCCTCGACATCGTGGTTCATCCGATGAGATCATCGTGGAGCATGTGGGAGCCAACATGGGTATCCAGATCCCGCTGTTGGTTATTGACCGGAGAGCGATCTCGGTCATGTCTACATGTCTCCCGAACCCGTAGGGTCTACACACTTAAGGTTCGGTTACGCTAGGGTTGTAGGGATATGTATATGCAGTAACCCGAATGTTGTTCGGAGTCCCGGATGAGATCCCGGACGTCACGAGGAGTTCCAGAATGGTCCGGAGGTAAAGATTTATATATGGGAAGTCCTGTTTCGGGCATCGGGACAAGTTTCGGGGTTATCGGTATTGTACCGGGACCACCGGAAGGGTCCCGGGGGTCCACCGGGTGGGTCCACCTGTCCCGGGGGGGCGCATGGGCTGTAGGGGGTGCGCCTTGGCCTACATGGGCCAAGGGCACCAGCCCCACATAGGCCCATGCGCCTAGGGTTTGAGGGGGGAAGAGTCCTAGGAGGGGAAGGCACCTCCTAGGTGCCTTGGGGGGGAGGGAAACCCCCCTTGGCCGCCGCCCCCCCTAGGAGATTGGATCTCCTAGGGCCGGCCACCCCCCTTGGCCCTCCTATATATAGTGGGGGAGAGGAGGGACTTCATACCTTGGCCTTTGGTTGCCTCCTTCTCCCTCTCCAACACCTCCTCCTCCTCCATAGTGCTTAGCGAAGCTCTGCCAGAGTACTGCAGCTCCATCAACACCACGCCGTCGTGCTGCTGCTGGTGCCATCTCCCTCAACCTCTCCTCCCTCCCTTGCTGGATCAAGAAGGAGGAGACGTGGCTGTTCCGTACGTGTGTTGAACGCGGAGGTGCCGTCCGTTCGGTGCTAGGATCTCCGGTGATTTGGATCACGTCGTGTTCGACTACATCATCCCCGTTCTTTGAACGCTTCCGCTCGCGATCTACAAGGTATGTAGATGCATCTAATCACTCGTTGCTAGATGAACTCATAGATGGATCTTGGTGAAACCGTAGGAAAATTTTTGTTTTCTGCAACGTTCCCCAACAGTGGCATCATGAGCTAGGTCTATGCGTAGTTCTCTTGCACGAGTAGAACACAATTTATTGTGGGCGTAGATTTGTCAACTTTCTTGCCGCTACTAGTCGTATCTTGCTTCAGCGGTATTGTGGGATGAAGCGGCCCGGACCAACCTTACACGTACGCTTACGTGAGACCGGTTCCACCGACTAACATGCACAAGTTGCATAAGGTGGCTGGCGGGTGTCTGTCTCTCCTACTTTAGTTGAAGCGGATTCGATGAAAAGGGTCCTTATGAAGGGTAAATAGAAGTTGACAAATCACGTTGTGGCTTTCACGTAGGTAAGAAAACGTTCTTGCTAGAACCCTACTTCATCCACGTAAAACTTGCAAACAACAATTAGAGGACGTCTAACTTGTTTTTGCAGCAAGTGCTTTGTGATATGATATGGCCAAAGTTGTGATGAATGATGAATGATCTATATGTCATGTATGAGATGTTCATGCTATTGTAATAGGAATCACGACTTGCATGTCGATGAGTATGACAACCGGCAGGAGCCATAGGAGTTGTCTTTATTTTTTGTATGACCTGCGTGTCATTGAAGAACGCCATGTAAACTACTTTACTTTATTACTAAACGCGTTAGTCATAGAAGTAGAAGTAGTCGTTGGCGTGACAACTTCATGAAGACACGATGATGGAGATCATGATGATGGAGATCATGGTGTCATGCCGGTGACAAGATGATCATGGAGCCTCGAAGATGAAGATCAAAGGAGCTATATGATATTGGCCATATCATGTCACTACTTTATATAATTGCATGTGATGTTTATTATGTTTTATGCATCTTGTTTACTTAGGACGATGGTAGTAAATAAGATGATCCCTTACAAAATTTCAAGAAGTGTTCTCCCCTAACTGTGCACCGTTGCTACAGTTCGTCGTTTCGAAGCACCACGTGATGATC